>JBBDHI010000006.1:13280846-13292203 GCA_037177115.1 Craterocephalus stercusmuscarum | reverse complement strand
AACAGCAGCCAGACAACCATTCTGCTTGCAACGATGCTGGACAAGACAGGTTAAAAAAAAAAAAAAAAAAAAAAAAAGATTGGTCGATATATTCAATTGATTAAGATCTTTGTATAATTTTTGGCAAATACATAATTGTTAATGTTCATATTATAAAAGAGGTGGTCAGTAAAAGTGCAAAGAAGCATAGTAGACATAACTATAAGCATAATTTCCAAATTGCAAATATGATAAACACAAATTTGCTTTCTTGTCAAGAATCAGTGAAAGCTTGTGGTAAATATGAAGCAGAGGCATTTTCTGTCATTTATTTTGTTTAGTTATAGTAGAATTCCTGTGTCAGCTACTCAAAAACATCTAATTAACATACTGTATCTGATCCGTTTAATCCGTTCAAAAGTTAGAGAGTAAGAACAGCTTCTTGCTTTTGGTTTCTTAAAGTAAATTGTTATTTGATCCAGCAAATAACATGTCATTTATGTAACAGTCTAGCTGTTTCCACTCATACTGGTCTTGTAGTGTTATTCCACTGAGCAGTTTTAGTTTTGGTTGAATGATCAATTGACAGGATCGGCTAAAAATTGTCTAAGTTTGGTTCAAAAGTGAAAGTTCACTAGATTTCTTGGTGTTTTGAAGATGTTCACCAGGATTATAAATACAACCAGCGTACCTAGGACTCAACCTTGAGAATTTGACCGGATACTCTTTTTAAAATACAGTACTAAGCTTAATTACCACAAAGTTATGCAGTGGCCCACACTCCTGATTTAAAGGAACACTATCTGTAGTATTTCAACCTCTAATTCCTAAATCAAACACCTATTTAGACATTTATATATTCAACTGCCCCCTTTACAATGCTGCAGAGGTATTGTGTTGGCAACACAGTCTGTATTCAGTAGCTCCATACGTACCATAAAGGTGTCAAGTAATGAAGTAAAAATATTTCAATACCTTACTTAAGTATAATTTTTTAGATAACTCTACCTCACTGGAGTAATTATTTTTAAGCTGATGTTTTACTTCTAATCCTTAGATTTCACACGATTATGTGTATGTGTATTTTTTAACATTAATGTTTAAAATTATGGCCTTGAGGATGATGGCTTATTATGCCAACATGAGGTAGTGCAGTATAATGACTCGTTTCCACTGAGGGGTGGTACAATTCAGTACGGTCCTGAATGGCCCATTCAGAAAAACGTTTCCACTGAAAGTCGGCCGCCACCTGCATGCAGGGTTTCTAGTGTGGCGTCATACTTGCGCGACACCAAAACAACAAGAGTTATGTCTCTATATACATTTTAATTCCTCACCGCTCCATCCAGCTCATTTTAGGTTACTTCATCACCAGCTGTGGGAGGAAACGTTGAAGCTCCAGAGCTGATCAGAACCTGCTGATGTCTGGATTAAGTTTTTACTGTCTACTTTCCAGCATAGACTGATCGGTGTTTGTGTCGCGCTGCGTCGGGAGTTGTTTTGTTCTTGTTTCTTTACGCCAGTAAATGCATTGTATTGTAGCTCCGCCTGAACCGTACCATTTTCGATGGACCCACAACTGAAGGGGGCCCAAAAATGGTGCGGCACCGGTCGGTTTAATGGGACGGTTCCACAATGAAATGCTCAAAATGGCGTACCCAACCGTAAAGACCAGGACCATACTGCTCAGAGGAAACGGGGCTTATGTCCCTCTGGTGCAGCCCAAACTTTTGTCCTTCATGGACACTTGTGGAACCAGTACTTTTACACTTTTACTACAGTAGAGTTGAGTTAAAGCGGATCTATGCAACATTATCATAATCATAAAGCTGCTTGTAAGTAATTATTTTCCTTGACTGACCTGTTCTGCTGAAAAAGCAGACATTCCCTCCTCTATCGGGTCCTGACACCTGAAACGACGCCTGCAGTTTTGCCCATTGATGCTCACGTTTGTCTTGGTTTGGAAGTCTCGTGATACACGAGACAACCGCTATATGGCTGGTCATAAATCTGTTTGGACAGATATGCATGTTTCATCTACGATTAGATTTTTGCTTTGACACTGCTTTGATAATTTTACTACATGCTTTTTAAGCCATGGTGACTCGCCGTCACCTGTTCAAAATTCAAAAACCCCTACAGCTTTGGGGTGCACACTGCATGGTAACCATACCCAGAGTTGCATTGATCTGCTTTAAGAGCTTGCATGTTTAAATCTCATTATTTGCCCGTCTGTATTAAAATCAGTCACAACTCTCCCTTGTACACACAGCTGACAGCCAGTTAGGCAAATCAACAAGTAATAATGGAGTTTCCTCATCACTGCTTGGGATTTGCAGCTGAAAATGAGGATGGAATATTGTAAAAAGTGGGTTCAAAGACCAGATTCAAAATGTGCACATTACAGATATGCCCACTTGCAGACTAGACAATTGCAGACAATTTGTTTTTATCTGTGAATTCAATAAACAAAAAACGTTTTTTAGAATACAGTTGCTAGTTTTGGGCCTGTTTTTTGCTTGCCACATTCAGGCACTGAGTAGTTTTCCTGCTCATATCCTGATCAATTACAAATGAGACAATTTTAAAGTAGAATGCATGCTGAAGATTGAAGACTGATAAAAGCATATTTCAATATGAATCAAATTGATGGTTTGCAAGATGGTGTAGAGGTTTGCACTACTGCTTCACAGCAAGAAGATTCCTGCTTCAAACCTCAGTCTGTGTAGAGTTTGTATCCTCTTTCTATGCATGGGTGTGTTCTCTCCAGGTACTCCGGTCTCCTCTCTCAGTCCAAAAACGTGTGTTAGGTTAATTGGCAAGTTATTCTAAATCCCTGGTCTGGTGATCCGTCCACAGTGTAGCTTGTGTTCTGCCTGATAGCAGTAGCTTGAGACTGCTGGAATAAACAGGTCGATGATAGTTAAATGAAGACAACAAGGAGGAGCTAAATAAGACTTTATACACATTAAAATTTAACATATCTACAAAATGATCAGAAGGTTGAGTTAGCTCCTGAAACAGAGTTTTACCTGGATGCATAAAGGGAAGGGACTGCAACATATTTATTTATTTCTCGCTTCAATTCCCAACCTGAGGGAGGTGAACATCTGTCCCACCTCCTTGTGTCTCGTGCATGTCTGGTTGCTGACAGGGAGATGGAGTAGGTTGGACTGAATCGTGGCAGGATGCCAGAAACACCTTTTGATGGCAGTGTTTGTACACAGACTGAAATACACATTTCAACCATTTATGGGAGTCCTAAAATATAGTTGATAAAAAAAACAAAACCACTGGATGTATTAATAAAAACAATTAACTGAACTTTTCCAGTCAGCATACCTGCCTTTGTGTGTGTGTGTATCTGTTCATTATATCTCAGAATAGATAAAGATGCGACAAATTCCCATTCAGCTACATTCCTTTGTGAGTTTGTGTGTGTCTGTGTGTTTGTGTGTGTGTGTGTGTATAAGTGTGTATGTGTGTGTGTGGAGTAAAGCTCATACATCTCTGTCTCAGATTGGGCTTGCAGTGTAGATCACGGTTGGGATTCTTGGGTCCAGCTCTGCTGAGAAAGCACACACTGACCGATTTCCGCTTATTTATGCCACTCCACTTCTCCTTTACACTCTTAATTTATTTTCTGCTTTGCTGCTTCCTTTACCACTTCATGACCTTCACTAGTCCCTCTTCCTTCTGATAGAGACACACACACACATTCACAAACGACATTTGCTCGAAGGATGGATTTTTATAATTGTGTTTATGTGCGTTTGCGCGCTAGAAATAGCCTTGCCCCTGTTAGCTGGTCATAATTAGCCAGGCTGATGCCCTGGGCCGCTGTCTTGCCAGGACAGAATACAATCATTCTATAAAATGTGGGTATGCTGAAATAACTGAGTCACTTGAGTGAAAAATCGCATATTTTCTAACGTGTCTTTTTTCTTCCTTCTCCGTTCCCAGTGATCTCCTGTCCTCAGGATACGTGGAAAGACATTTATCAGAAAACGGGAAGGCTGTCATCACCAGTGTAAGATTTTACAACTCATCCCCCTTCATACTCACTCACACTTTTACCGCAGGACAATTTCCAGCCAAATTTGATGTCCATTACAGATCTGAGTCACTTAAGGTTGATTATCAGATGATACCAAGTTTTAGTCAGATAGCTGCGGATGCCTGTCTCAAACAAACCCAGCATAAGGCTACAAATGAGCTGATTCACATTGCAGAGATGCGTCAACTGACCCGGGACATGGTTGCTGTAGTCCACCAGCTCCACCCAACTAATTTACACAATGAGAGTAATCACATTTTGGACAGCATGGTGAGGAAAGAAGATATTTTATTACCACTATATACAAATGCTTGTCAGGTTTTATCATCACCATTAAATCTTACAGAGATCATACACCAATATCAGGTGGAAGAAATGGCACAGATTATGATGTTGATACCTTTTTATCCCGACTCCTGTCCAGGGACCAAGGCAGATCTGCTCTGAGCTGTTACTTGTGCAGCTTCAATTTCCTGAAGAGATGGACAGTTGTTCCTTCTCCCCGAGCCTCTATTGGCTTTTATTGGTTTATTGGTCAATGAGTTAGTTTTCACACTGTGAAAAATCATCGCATCCAGCCTTAAAGTCTTATGGATGGTTAGCTGAATTCAGTAAACCTATGTGGATCTGTGACCGCAGCCTGAACCTTCCACTGACCAGATTAAGATGGCTGTGATAATCCTCTAAAATCTAGACAGATCGGTTACAGGACACCCGCCCAGGCGTTGTGTTACATCACATAAGAGTAAGGATTATAATGCTCAGGATTTTCTCAGCTAAGCTGCAGATTAGTTTGATATTAGACATTTAACAAAGGAGCACTCCAAATGAAGATACCACAGATTGTACAGTATGGTCACTGGTAAGTATGGGAGCAATTATAAAACAGTCAGTGAATTAATTCACTTTGTACATGAATACCCAGAGGCGCACTGCATCTCTGGTTTTCTCTGGTCAGTATTTTTGCAAATAAAAGAAACACATGCCTCTTTGTGGTTATTAATGTCTGCTATCAGGGAGGTTAACATGAGGCCGGACCTGTGTGCTACAGTGCTCATTGTACATGTCAAATCTCCAGGCACCGTAGCGCAGCTGCTGCTCTGATGGATCTAGCTCGGGTAGTGCATGCTTTGACTGAAACAATACCATCCTGTTAAGAGCGGTAGCGGTCCTAACTTTTTTGTCTGTTTGAGTCTTTCGCAATCAATGAAACCTCAGATCACCGCTCAGCACACGAGCCACTTACCGACAGACGGACTTCACATAAAACATAAAAAACAGTAAAAGCATTACGGCGGTGTGCAGGGGTAAACATCAGAAAATAAGAAGCAGTTAGGCTGTCACAAATCTACAAAGAGGTAGACCCGACATGTGACAGGTGTCACCATGCTTCAGGAAGCCATGCCCACGGGGTTTGCTGTTGCTCTGCTCTGCAGTCCTGCTGGGATGAAATCTTTAGATCAGTGTCCAAGGTTACTGGGAGACTGATCAAACCTAATGCTATGATTGCACTTTTGGTGAATCCACTGGGCCACTTTCCTCCTTAGAGGTAGGTTTTATAGCATTTGTCTCCCTTCTTGCCAGATGCTTAATATTGTTTAAGTGGAAATCTTCGACAGGCCCGTCACACACTTGTGCTGTCCACAATTTGCTGTACTGTTTGTATTGATGTCGTTTATCTATTTTAACTCTAAAAGTAAATAAATTGTGGGAAAATTGAAAAAGAGACAAGCAGAATTTAAAATCAAAAACAAGAGAAAGAGGGTAAAAGAACATCAAATTTAAAACAGTTTAAAAACATGATCAAGTTTAAAAACACCAGCTTTAAAGAAACAGTCAAGATTTGGACTTTTGAATAAAAACTATTCAAATGCTGCAGAGAACAGGTGGGTCATTAAACTGGATTTGAATGATAAGTGAAATAAGTGTTTCAGAAAGGAAAGTTTTTTGCAACCTAACAGTGAAATTTAATATTGTCTAGAGATCTAAATACATAAAACACAATTAATATACTAGTAAAGCTTGCAAAGAGGATCAAGGTAATTAACACAATTGCTGTGTTATTGATAGGTAATATATTAAAGGAATATTTCACCCTCAGAATGATGTGCCTTCATTTTCTACTCACCCTCATGCTGATTAACACTCTGGAACAGTTTTTTTTCTGGAACAGCTGCAGCTGTGCAGTTTTTATCATGCAGCCAGAGATGTGTGGAGATTTTCATTCTCCTTCAATGCCATTACTGTGATGTTGAACAGCGTCCAGTGAAAAAAGGTTAATAAAAGTCCACAAAAACTTGGCAATATTCCTTTATACTGCTCGTCCAACGTAATCCAAGTGTCCTGAGTGGGTAGCGTCCATAATTTACCTGAAACAACATGATTTAGTATATACAAACGTAGAAGAAGAAATTCTGCATTTCATCTGATTACATTCTTCTGTGAGCCAGAGGAAGACGAGTTTAGCGTCTTCCCAAGTTGGAAAAAGCATGATTAGTAATTTGTGACAGAGTAGGGGCTGTAAGGGCTCCACGGATGGTTTGGTCTGCAGCGGCTTCCATAGTGTGGTGGTACTCATCCAGGAAATGTCATGTGCTCCTGTTAAAGCCAGATAAATATACTAAATGATGTCGTTTCCAGTGAATTATGGACGCTACCAACTCAGGACACCTGGATTACACTGGACAAGCAGTATGGAGGAATATTGCCAAGTTTTTGTGGACTTTTATGGACTTTTTGTCTGGGCACCATTCAACATCACTGTAACGGCATTGATGCAGAACAAAAACCTCCCCACATCTCCAGCTACATGATAGATATAAAAAAGTGTTCCAGAGTGTTAATCAGCATGAGGGTGAGCAGAAAATGAAGGCACATCATTCTGAGGGTGAAGTACAGTATTCCTGTTTTCACAGTGAAAGCTGATGCTCCACTTTTGCTCCATCATAGTGGGACTGTAGGGGTGTCCTTGAGTTTACTGCAGAGTAAACTAGCTCAGAGGAGGAGGTGCTCTTCCTTTCAGAATCATACCTGTGTGTAAATCTTCCTCTCTGAATGCATATTTTTGAATGACCGAATGATGATTTAGTTTGTTGCATAAGTACCTTCAGTGTTTCATAATAAAGTCAGTCTGTTGGTCTTGATATGGAAACTTTGAAGATGTGCTGCACCCTAACCCAGTTACCTGATAAAAGGATTGGTGCAGGATGAAAGTCTCCACTGGTTGGTTGAAAAATGTTCTTCATATCCTCCTCCACTGTGTATTTCTTTGTGTAATATACTGGTGACAAAATGACAAAGTGTCGAGGATAATTCTTCCATATATACTTTTCCCTTTTGTGTTAATCTAAGTAGCTTTAAGGTTGTTAGATTGTTCAATCCCTCACTGCTGACAGTATTGTGGTTGCAGTCCCTCATTAAATCTGAATGACGTTTATTAAAAGAAAAATACTCAGACAATAGCTTTAATTGACAGACTATTTTCCCTCCTCTTAGAACTACTTGATATTTTTGTATTTGAACTGAACTTTCACTTCAAGTTGCTCACTAGCTTGATTTTTCTAATATTCATGGGAACTTAATGATCTGCACTAGACTCAAAAATTTGATTTTGTTGTATGTATTTGAACAAAGCATCACTTTATAATGACTAATCCACTGACGGGCCATGGGTTGCCACATTGTTTGTCTAATCATACATGCCAAACTTTTGACTCACACTCCGAGGTCGGAGCGTTGTACTTATTTAGCAAGTGTCCAAGCTCAAAGTTTTTATTGTGCATTGTGTTGTCTAGAATTGATGATT
Source organism: Craterocephalus stercusmuscarum (assembly GCA_037177115.1). Classification (NCBI taxonomy): domain Eukaryota; kingdom Metazoa; phylum Chordata; class Actinopteri; order Atheriniformes; family Atherinidae; genus Craterocephalus; species Craterocephalus stercusmuscarum. The sequence goes on along the minus strand of JBBDHI010000006.1, from coordinate 13,284,362 downwards.
AATTACTCTTCTGTAGGTCTAAGAAGATCGCTGACCAATTTAGCAACGCACATATGTTGAGAATGCACCCGCTGCTCTTGGTTTTGGGTGTTTCTTTGATGAGAAGTGGAGCAGAAGGTTCAGTGCGGCAGGAAGGGGAGAGTCGTTGGGATACTAGAGCATAGCGCCACTTATAAATAGCCTTCTCTGTCTCCTCTCAGTCAAGCTCTCTCTTTATCTGTAGCTTTAGGTTTATGTTCCTTTCTTAGGAAACTTTCATATATTCTTCCTTTCAGAGTGGATAATATGAGTATTTTACTCTGTTTGCAATAGAGCATGGCTGGTATTTGTCTTTAAACTTATTTGTCAGTTCTAACAACCTTGGATTTGATATTGTGAAAACAGGCATTTAGAGAAGCAGATGAAGGTGGCATGAGGCCAAACCGCAGCTTGTTTTCCTCAATTTAAATTAATCAGATTCAACAGTGGTAGACAGGTGCAATCATACCTGCAAATGAGGGAGAGGGATGGTGCAAATAGTTGTGTAAAGCAAGAACAAATAAAATCCAAATCATCCCCAGCATGACTGATAATTCAATAAAGAGAGTTTATGCAAATGAGGTCCTCAAAAGCTAATATGCTGTCATTTGATTTCCCGTTTGCTTTTGAATTATTTGTGTTTGAATGCTTTCATTTTTTAAGCACCAGCAAATATATTTTATTTCCTCTATTAAAGATGGTCTTTTATCGTTTGATGTTTTCACTTAGAAAACTAAAACTATGCTCTGTAAAACCGAAGTTGCATAAAACTGAAAGAGTATTATTTCTTCATCCTTCCATAGCGACTAAATATACCTAGAAATAAATTATCTTAACCTTACATGAGCTCAAATGCCTCTAATACATACAGGGTGTGGTACAAATCTATACTGCAGGAGTTGCAGTTTACAGCAACCAAAATCACAGATGACACTTCCAATCATCTGTAATGATCCCAGTTAGCTGAAATACTATATGGATGTGGACTTAATTGAACAGGCAGTTGCTGAGGTGGTTGGGCAGGTGGTTCGATTCCCGCTCCTGCACACAGTTAACTGTTGTGTCTTTGGGTGAGACACCCTACCCTCCTTGCCTCCAGTGTTGGCACCACTGCTAAAACTTAATTGTAAGCCGCTTTGGATAAAAGCACCAGCTAAATGGCTGTAATATAATAATCCAAGACTGGGAAATGACATACAGACAAGCTGAAACATGTTTGCTGTGAATTCTTTATTTTCCCATGGTCTCCTTTCACAATCCAGACTTCATTATGAGAAACCGGCTGGCTCAAGTCAGACATATTCTAATGTGTGTTATCGGATTCTGTACGAGTTGTACAAGTTGTACAGAATCTGTTCAAATCTGTATCTTTCAAAGGATCAACGCAGCTGCAAGTCTGAAATGAAAACAGCTAATATGAATCCTCACAGGATGTAACGGATCTTAAAAATGTTCACAAACAAATTCCTCAAGCATCAAAAGCTTAATTTTTATTTTTTTTACACAGAAGACTGTTCCCATTATCCCTGCCTGCTGCCTTTAAACCAAACCAATGATCATGTCTCTTTTTCAGAGCCCTGTTTAACAGACATGTGAGTAGTATTGATCTTATCTTTATCTCGGCGAGAAAGCAGGGAGGTAAAATAATTACTATTGTTATTCCCTCTAAACAACAATGTGAACTCAGAAGGTAAAATAATTTCCTCCGGGGAAGTCTAGATGCTACACGGTATAGCATGTTAACAGCAGTTCCCTGGTCATCCCAACACCTCTGGGATGAATTAACAGCCTCACTGAAGACTGTTGTTGCAGGACGATGTAGCCTGTAGTTCCAGGATTCAGCATGCCAGGACTGTTGCAATAACAACACCACACAAACCAATGAGACAGGGTTCAGGTTCTCTGAAAGAGTTGGCTGTAGAAGTGGACCTTGATGCACGCTGCTGTCCACAACATCAAACTGTCGAGCAGAAATTGATCCTCTGATAATAGCCGAGTTTCCTGAGGGAGACCTGCTTCCTGCCTAATGGCTGTTAGGCTGCAAGAAATGGACCAGGAAGAGATAGCCAGCAGAGCACTTAGATACTTAGACATCATGCATGTCTCTGTAGACAATAAATACATATTTACGCCAGTAGAGAGAGAACGAGATAGATAGATGGATGGAGATGGAGAAGATGGAGAGAATGAGTAGCTGATTGAGATGGAAAAATATCACAAGTGACTGATGATTCAGATTCTTAATGCAGGGGAGAGTGTTGGAACGCAGATGGTGTGATGTGAACACTTGAAGTGCAAAGTACTAAGCAGACACACAGTCACATGTCTCCATCATACTTGCACTTATGTGTAATAAGGTCTGCATGATGGATTGCTCTGCACTCATATCCTGATGGAATATGGAAATGACAAAGTGAGATATTTCATTGTGATTTAAGGAGCATGACCATGTTTTTTTTTGCACACAGGGAGGGGAGCACTGCTACTACCAGGGAAAGGTCAGAGACATCCCTCAGTCCTTTGTGGCTCTTTCAACCTGTCACGGATTGCAGTAAGTACAAATATTGCGGATATGACTTTTTGAATGTGTGAGTGTTTTTCTCTAAGCCACTGTTGCTGCAGCTGTGTGTTCAGGTCCAGGTGCTGCTGCCATTTATTCATTAGGTCAATGTAATTAGTTTTGGGCAGCCCTCCCTGCCTGTCTGCATTTTGTGTTACACAGGTTATTCACACAGACACACTCTTCTTCTTCTTCTTCAGTCTTTTTTGCCTCTCCTGCTTCTCTCTTATGTTCTCTGGTCCTCTTCCTGACGTTAAATTAGCGCTCTGGCAGAGACAGGCCAAAAACAAGGCCTTTCTGAAGGTACAGTGTTTATGTATGTATTCCACATTACAGTAATTAGGATGAAAGCAATTTCTTTATTAGCAGTTTTTTGTCTCGCAGATTATTAAGTCTTGTTTTATTTTAGGTCTGAAGAAGAACATTTTCTTTTTTTATTTTGTCCTCTGATAGCTTATCAGAGGGTTTTTAACATATTAACATCTTCACAATGTTCATTGTTGACAGTGTGCCACCGTTTAATCTAATTTTCACTTTCAGTTGTCTCTGAAAATATCACGATTCACATCTGATCCATTACTCCATATCAAAGCTTGCTCCTACTAATTACATTTTGCTTCATCGTGGTGGCGTGCCAAATAAACCAAATAATCAGCACAGACATGTCATTTCTGCCAATTATTGTCAGTGGGCAAAATCTTCTTCATACCTGCAAATTAAGCGAGTTGGGGCCTTTGGTGATGTATGCATACGTAATGTGATGATGGTACATGCACTAAAATAAAAAATGGGGATGAAGTTATTTATTTATTTATTTTTTTGTCTATTTAATTGGGACGATAGAGGTTAATGAACATCAATATCATATTTTCCTTCTAGTGGCACCACAGCCGAAAAGCAGTTTGTCTACACAGCAATCTGAATTTGTATTTATGAAG
>JBBDHI010000006.1:13264553-13278542 GCA_037177115.1 Craterocephalus stercusmuscarum | reverse complement strand
AATATATATCAATGGCCTTTTCAACATATTTTAAAATTGTCCACTTTCTTACTGGAAATTAATATAAACTAACAGATATTTTTTTGTGTTTCCCAATTAGTTATTCAAGCCAAGTTAATTAAATTTTGCCTAATCTATTTTCTGAAATATTGTTTGAACAAGCAATCACATGTTATCTTACTGAAATGCAGGAGAGAAAAAACAGCTAAATCAAATCGGTCCATGGCCCTGTGATGGCCTGACTTTAGAGATTAAAAACAAAACTAAAACAGTGCATGCATGCTAGAAAGCTAAACAATAACTTCTGACCCCTTATATATTCAGGAGAGTGTGAAAGGAAAGTTTTTCATCTTGTTACAAAACATTTCTAATTCAATAAACTCAAAACCACAACAGCAGAGGTTAAGCTTCTCACCGGGTTCTCCGGCTTCCCCCCACTGCCCAAAAACATGCATGTGAGGTTAATTGGCCACTCTAAATTGTCACTAGAAGTGAATGTGTGTGTGAGTGGTTGTATGTCTCTCTATGTTGGCCCTGCGATGGGTTGGCGACCTGTCCAGTTTGTACGCCACCTCTTGCCTCATAGTAGCTGGGATAGGATCCAGCCCACCCGCGACCCTGAATGGGATTAAGCGGTACAGAAAACGGATGAATGGTGTTTCTCTCTGAAAAGACTTTACAGTTTAAATGCCACAAAATTCAGATTTGTGCACGGTTTAACCCAAACTATTTTTATGCCTGAGTTAAAGTTAAAATCACACTAAAAACTTTCATTCTCTGAGAAATCTGTGTAAAGATGATAAATCGTTCTGAATTATATATATAAAACGAAACCCCTTTGATTTTCCAAATTAGAATATGATCAGTTTCTCATGCACAGTAACATCCTGCTTCCACACAAGTGCAGCAAAATACACTTCAGTCATGTTTGCTCTCTGCTGAACAAGCTGCGTTGGACCAGGATGAAGTGGTGAAGGTGACGCCTCTGAGCTGAAGGCCAGTAACGTTGATAAAAAGCCGAGTTAGAGGATTGTAGGAGAAAGATGGATTGTGTGCTCCTGCTGTATTTACACTCCTGACTTCACAGTTTGACCTGAACAATCTCTTAAAAGCCTCAGATAAAGCTAATTAATGGATGATGTTGTACAGGTGCACATGCGCACAGACATGTTGGCAGGACGAGAGGACCTTCAGCCGTCAGCTCAAAGACATGCTGATCTCTGGGAGTTTGTCCCGGCTTCTTTCCAGTCTATAGTTTTTTGTTTAGTTTAGTTTTCTTTTTGCTTTTTTCTGTTTTTCAATTTCTCTTTAAAGTCATTCAAAGTAATGTTATCATGTATCAAGGTTTTTATGCTAAAATATTTGGTAAAACTGATTCCCCACATCAGTCAAAATTTGTTTGTAAGGCTGAACGACTTGCACATGGTGGTGAACCTCTGCAAACGCCATAAAGTCTCCTCACAGTGAGCTTTGATAAACGCATGTTTATGTTGTTTTTTATGTGGGTGGATGTTATGAGGTGATTTTCTATATTATGGAAACAATCTTGCAAACATCAGCCACTCTTGTCTTCACCAGACATCCATCTTTGTCTTTAATATAGCAGAGCTCATCTGTGTCAAACTACCGATGGTGCTTCACTCACTGTTTCTGCAAGTCTGTGATGGATCTGTTTTGTTTTGCAGTTTCAGGATGACCCGAATGACTGTATGTTGTTTGTTCTGGGAAACAAACTGTAATACAAACACTTCACAGGATTAAGTCAAGATCTATGTGATGCTTAACTGACTAAAAAGAAACTATAAAGGAAAAGCCACACCTGTCCATGAAACAGCATATAACTTGTTCCCCAATTTTATTTTAGTCCCTGAAAAATAGGATTCTACTTATTAAAGAAAATTAATCTCTTCCTTCAGCTTGGATGTGAATACTCAAAGATAATTCTGCCTTTTTTCCAGATGGTTATGATACAAGTATATTTGGAAAGTTACTAGAATTAGTAGAATAATAAAAAATGTTGTTTTTATGTTCAAACGTTTCTGGACATAACTGCATGCCGAATCCAGCAATGAAGATGAAGTGTCTGTCCAAAGCTGCTCCTTCATGGAGCACCGAACAATGATTAATCTTTAAAAGGGTCTAATTTCACTGAAATGGTCTGAAAAGGTGTTGATTTCTGATGAATAAAACAACTTGTGAAAGTGTTATTAATGTGTGCTCCATCTCTCTCCACCTCTTTCTCTGTTTCAGTGGGATGTTTTTTGATGGCAATCACACCTACATGATTGAACCTGAAGGACATGGCAACAGAAAAGTAAGTGCTCTGTAAATCGCTGCGTTCCTTCAAAGAGTTGAACAAGGTTCAGAGCAGTGGGAGTTATCAATATCGCCTCAATCTTTTCAAGCCCAGCTGCTGCTGAGTTGCTACGGTCAGGTGATTTGTCACAGTGATGCTGTTATACCCGATGTGCTTCCACATCACATGAGCTCAGATTCTTCTTTTATTAGTCATCTGTCTTATCATTCAGTCTTTAGTTCCTTGTTTAGTTGTTTGCAGCAATCCCAATTCCAACAGCGGAAAGCAATGTAGTGGTTGTCATTTCTGGTTTTGTCAACGCACTTCCTGAAATTTGTTGAAGTATCACTTGAGCAACAAGCACCACTTGCTGGTAATCAGTGGGCTGTGTGTGGTGTGATACATGAGAATGTTTTCTCTGGTATCGCAGATCCGACAGTGTCCTGAGGGGAGCATAAGACACACGAGAATCAGATCACAAACAAGTTGATGCAGGAATAAGAATAATAATCCAGCAGATGGCAGAAAAGCTAATACAGCCAATCAGATAATAACAACCAGAGCATTGTGATCAGAATGAAAGGAAAAATCTGAAATTGTCCGAAGGTGTTTTTAGCAAGAGAGTGAAAGAACAACCTGATGCTGTGTGTGAGTGCTTGTGTCACTGATTAAAACATCCAAAAGTGTGTGTCTGCTCCTAATCTGCAAGGGACAAAAGCAGACCAGATAAGAGCGGTCAGAGATTTGGTGAGTGTGTGTCTGTGTGTGTGAGAGCTCTTCTGCGGATGTGTGAATCTGTACTCATGAGTGTTGCTAGTTAGCACGCGGTGGTGCGTAGTGGGAGGAAGAGCTGAGTTAAAAAGAAAAAATACACTCAATCTTTCTTTAACCAAATGGAATTTGTCTGTCTCTTTACATTCATCAGTGAAGCTGTGAGACAAGAGAAGCTAATTCTTTTATAACAGCTGTGATCTCACAGTGGGCCTTGAGTGAAACAGAGAGGAAATGTAAAGTTAGTGGGAGTAGTGCAGTCCTCTGAATGTGAAAAATGGAGGATAGCAGATAAAGATTCTTATGCAGCTCGCTCAACTCTGTGTTTAGTTTAGTTCCTCCATTTCTGGCCTCTTCTCTGCCCCCACCATTCCTCTCCAGCATTTTCTGGAGAGACTGAATTATTGAAAGAATGAGAGGAAGACGGAGATCTTAACTCAGTGTATTATTGCAGGAATCCTCCACAGAGATGAAGTGCCCTGGTTGCCTTTTTTGGTCATTCACACTTAAACTGTGATGTAAAATTCATAAAAGTTGTAAGAGTTTCCTTCGTAGTTCAGTCCGAGTGTCTCGTACCTAGAAATAGACCCTGAACGTAACTGCATGCCAAACATAAAACACAAAAAACAAATAATTGTGACGTTATAAAGTTGATTTGATATAATCCATGTTTATGCTCGGTATCTCTCTTTTCTTATTGCTCTATATTTCAAATGAATTCTTAATATAGTTGTGTGAGTTATGAATTTAATTTGGAACTTTATTGAGCGGTCTGTCATCTAACATGGAGGGACAAGCTTTGTTTGTATTAACAGAACATTTTGTAACGCTGCCAGTCCCAATGTAGTAACGCTCAAGAGGAAACAAGCAGGCGTTTTTACACCTTTGTTAACAGCAGTCGGCTCTAGGGAGTAGACGCCATTAAACCCGTCTCTTCTGCAGGGTCTGTCCAATTTCAAATCGGTGTACAAATTTGCATGATCAATGCAGATGCATTTTAGACACTAACAGTATGTAGCCTGAAACCCACACACAGCAAACCAAGCGCAGATGACAATGCACAGAAACTTTATTCTTAAATACTTGCATCTGACTCATCTGCAGTCTAGTCAGACACCTGACTGACTGCAGACAGGGACGCTTAAGTAACGTTAAACTGTATCAAACTAAATGTATTTCCTCTCTTATTAATTAACTTAGCAGACCCAGAGCTTTACTGTAAGTCCATTTCTCAGTTTGGGCAAGTTTGTAGAGGCCAAACATGCGAGATTTTTCCCATACGAGCAACACTGCACAGATGGTGAGTTCTGATCTAGTGCTGCATTCACTTTCAAACAGGAAATTTCAAATTGTGAATATGAGAAAAAAGAAGAAAGAAAACTCTAAAAAGGAAGAAAAATACACGAACAAAAGCTCTGAGGTTTCAGCTGCAGTACAGGAGGACAAAGTAGTGCATATATAAGCTGGTTTCGTAATGTGAGAACAATGTGTAAATCTGAACGGTTCACTGAATTACATACTTGCTGAATTACATAAATATACATATAGATATACATATAGATATAGATATATATAAAAGTGATCTATTTGTGAAATTAACAAACTTTTTTCATTACTATCTTGTTTGCTTAGTTGTTTTTTTATGTCAAGCTGGGTGATATCTGCTATTATCTTTAGGTACCAGAAAGAAATGCTGAGGTTTTTGCTTTGTTGTGCATTATGAACTGTGTGTTATCATTATTTAAAAAATAAGTAAATTTAAAGAAATCCCTGTTTGGACAGAGGCTCTGACTGGAGCCAGCGTGGCTCCTTCTGACCATATGGTGAATCCATCTGCTCTCCTTCCAACAACACAGAAAAAGTTCAGCAAGACAATAGCAAAAACTCTTCTGAACAAGCTCCTTTATTCATTTCATGCAAATAAAGAGTTTTTTTTATGTCGTTTAGTCTTATGTTCTAGACTTGTACTGGATACAAGCTGTCTACATTACTGCACAATCTTGACAAAATGCAAATCAGCAAAGTAGGAATGTAAAGTCTCTGGGTGTTACAAGGCAGGCAAAGCTTGCACATTACTGTGTAAGTGTCAGTAAGTGTGGTAGTGTAGTGATGCGGACAACTCGTCGGGGGGGGGGGCATGCAGTGTTGACCTGTGTAGGCAGAAAACACCATATGTTTAGCCCTCTTCATTTTATTTAATTATTTAATCTTGACACCTTGCCAGCCCTACCTGGATCTCAGGGCAGCTGTTTTTACACCCAAAGGCTCCTTTCCATGGACTTCCACTGAGGACTGACACAAAGCATACACACAGTTTTGTTTGTGTCACAATGCACAATTTATACAGAACGAAAAGAAAGTAAAACAAAGCAGTCATTTTACATCACGTCACTTTTTAAAAGTAAAATATGCTCCCCAATGGTGATTAAAACTCCTTAGTAGGGTAATCTCTTAACTCAAATACAATCCAATATTCAAACAATACATGGTGTGTAAACAGGCCATTTAAGCTTGATTGTGTTTGTCTTGTGCTGTCCATACCCATATAAACCTGTCCAAGAGGGACATGTCATACTAGGTGTGGTTTTCTTTAGTTGTTTAAATTTGGTTGTAGGTGGGGTGGTATTCAGTTGTTTGCAACTTGCACCGCCCCATCTTATGCACCTGACCCGCATGTTTAAGTTTGCTAAGCTATATCACATAAAGCCCAGTCTTGGTTGCAGGTCCAAGAAACTGATGAAAGGAGTTGTCCTAATGTCTCTAATGTAACTCTAACATTGCACATGCAGAGCAAGGCATTTTGGCTTTATGAATGTCTTTAACAGCATAATTATAAATACTCATATTTTATTGTAATAATCGTATTATATTGATCATAAGCAAGAAATGCTTGAAGGAAAGGAATCCCTGATGTGATTAGCATTCATCTTGATGTAAAGAGTCTGTTTATAGAAAACTGATGCAGTGAATATTTACATATTCTACCAAGGTGGTTGCATTTAAACAATTTTAAATTAATAGTAACTTTAAACATTTTAAATTATAAACATTTCCTAAATGCCCAGTTTCTGACAGTCACTATTGTTTTGCTTCATTATTGCTTCAGTCCTTGATCTTGCTTGATGATATGACCTTTAGGAGCAAGATGAGAGGAGTCCTTTGGACTAACATGAGGGGGTAGGGGGTTTATAGATAGAGAGACGGGGGTTTTGATGGGGGTGGTGGCAGGTTTTAGGGTGGGGGTGTTAGCATTTGGTGCCAAGTGGACGGTATTTCATCAGAGCTGGGAGTAATGCTGAAGCTGATGGGATGAAAAAAGACAGGGGTCTCCCTGTCGCCCGAAGCCAAATTCATGTAACTAAACCTGATCATTCACACATTTGCAGAGCGAGAATGAGAATGAAAAGCGTGTTACCGCACCCTGCTTTATATTCATCTATATTCACACCATTCATAGTCTGTCTGAGGTACCGTCTCCCGTAGCAACCCAAACCCCGCCCCCCGCTCATAGCCCAACATATGAAAGCCATCTGTGCAGACCCCCTAATCTCTGCCACTTACACACTGCCTGGTGAGCCTAGATGCTGTGTGTGTGTTTCTTTACAAAGATTACTGGCTGGGAGAGACGATGTGGGGAACAAAGAAGATGGTCGACCACAACATTAAGTTCAGAGCTGGTACTGCTGTGTGTGTTGCAAACATTAAAAAAATAATAATGAATTGCTGTCACATGATTCTTTCAGTTGCCATCATCTACTGTAATTAATCATCAACCACTAATCACTGAGGGATGCATCAGAGGAGTCAGGTGCAGTTATGTCTGCTGATGTTGTGGCTGTAAATCCACAAGCTTGGTAAACTTGAACTACATTAAAGGCGAGAAGTAACACGAGATTATCTTCAGACTGTATAAAGATAGATATTTCCCCGAGCAAATGTGTGCTTTTTGTTGATGGTTTGATGATGTGTCAAAGCACATCTAGCCCATAAGGTTAAAGAATCCTTTACATTATTATTATCTTACATTAATTCAAGCTTCTTCTTTTTCTCCATTGCACCAACCAACCATTACATTAAAACCACCTGTGAGTTTGCAGCACATCCAGCTGCTCTGCCCGGCTCTGTCCCATCAAGATATCAGTACTAAATACAGGTTTTCCTCTGGTTTTCAGCACAGCATGTGGATTGCAAGATGGGGCTCTGTAATTCAGATTTCTTTCAGCACATCCAGCTGATGCTTGACTGGATTCAGATACACAGAGTTTTAAATGTGCAACCTCCTGGATTTTTTGCTGTTTTTGTAGTGTAATGGGACACATCATCCTCCTGGGGGAGACAGGCTATTTCCATTATATGTCTTTAAGTTGGGACCCAGGGAGTCCCACCAACTCATTGCTCTGTCAAGAGATGATCAGTGTTATTCATTTCACATCTCACCAGCTTTAATCTTTGGCTGTTTAGAGAATATTTTACAAATCAAACTTATCTTTGTGGATTTAAATGTTGATGAAGCAAAATAAGCAGCTTGAGGTGACCTGCTTTAATGTCTATATTTCCTATTTAGAGTAATGTGTTCACCTTGAAACATTAAAATCACTAGAATTCTTTTAGTCAAAGGTGCAGTGACTAAATCAGTTAATATTGGCTTAACAATTTTGCCACTCAGTGAGGCTAAAGATAATTACCTCCTATCATTAACCTACACCACAGAAATTTGTATCAGTCACAGTAAAGCTGCAAGTGTGATGCGGCACTGCTGAAACATGTTGCCTCCATTAGCTGACAGCAGACACGAAAGTGCAGAAAGTACTTTATGTTTGATGAATCTTCTGTAAAGTTTACTTTAAATTACACAACCCCTGATGCAAATGGATCCACAGATAACATGGTAATATTTGAACGACTCTCATTCAATCATGGCATTAACTAGGACTAACAAAGGAAGTCTCAAAACATGATCAACATGACTTTTCTGTGAGAATAAAAGCTCCTGATATCAAATTATCAATTGGAGATATAAGCAGCTGAAAGCATCACTGGAGAAAATGTAAAAGGTCTTCTCCACATCTGGCTACAATGATGGCAGGTTTCTAAGAGTTGACAATTAAATCTTGCAGTATTCTTTGCCATTCTTAGACCAGCAGATAGTAGAGGCACATGTATTCATTGCAATTTATGTTTTATTTAAAACAAAAAGATGACAGGATAGAAAAACATTTGAACCATTTCATTGGCTTCAGCAGTGTAATGGATATAGTGTTTCCCAGTGTTCAATATGCAAACAAGGCAGCAAACTTAAATTTGGCTGTGGAGGAGAGATGAAACGCCTCATCATAACCCACATCTCTGTGGTTTTGAAACTACATTTGATAATGTAGAGCTGGGAAATATATCAAGATTTTCAGATATATCGAGACTTTGTCACACAAGATACAGAATAAGGGAATATCGTTTTTATCAAGTTAGCTTGTTTTGAGTTAAAATCTCTTCACAAATGTATCTTTGTTATGGTCGTTGAAAAGTATTTTTTATTATTTTAATACACATCGACTTTAATTTCAGTCAAATATTTTAATGCACATATGATTCTGATCCTCCATAAAAGTACTTTTAGCACCCAAGGCTGTAAATTTGAACCATCTTTTGTTTACTTGAACAAAAGAAAAAGAGATATATATTGTATATCATGATTGAGGAAAAAGTTATCGAGATATGAAAATTGGTTCATATCGCCCAGCCCTACCACAGAGTAATCCCAACTGCATCTGTACATCAGATTAATCATATAGAACAGGTTTCTTTATCCTGTGACACAATAGCTCAAACATGTTTTTAAAAATACTCAAAGTTAACAAGATCAGTGAATAAAAGCAGAGTAACTGGCACAGTGTTTGCATTATTAGTGCATAAAAAACAGCTGCTCTTCACAGGCCACTGTGACATTTATGATTACATAAAACAAACACAAAAAGTAAAAAAGGGTCAGTCTCTTAGTAGATGTCCTTTAAGGACCACAGAATCTAAAGTGGGTGCTAGTCAAGGTTAATTTTCCATCGTGATAACTGCTCCACATCGATCACACGATTACGAAGGTATGTGTCAGACAGTTAATGTAACAGAAAAAAATAAAGACTTTTAATCAAGAGTGAGGATTCAAAATACCTCAAAGACAATTGATATAAACATGTTAGTAACGGCTGGTAGCTGGTTAGTTGGTCATTGTTCATTGTTTCCTTTCAGCAAAATCTTATTTAGTGTTCCTGGTCTGCTGGTAAATAGTGAAACGTCCTGGGAGGTGGAGGAAAGTTGTCGTCGTCCCCCAAAATATAGGTTTCTTCCCTTTTACACAATTCTAAACTGAACACAGTGCATTAGTAATTTTCATTTAAAATATCTCATCCTTCACATAGTTCTCCAGCTGTTTTAACTGGATCCCATCTTCGATAAATCAGCACTTTACAAACCTAACTATCAACCTGGAGAAGGTAGATAGCTCTCATAATATTTGTTATTTTTTTATCTGTTATGCTCTATTAGTTTTCAGTAGTTTACCTCATGCCTGCAATGAGCTGAGGTTATGAGCCTCATTTCTCTTATTGTGGTTGGGTTACTACAGGGATGTCAATCTCAATGGCTGACATCCTCGAGCGGGTGGAGTAGCGGTGGCCTGCGTAGCTGGATGCATATCCCTGAGAAGGAGCATAACTCTGAGAAGGAGCATAGCTCTGTGAGGGGGCATAACTCTGAGAGGGGGCATAGCTGTACGCCTGGGTGCCGCCAACCTCTGATCCGTATCCTTCTGGAGCAGAAACCTGAGACATGTACACCTGAGCTGCAACAGGGGCAACCACACTTTGTGCGTAGCCCTGCGAAGGCACATAAGGCTGGGCATCAATCACCGTAGGAGGGTATGTCTGTGGTGGGAATGGCTGCGGACCATAAACAGGGGAGGGAGGGTATCCGTTGGCAGTGAGTGGCTGGGTGGATGAGGAATTAGTCATGGCGGGTAGAGGTAACCAGAAAGGTGATGGCAATCGCTTACACATACAGTACCACATGAACATGAGCAGGGCGGCCAGCATCAGTCCTCCAGAGCATCCTATGGATACATACACAGCGAAACCATCTGAGAAAATGTGGTCATATCTGGCGTTCATCTCCTTGGTACGGAAGAGGAACCACACTGAGGGCGCAATGGCTATTGCTCCCCCTAGGAAGAGGAACATCCCAGCAATCAGGTGGCAACCCGCGCTGTTCACGAGGAATCGAACTGTTTTGATGTCCGGCTCTGGCTTATCGGAGCAGCAGCAGGTTTTGCACATCCCAGCCATGCACAGCAACAAGGCTAAAGAGCTGAGCAGGAGGCCTGCAGGAAGGCAAAACTGCAGGAGACGCAGATCCAGCTGGTCCACTTTAGAGTACCACTGGAAATGAAGGAAAGTGGTTTATTTTTGACATACAAATATGGGAAAAATACAAATGTGAGCAAATTAAAGAGTAATACCTCATCATCATAATAGTAGCATCCTGAATATCCATCCTGCTTCACACATTTAGCCCATAAACCATCATACACGCTGATATTCTTGGCATTACGATTGAAGGTGACGAGTCTCGTTACGCGCCACTGTGGGATCAGCGCTGCCACGGCGATCCCGCCCACACTCACGAAGGCAATAAAAAAGGCGAAAGCATTGGTGGCGTGGATGTCCCGGCACGACATGGCTGCTTGGCGAGGACAGGAACTGACGCTGCTAGGAGAGCTCCTGTTCCTGGATGAATAAAGGAAGACAGACAGAAAACAGTGAAGCAACGCAACACAACTTCTAGGAAAGAACGTGGTTATAAAAGTTTATCTGATTGGCCCCATTAGTACTGAAGTGAGCTAAGTGTGCCACAGGCTGACCTAGCTATGGGCACCCCCCTCTACATTTCTATTCACCACAGTGTAGTTGACCCAATATCTGCTGTCCCTGAGAGACAATGCTCTCATTTCATTTGCAAACAAAGTGGGAATGACTTGGTGGCTGAGGCTTCACAGCAGAAGTGTCTATACAGCAGTGCATTACAAAAGCTCTACAGCTGAACAACAAATTACTGGATTACAAGCTCAGACATTATGTGCCAGTATGCAACACTGACTGGCCAGCAAAACACAGCTTGTTGCTGTTATATGAAAAACAAACGTTTCAAATTCAACATTTGACTGTTTTAGCAGTTATTTCTTTAGAGTTATTTAAAGTTTATTGCATAAATTTACAGCACATCTACACTAAATTCTCGTGGTATCCCTTTATATTAAGAAAGAAGGCACAGGTAAAGCCAAGTTTCACGCTTTTTATGATATATCCTGGATCAAAACTAAAAGTGCACGTTTTTTGTCAGCATTTCCGTTTTTAATACGTTGTATGATTGACTATTTTGATTGCATTGTGGCAAATTACATTTCAGCAATTTGTTATTGTTGTTAGTTTTTTTAGGACCTCATGTTTTTTCTCTAATCCCAAAACGTTTTTTTTTCCCACTGAGCATGTGAACAATAACATTAAGTTTTGTGAAGCCATCATTGTAAAAAGTAGCTTACATCCAAGTGCAAACACTGAGTCATTCATGGGAACAAAGCCAACAGCAGGATTACCACACAAACATGACAAAAGTCGTACATTTAAATCAGTTTTGTGGTGTTATTGACCTTATCTGTGGAATAACAGGTGCCTAGATAGCTATTACCGCATACGGGCGTGCCAAGTAGCCGCACCAGCTTCATATATGTGGTTTCATTAGCTTCTAGCTACTAGAAAACTTTGAAATGATGGTTTGCTACCCAACTGAGTGGATCATAGCTGAGACACACGCCACATTTCTATTTGTTATTACTTTTCTAAACGAGAATCGACAGCTTTAACGAGAAAAAACGGACTAAAAATGTTAAGTTCCAGTTCATTTTCTGCTAATTAGTCAGCTAACCGAAGGCTAACATGTTAGCATTGAGTAGCCTACCTGTTGCATCCTCCTGATCGTTTAATGTAACAACCAAACTCATTAAGTGTGAACAGTATTGTGTCAGATACCTTTTATTTCCAGATGTCCATCAGCATTTACAGTGTAGGTGGTGGTATTTCACTTTAGAGCTCCCGTACATACTTGAACAAAAACCAAGGAACCACTTTACACTAGATCGGCGTATAAACAGGATGCGTCCAGCTTGTCTCCGCCCTCAGCGCTGTCTTACAGGTTTTTAACTCGTTCACTCTTGATGTAAGCAAAACAAAAAAAGAAAAATTCAAATTCTACTAAGTTTTGAAAATGAATAGGTGCAAAATAAAGCTTTAGTTCACCAGCTGTCCCACTCCTGAACTGAAGGTGCTTCTGTGTTAATGATTTCATATGACAAAATATTCCATGGTCTGTCCCAGCCTTCTGTGCTCTGTTGCAATCTTATCTGGATGATGTAAATACAGCTTTGAAATGTGTAGGTGTGTGCTGTTGGATGCATGACTTTAATGTTGTTCACTGATAAATATTTTTTGTATTTCAGGGAGACATTCACATGATATACAAATCCGCTGGACAAGAAGGATTAAGTGATCTTCATGACGGTGAGCTCATAGCTGCGTACTTGAAGAATTTAACAAAGGGTTTACATTTAAAGAAGCAAATTGACTGTTCTGTGTTGTGTATTTAGTTCCTGCTAAGCATAGAATGTGTTTCTGTTTGTAATGGCTTGCATTTCATGTGTTTCTTTAACAGGTGACCTACCAGAGCCCCCTTTCCCGAGCCCTCCATTTCCTGGGTCAAAAGTTGTTCACTGGAGAAAAAAGAGACAGGTTGGCACTTGTTGTCGGTTTCACATTTTTCCTCGTTCTTGTAGACTTCTTGTCAGAAAATTGTCCTCGTAAAAATGCTGTCGTACTCATAGTCATGCTGTTGATGCTATATGTTAAAACCTGATTACACAGTTTTCCTCACATACACATATGTTTAAGGTAATTTACAAAGCCAGTAAGAGTGTTTTCTAGCTCTCCTCCCACACAACAGGTCTCCATCTATCTATTTTCCCATTTCTGATAAAATATTCATCCTATGACTAGAAGCTCTCGTAAACCTTGTGTTTTCAGGAAGGTAATTTTCAGCTCTCCAAACCTCTTTCATATTTTTTCAAATTTGGCAAACAGACCTTTTTTGTCTTGTCAGTTTCATGGAGGAGGCATGAGTTATCTTTATGTTTATGTTGTTGTTTTGAGGATCTTAGCTAGAGAAAACAAGAACGTCTGTATCAGTTGAAAATGACAAAACTGTTGTCTTCTCTTAGGCTCCACGTATGTCAAGAAGTGTAGAAGATGAGACCAAGTACATTGAGTTAATGGTGATCAATGATCATTTAATGGTAAGTTTTACTTTTTTAAATATTATATTCATGTGGTTATTGTTTGCTGTTAAACTAAGGAAAAAAACAGTCCTTATTTGTGTATGACCCAAAACTAAAAATGTATGTGTTTATGTCATATCCCTCTGTCTTGTTGACCTTTGAACCAGACAGTTAAATTCTCAACGAATCAAAAATGAAGCAATATTATAAAACAGATTTATTGTGATAGTTTGCCACCTTTTTAACTTATTATTGGCTATTATCGGCTTTCAGCTCAGCCGGGGGAATCACTGTAAGTTGTCGACACCAGCAGGGAAGAGAGAGATACTATATCCACGAGTTCAGACTAGTGTGTGTTGTGTCCATTAGTCTCACTTGGTTGAAATTTGAAAGGAAAAAGACAAACAAACTTGTAAATAAAACAACAGGGAGTGATCCTTTCATGGCTCTGTATCAATTCAGCCATCAACTACTGACTAAAGGCTGTCTATCCCCTATTTTCAGTTTTCAGATGAATATGCAGCCATTAAACCTGCACAGTGCACTGAAAACA
>JBBDHI010000006.1:13239035-13250546 GCA_037177115.1 Craterocephalus stercusmuscarum | reverse complement strand
AAATAAATTATTTTGTTATTTTTATTTTGATATGCATGTTTTTATGTAAGGCACTTTGTGTTGCTTCTGCATGAAAAGCGCTTTATAAATACATTTAGATTTGATTTTATTTGACTATTAGTGTTTGAAATCCAATGAGACTGATACTGAGGGGAACCTGGGATCAGGTTTTAGATGTCCACGTTTTTGAGAAGGTTCAAATTGTTTTGTTCTTTTCATTAGATTTGTTGACAATTTATAAAAAGATGAATACAAATTAAAAGTAAATATGGTCTTTATTCATTGTAGGAGAGACTTAGCTTAACAAACCTGAAGAAATGCTTTTTTAAAAATCTCTATCAGAGTTAAAAACAACACTGAGCCTCGCCGCGCAGGTCATTATACGGCGAGATCACTTTATTTATTTTTATTGTGAACTCGATCTCCTTTTTTGACTTGTGAGGCTGAAATGTACCTTTTCATAATTCAAGCTGTCCTCTGTGAACAAATAAACAATATGCATTCATGCCTGTTGACTGCGAATGAACAATGAGCAGTGTGCATCGGCTGCCTCCCAGCCTGCCCTGTTTGTTTGTTTGCTTTGTTTCTTTTAAGGTCTTTTTTGCCCGTGAGGTAGTGTGTTGTGCATCTGTTCGCACTATGAGCATGTTACTGACTGATGAAAGCTGACTGCTTGGAATGATGAGACCGGTGCAACTGAGCCTGTAGCACTCAGCACAGTTGTTTGTTTGTGGTGCTGTTTTCATCTGAAACCACGCGCAGGTCTGTCCGCCATCTTCACCATTTTCTCAATCGCATCTTGTTCAGAATATCTTTGCTCTGCTCTGCTTTCCTAAAATATTTCCTCTTCCTCTCTCCCCTCCCCTCACTTGCTTATTTCTGGAGATTTTCATTCCTTTCTTTCCTTTTCTCTCTTCTCCCCTCCTTGTGTTGTGTCCATGAACCCCCCCTCCCCACCCTCCTCTTCCCTTCCCACAGGTATTTAACCCCTCGCTCCAAAACAGAATTTTATGATGTAACTAAATGGGTAGAAGACGTGAATAAAAACACTCACGGACCTTTTCTTAGGTATTACCTCAGACCATGTCCCACATCCTACACGCTTGTGTAAATCTCCCTTACGTTTGGTTTGATTTGTGGTTTGTATGGTAATATTATCCGCAGAGCCAGTCTGTTTCCACTCAATCTTAAAATTTCTCAAAGAAAATGTTAGAGAAAGCTGGCATGTAATGAACGGAGTCCTTAAAATGAGTTAGACCTGAGTTCAACGATTAAGGAACAAATTTTCTCTGCTTTATATAAACACACGTGTCAATGAACATACACTTTCGATCTAAACAGCTGCTTTTTAATCAGCAGGTTTTTATTTTCGGCTTAACTGCAATGATGCAAAAGAAATGACGGTTTTTACTGCCGTCAAAATGACGCTAATAGTCGTTTTTACCCCAAATTTACCTGACATCCCTTCTTTGCTCCCTCTCCCCCCTCAGTCTCTTGTTACTTCTGCATGCTCAGTGTTGTTTAGTCAGTCAGTGTTTGTGTGTCAACCCCGCCTCGCTCCCCAGTGATCTCATGCGCACCAGTGTGATGTCATTGGTGTGTCAGATATTTTGGGTGCTGCTCTGACATCATCACTGTGCTGCTGTGACAGAGTGGGCCAGATCTCCAATTGCATTTAAGGTCTATAGATAATCACAAATGCAAGCTTCCCATGGCAACGAGGAAGCCGGCACACTGAATCTACTGTGGAGTCTGTAGACCTTCTCTCTGCCCGGGAGCGTGCCCCTTACCCTTCCTGTGTTACATCTACTGAAGGATAGAAATGGAGCAAAAGAATGGAGAGACATGGAGCTGTGCGTCAGCAAGCCTCGTTATAGAATGATGTAAAAAAACAAAAAAAGGCTTTTTATTTATTTGTTAAGTGAAATCAGCAGGAAGTGCTCTTGAGGTAGCTGCAGAAGTCCACTGCTTTGCTATGATTAATTCAAATGAGTCACATACACGTTGCAAGACTTCTGCAAAGCCAATTAATAAGTTGCAGGATAAATCGGAGACTGATTTATCTAAACGTTTGCAGAACTTTGAGATGTCACGATGTTTCAGTCTAAACCAAAGTGCACCGATCTGACAGACCAATATGTGGCACTGCAGAAATGGTTCAAGAAAAGGATTAAATGAAAATGTTTTTAATGGATCATTTCATATTAGAATTTTAAAAATGGAAATGAACACGTGAATTTATTGTTGAGAAACTGCACTCCACTCTCTCCAGTACTTTGGTCAGTCCCGGACGTTTTTTGCCAAACTGCAGGTGGTGTATGTATATGAGCTGCTGCACATTGGACAGGCTCTCCTTCTCATCCTTACCACAGTGGTGCTTAAAAATATGTGACCCTCTATAGGATTTCCTTTATTTTTGCATGAATATGACCCAAAACATCATCAGCTAAAGTAGATCCAAATTAACTTGCTGATATATCTGAGTGGACAGTGTGTGAACCTTTGCTTTCAGTGTTTGAGAATAAAGTTGATTAAATCAGCTTAGATCTCTCCCACACAGAACAGCATCAGATTTAGGATGTTAATAGATTCCCTAATGGGTGGCTCACTTCAGGTCCTTTCACTATATTCAAGACTATAAATTGGCCATTTCAAAACTATTTTATTCTCTCTAACTAAACTATAGTTAAAAAAAAGAAAAGAAAAACTAGTTTAGGTTGTTGTCTTGCTGTATGACTAGATTCCACTTGCTGCCAATGTCCTGACGTTTTTCTTTAGATTTAATAAAGGAGGATTTATTGTACCAGGATATCACAGGTGTAGTTTTCCTTTCTCCAAACAAAGCTTTACTTCTAGACCGAAAAGGATTGAAGCTCTAGTTTGTCGTTAGTTCTTGTTTTCTCTTTTATTCTGACTTTCTTCAGCAA
Source organism: Craterocephalus stercusmuscarum (assembly GCA_037177115.1). NCBI lineage: Eukaryota > Metazoa > Chordata > Actinopteri > Atheriniformes > Atherinidae > Craterocephalus > Craterocephalus stercusmuscarum. The sequence continues at coordinate 13,247,619 of JBBDHI010000006.1, read as the reverse complement.
ACTGCAGATGCCTCTCTGAAGGCTCCTGACTTCAGCAGTCGAGAGTCTTGTAATGTTCGGCACAAGACAGATGATTTTGTAACGTTTTCCAATGCAGTCGGCATTGTTAACCTCAAATTAACAGCCAACACTAGAGGTTCACATACTTTTGCTCTTAGTGATTTGAAATGATTTTCCTCAATAAATTACCGAGATACTTTTGTTCCATTTGTTGGACCATTGAAACAAAAGATCTCATGTTTTAGGTCAAATTTGTACAGAAAATTTACCAGAACCTTTCAAGCACCACTGTGTCCCAGTGTTTCCCAGCTCCGGTCTGGTTTGCTGTCCAAGTCACTTTACTGTGTTCACCACTTCCAGCATCTGAACACAACCCAACAGAGAGCTGACAGCTGCCTTTAGCAGCATGCTATTTTGAACAAGGCTAAATCGGCGTCTGTAATTGTAGCTCCCTGTGTGTTGGTGCTTTTTGTCAGTGCTGTGGCAGATTGAAGCACAGGAGTTGCAGGAAACTGACTATGAAGCTGGGAACTACTACGTACGGGGGTTGCTCTTAAAAGCCAATTTTTGGTCATTTTTCCCCCTTTTCTTTCATGTTGCCCTTCGTGAGCAACAGAAAGCTTTTAGGAGGAACTTCTCTGTTTAGCAAGTTGAAACCCGAAGAACTAGAGCAGCTCAAGGAGGATGTTGGCCAAAGTCACAGACCTAACATGAGCACAGTGTCCTCATCTAACCTAATTTATTTATAAATCTGTGTCTTTGGCCAACTCATCCCCACACAGGCAAAAAAAAGCAATAGTTTAACAATGTCCCCTCACTTTTTCCTTCAGGACACTGTCCCCTGCCAAGTCTCCGACTTCGTCAACAGGATCTATTGCATCCAGCAGAAGGTACCCGTACCCGATGCCCCCACTCCCTGACGACCAGAGGAAAAGCAACAGGCAGAGCGCCAGAGTGAGTATCGGTTAAAAACAATAGATTGTAGCACTAATAACTAATGTGGCAGCGATTGCATGTTGGTTTACACAATAAGAGGCATGAACCAGATTGATACATCTGGACCTGGATGTGAGAACTGAGCATTTTAAGAAGAAAATGTCAGCTCAGCGTCTGACAGGAAACCTTAATATGTGTGTTCTTCTTTCCTCTATGCCCTCTCTCTTCTTCTCTTTGCAGCTGTGGGAGACCTCGATATAAGATCAGCCCTGCCCACTCTGCCCTCAAAGAACTACACGTGTCTCCTTTACTATGAACGGAAAACACAAAAAATGAAACAAAATTGACTCCAAGCTTCTGCAGAGACAGAGAGCCCCACTGGACAGGAGGTAGACAGGTCTGTGTGAGTTACTGTGTACAAGTGTTTTTCAAGGCTGTCGTGTCAGATGGCATCTTTACAAGATGATGCGGAGAAACCAGCTCTGCATTTACTCCAGAGCAGCTTGAACTCAGACCGGGCTGTTCCTGTCTGCTCAAGCCTCACAAATGGGACGGGACACCCCAACACACACACACACATTTTTTCTCAGCACTCCCTACACCATTGCCCCAAGGCATACATTGTCCTCTCCAAAGGGATCGGTGGTGCCAAGAGCGAGCCATCGCATCACTCTGCGCTGATGGATTTTAGTCCGGCCCTCTTTTTTTCTTTTTTTTTTTTTTTTTTTGACGCACGTGAATCACTGTAGAAAGTCCAACACAGTATGCATGAGACAACCCCGTTTATCAGCAACCTCCTACTGAGAAGAAAAGAGCAGTGGTCTTATCTGAAAGGAAAGCATGCGAGGGGGCAGGGATTTTTTTTATACCATCTGCAAAGTAACCCTTAAAACCATAAAAGTAACCCTTATTGTAATACCAGTTAAAGCCCATAACCCATAACTTGGACCCAAACTCACCCTATCTTGCACCTCCCCTCAGTGTGCTGGTGTGTGTGAGTATAAATATGTACAGTAAAATACACACAGAGTATGTTTTTGAAAGAGGAAATCACAGAGAAAACTCGGCTCTTTTTATTCTGCTGAACTGTGCTGTACAGAGGTGGATGTCTGTAGATAAATGTACACACCCTGCAGTCACTTTTCTGTACGGGTTTCTGTTTTTCACTCCATATTGTTTCTCCCTCTGGCTTTCCTCTTCTATGACCTCTTTAGCTTTCTCCATGCACAGCAGAAAGTGTTTTTTTTTTCGTCCAACAGACATCCAGAAATGTTGACTGCTGCACGTTAAGGTTTTTCCTCAGATATTTTTAACGAGCATTCATTTAGCTAAGTTTGAATAGTTTTAAACGCCATTTCTGAGTGAAGTGAATGGACTGAGATGCGTTTGGTGTAACTATAGATGTGCCACTTGTGATTTTTGGAAATTTCCAAATGACACTGAGCAGATGTTTTACCCCTGATTTTACATTGGGATGTTTGAGAGCAGAGCGCCACCCTGGCAGCTCACAAGTCACTCACTTCACTTGAATCGGAGATGAAGAGGTGAATGTGGTAAACCGAACCAAGAGAATCTGAAAATTGTCATTTAAACATGCATTTTGGAGTTAGCTGTGATGATTGAGATATTTAGCCTTGTAAATGATTAACTATGCTGTACAGTGCTTGCTGTTTGAGCTTGTGAAGACCAACAGCATGACAGTTCTATATCAGAGTTAAGTTACATCCCTGTTAGGTTATTTGTGAGACCATACCAGGAAGTGAGCATGTCACTGAAAGACTTTCCCCCCGTATTACCTACTTCTTGTCTTAACAGGTTTGTGTAACGCCGACTACTGCACATGCAGTTTGAATTTATGGCAGGAAGTCGCAGGGTTTGAAAACGATCACAGCGACCTTGTACTTCCACTGCAGCTCATTTAAAGTGTACGTCTCGGTGATGAATCCCGCTTCCCAACAGCAAGCTCTTTGTACAGATATGACTTATTGCTCTACCTTGTGTAGAAACTGTTGTCTAAAAGCCTCAAGTTTGTCATGTTAATGTTGTTTCTGTTCCAGTGTGGCCACTTACATTTGTAATTCATGTATGCATTAGAACTGTATAGGTAAAATGACCTCACACAATATTGGACTAATAATGCTATTAGTACCTTTTTTTTAAATTGAGTACCTTTTCAATGCTCACTTTTTCTCAGCATTATGTACAGCAACTATTCAAAACAGTAATTAAGTGCATTATTGTAATAATGTGTGTTGAGTGCGAATGAAGACATGTTTTGTGTTTTGCTTTTGTTTTTTTGTAAACACATTAGTTTTTAGCTTGTGTTGATCGTTATGATCTAAGGTTTGAACACATGTTTGGAATGAGTTCTGTACAGGCTCATTATTTGCCTTCAACCAGAGCTTCTGTCTGTGCTCTGGACCCAAGTTTTGCCCCCGTCTCTCTCTCCTGGGCTCCTTGAGGCTGATTTGAGGATCATTTTGCAGCTTTTAACACAACGCTGTGATCCAGCGAGGCTTCCATTCTGGTGTCCCAGACATTGTACATGGGATGGGTTCATGTAGATTGTGGCGCTGCAAGTCCCCCAAAAATAATGTCTGCTGTATCTGCCTGATCACATTGCTGTTTTGACCGATCCGGACAGGGTCGCTCTGGCAAGTATCTCCACAAATGAGCCGCTCGGCTCCGTCTTTGGTCAGAAACTTGAATGTATCCGTGTACTACGAGCACATCAGAGTCTCAGACACGTGCTCCCGCTCTGCCAGACTCATCAGCCCTCGATTCCAGGAATCTTATGTACCAATTTAAACACTGCGGTTTATTTTTTTGCCTGTATGCTGTACAGATTATTGATGCAAAAATCAACCCACATATTTTTTTCCTCTTAATCATTCAGTATTGTAATATATTTAATATAAAATAAAACTTTCATCAACATCTGTCTATGCTGACACTTCTGTTTACTTCACATCAATACAAATACACAGGAGTTGTACAAATATAAATATTTGGATAAAAAAAAAACATTTTTGAAGCAGGGTGGAACTCCTTGATTGGTTATCAGAATCTGTACTGTAGCGTCCCAAAAACACAAATAAATATAAATATCTTCATGAGCGGTTGGCTGAAACAGAAAAACAAATGTTCTGCATCATTTCATGTAGTTCTTTCATGCGATGCTGTTGCTTGGCCAAGGATGAGATGTTCATAGTTTTACCAACATTTTACAGCTCTAAATAAAGACAGACCTTGCATCAGTTGCTAGGAACCTGATCATCTCTGAACAAGTGGAGCAACGTTCAACGTATCAGATAGTCCTCTGAGGAAAGACCGTCACACCCTCGCAGTTCAACTACTTCACAGCACTTTTTAGCAGAGGGGGAAACAGTCATCTATCACCACACTCTGCTGGTCCCGCCTGAATGCCTCACAAGCGTTTGTGCGAGTGATAACTCAGCGCCTGCAGCTTTTCTTGATGGAGGGCACTGGTTTCCATGATGGCGTCTTCATCGAGAGACTGTCGGATGCAGCTCTTCAGACGGTCGACACCAGATCCGGTGATGGCGGAAACAGGAACAACGTGTCTGAAGGTCATAAAGTTCTTTGGTATCATGTCGCCAGGCAGCAAGTCATAAAAATCTGCAGCATAAAAAAGATGTTCACATTTTAGAAGAGACGTCTACAGTGTTGCTTGTAACACACAACCAGGAAACTACTAATTTAATCTATTTATAGACATCATAAACACTATTTTAGTTCTTTTGAGGCCATTTTCTAACATCATAGAATTGCTTTCACTTGTTTGCATTGTGACACTTAATATGTCACATTATTTTTTATGACTGATCTTTTAGATCAGCCAGCACGTTATTAAGTAAGATCTGTGTTGCCGACATCATTTTTCGGTGATACGCATGAGATGTTTTCAGCCGATCCATCTGCTGAGTCAGCTCTCGATATGTCAGCACACTCCTGTACCAGTGAGAGGTAAATTTGTGACTTTTGAGAAGCTTCAGTGCAGACGGGAAGTTTTCGTACATATCTTTGTGAAAATGTATCAACTAATGCAGAAAAGAGTCAAAATCATCAAATTCACCTTCTGGGTTTTGAAGTTGTTCTTTCAGCTCTGCTAGCTTGTCCTCGGCATCCGGCAGGTCCATCTTATTCACCACCAGTAACGCAGGCTTTGTCACTAGCTCCTCTCTATACAACTCCAGCTCCTTGATGAGGGGGAGGAGGATCGCAGAGGAGGTGAGAGAAATGGTGAAGACAAAAAGTGAAGAATGAGACTGAATGCCTTACTGTTTGTAAGAATTGCGGCTTTTCTATCAAAATCATTTTAAAGAAACATTTCACAGCATCACAGTGACCTTGGTGAGAAGTTGCACAGCTTCAAAGGCCGACCTATACGGTGTTTTACTTGCTAGCTGGAAACCGGCAACGTCCACCTAGAGTTAGACAAAACACAAATCGCACTGAACATTTAACACAGGCTGTTTCTGAGCCGGTTATACTGATCACACACGCAGGCACTATTAAGTGTCTCATGAGTTTCTGCCTATACACACCACGAATAACAGCTGCTTCGTCCTCTCCACATGCTTTAGGAACTTGTGGCCCATGCCTTTATTAAGGTGAGCTCCCTCAATCAACCCTGGGAGATCAGCAACAGAGATCTACCAAAAGAAGCAATAAAAGAACATCTGTTAACAAAGAAATCAGGCTAAAAGGCAATAAACAATGCAATATGCACTCAAATGCTTTCCCAGACCTGTTTGTAGTCTGGATACATCAGTTTGCCAATCTCAGGCCTCATGGTTGTGACTGTAAAATCCAAAGCGAGATTTTAGAAACAGAAGAAAATGATTGGGGAGAGTTATCAACCTCAGAGAAATAAATGAGTGTGACTGCATTCTTACAAGCATAGCTGGCAATCTGCGGCGTGGCATTGGACAGGGCTGTCAGGAGAGAGGACTTTCCTGCATTCGGGAACCTGATGGGGAATCCGATCCGATTAATACAATCAAACACATAGCTGAACTTAAATGTTGAAATCAGCTGGTTTGTGAGATTTTTAGCCTCACCCTACAAGGCCCAGATCAGCGATAAGTTTCAGGTCCAGCCTGATGTGTTTAGCCTGGCCTTTCCTGGGCTGGAAATCAGAGTGGAAAGATCCTCCAGATCCTCCTTTTGCCACCATCACACGATCACCCTCAACATTCAGCTCACCTTGGAGAATAAGGATGGAGAAAATACGGTTCAGAGACACCGGGAAAAAGGTTTACATGACGCCAAATGAGTGACAATATTTTTTTTTCCCAACAAACCAAGTATTTTGCCATCATCCGTGGTGACAGTGATACCGACAGGAGCAAAGACCTGCTTGTCCTCCCCTCTCTCACCCTTCAGAGCTCGCACACTATTGATGGAAAATAATAGAGAAAACATCTGTAAGCAACAAAGCGTTTTAGGATATCTCACAAGTTAAGTGAAACTTACTAAATGTTTAAAGTCAAAGACACTGACCTGCTGTTGCCTCCTGTTCCACCAACGAACCGTTTGTGCGGATATTTGTCCTTGATATTCTTCAAATTCATGTTCTTTGTCGCCACCACCCAAACATCTCCACCATTCCCTCCTTGCCCCCCAAGACGGGGCATACCCATACCACCGCTGCCTCCCCGGACAAACAGGCGAAGGTTGTCCACAAAGTTTCCATACTGTAAAGCAGACCAAAAGCACTGCTTACTTAGATAACATTTAGAGATGCATCCAAGTACTGTTTGGTAAGACACTACTGATTCCTTTTAATGTTTGAGTCATGTGAATGCACCCTGCATCACTCTGTGGCATCAACATTAAACAAAGAGGGGACAGCAAGAAAAGACAAAGGAAGTTGCTTTTGACAGTGACAGGTTAGTGTCCTTCCAACCAGTAAGATTTTTTGGGGGCATTTTTAAGAAGTATAATTGCACATAATTTGAATCTACTTATTTTTCTCATGTTGGCATGCCTTTTTTTTGTTTTTTTGTATGGTTAATGTGTGAATTTGATTGTTCACCATTTTATGGCAACAGCCGGTATGAAAGGCCAAAATTAATTTGCCCTGGTAGGGCAATCAAATTAATCTTGAAGCTTGAAAATACCTGAATAGTTTATTATTATTTTTTTATTTTATTTTATTCAATATAAAAGTCTCAAGTTTTATTTTTCTTAGCGGCCTTGATAACACATTGTTAAATTCTCAAAACACAGAAAAGGTTGCTTTTATTATCTGCTATAGGTTAATAAACAAAGCATCAATTATGAAGGGAAAGTACACAATTACATCCACAATTCGTTGTGCCTGCAATAGTCATAGTGCTTCTTGATTATTTTAACACAGTCATAATCGCAGGGATTCGTCGTTAATATATTCTGATTATGCTCTATGAAAACATGGCCTCAATAAAAAGTGATAAAGTGCATTAGACAAAATAACTGAAATGCTTTTTGTGAACATCGTTTGGATAACGGCTTTTATGTCAGCAGACACACAGCTTAGTGTATGTGTGGTCAGCTTCACAATGACTACACTAACATGATTTTCCGCTTGCTTTGATTGGTCTGTATAAAAATGCATGCGAAGCTAGCTTAGTGGTAGTGTTTTCATAATGTTAGTACTCTGTCACACTGACAGCTAGCTTTAAAGCTAATGTCAAAGCTGGTTAAACCATGCTGCACAGACATTTTTCTTAATAATCCAGGTCTACTGCGATACTTACCTTTCGAAAACAAATCCGACTGATGTGGACCATTTTAATGGCGTTTATGGCCACTTTATTGTTTGTAGTCAAAGCTAGACGCTAGCAGCCATGCGTTAGTATGAGGGACCGGAAGCGGTGCGTTCACTTTGTTCATTGGACGATGAGGTGAAGGGGCGGGACTTAGACAAACTGACTAGTGTCTCACTAATAGACAAAATATGAGTGTTTAACCCTTTACTTTTTCACAGAGGATGGTTTAGCATCCTTTAACAATAACTCACAGGTTATTTTACTAACTTCCCGCTTTATCTTGTCACTGTATTTCCTGGCTGATGCAGATAATAATGTATTTGTGAAGTTACTGTTCAGTTGTTATTATTATTCTATTATCGTGGGTTCCCTCAATAATAACAGCATAAAATTAACCCTTTTCTTTTCAGGCGCTGTGACAGAGTTCTGGCTAATTCTTAAATATTTTTTTTGTTTTGTGCACAATCCGATTTTATTCCCATTGTGCTGTTCTTCAATCTTGCAAAGAGAGCATAAGGTTATCACTTTATTACAGGTATAAAGATCTAGCCAATTGAACAAGAGAAAATTCCTCTCTGCAACAAAGAGAGAATAATAATGGCAGCAATAATAATAAAATAATACAAATAATACATATATATATTTTGGTTTGTGGTAGCATTAAAAATGTTTCATAAAAGACAGCAGCTCAGAGGAAACCAATTCTTAGCAAGTCTTACTGAAGATAAACAAAATTGCATCAGCTGTCTTCTAATGCTAATGCTGTTCAGTTTAATAACCTAAGAATGCAGCATAAATTAAATTATGCTGATTTCACTTCAGAACATGAATGGTGTCAAAAGATTACATCAGTAATGGCATGTTGTTAAAAC
>JBBDHI010000006.1:13226671-13238843 GCA_037177115.1 Craterocephalus stercusmuscarum | reverse complement strand
GTAATGGCATGTTGTTAAAACAAATGAAAAATAATAAGACACGCAATACAAGTTAAGGATAGAGATTTTGAAATTGTTACAGTCATGTGAAAAGTAACTCTCTTGGTTTTCCAAATTGAACCATTTCTTTTTTTAACAAAAGAAAAGAACAGTTTCTTTAACGTGTCTTAAAACTATTTTAATACACACTCAAAATCAACAAAATAGCTGTCTTACACCGTCAGAGTTTAGCTTACATGAAGGGGCAACTTGTGGAAAACTGGGTATCCTTACTGTTGCACAGGAGCAACAAGATGCAGCATATCAACTTTTGTCAAGATGCAACTTCTCAGCTACCTTTTAGAAGTTTTCCCAAATTTCTGTTCTGGAAAATGCGGGTTTCAACACAATTGCTTCTCATCAGGCACTTGCCACCCCAAACAAGTCTGTCTTAATAAATATTTTTCTCATTTGTGGTTGTTTGATAGTGGAACGAACAAATAACTTACTAAGTCCTTTCTTCTTCTTTTTTGTTATGTTTTTATGAATAGCAGAGCCAGGTTGTTTCTCTTTAACCATATCTAAGCACAACATCTGAGCATTGCCTAGAAATTCAAGTGTCCTCTTTAAGCCCACTCAGAGAAGAAAAGACGGTGTCGGTGGCGCTGTGAGGATGCTGAGATGCTCTCATCTCTTTCAGTGAACGCGCTCACGCCTACCGGTGCACGTGAGATGCTCATGTGACGGCAAAAACAGACGCAGGACCCGGTTTCTCCTTTTCACACTGCTATCAAGACACAGAGAAGATCTACCATTTAGTCGAAACTTACTGGCTGATTAGACTTGAACATACCGGGTCTGCGTGGATTTAACCTGCAAGGTGAGTGTGCGTGCATGTGTGTGTAATGAAGACAGAGAGGTTGGCTTATTATCTCATTCAAGACCCCAGACAGTTGGATAGGTCCTCCCACCGGTGTCTGCCTATTTATACGGTTAGAAACACCGCCGTGGGTCGTGATAGCAGGACGCGACTGGGAAACAGAGATCACAGCACGGTAAGAGCTCCTGTTCCTGGCAGAGTACTGGATGCCCGTGAATTTGAGAATGACCTAAATTATGCAATGGAGGTAACGCAGCGGCATGTGCTCCTTGGACGTAAGCTGCGCCCATTCATGAGTAGAAAGGTTTGATCCAGTGCTGGGTCTGGGAGGATGCTGTACGATGGGGCAGCTCTGTTTGCTGCACCATTCACTTCATCTTGTAGCGCGTGGCGCGGCGACGTCCAATAGCCTAATCCACGGTCCAGTCCTGGATTTAAATTTAACCTAATTTTGTAACTGACCTGAAAGCCGCTCTCTGCAAATTATCTAAGTTGCAAATATGAGAATATAGTTGTGGTTATACCTGCCAGGAAAACAAGCACCTGTCATAAAACAGAGGAACATTACTGAAAACATTTTCAAACGTGGTTCCGAAACAGATGAAATAGGGAAAAAAAACATCTCATTTGTGTTGTCCTTTTGCTGAGAAACCAATTATCAGAAGTTTAAGGTATGTTTAGCTTGTTTTAGCCCCATAAAGCGCAATGTTCTCGAAAAGCGTGGTCTCACTGCAAAAGGTGCATGTGGGCGCATCAAAACGCATGGTGCAAAGGCAAAAAGAAGCCACATCTTGGATTCAGGCCTCTCTAATACTTCAATATTTTAGGAGTAGATGTGGAAATCTAAGTTTTTATTGTTTCACTTATAAATTTCAGGTACAACCTATCTATATGCGTTGTTTATTTAACCCAGGAAGAGTATTTTACTGAGAGTAGCTACAAGTGTAGCTATATAGTAGGAAAAAATATTTTCATTAATCAAAATACTTTGTCTTTATAATATTAAAAATGAGCAGTGTGTTGTAAGAAGCCACGTTATGCCCACAGAACAGCTGTTGCATCATGCTGTATTTACACAATTGACTGTAAATTAGATTTACTCATTTGATGCACCAACTGAAGCAACAATACTCAGCCTGAAACATGAAAGCTTTAGGGCTTTAGTTTGCATATGCAAAGGACAATAAGGCAATATTCAAAACGAATGGAGTGTAAAACATGTAGCTACTCCTGTTTGATGCACTAATTTAATTCCATTTCAAAAAGGGGCATAGGACACAGTTAAAAGCTCCTAAATATAACAAGTAAACCTCAGAAATCTTAAAGTCATGGTCAGCTTCCTGGTCAATCAGATTTCATTTTGTTGTTATGTTTCATGTTACTGTTTGGAAAAATCTGAATAAATAAAACTGGAAATCCACAGGAGTCCAGTCAGCCCCCAGTTGAAGAATTGAAAACCAAAATATTAAGCAACAGATTAATAAATCTTTTACAACCACTGCAAGGGCTTTGAAATTTGACCATTGGCACGCAACCATCAGCATCAGTCTGCCAACAGCGGGTATGGGACACTCCAAACAGGACAGGCAATGTGTGGAATCCCATTGCTTTGACTGAAAAGGGTAAACAAGCCGGCGATCACAGACAACTGGTGGGCCTACAGACACAGGTCAGACAGGAGGGGAGGAGAGAAAGGGTGGGGGGCATATGAAGTCAAACATATTGTTGGTAGCAGGTAGACAGTTTTTAAAATAAATGAGCCAGAGTTGTGGATGTGAGACAAAGGTGGTGTGGGCAGTGTTTTGGTTGAAAGTGGGGCAACTGGGCATGTTGTGCTGCAGCCAGTGGGTGATGTTTTGGCGGGAGTTTGTGTGTTGGGGCAGCGGTTGCGGGTATGAGAGGAGCAGGAGCTTTAGTGGTTTGGTCTGTCAGCATGCCAGGACCACATTCTCACCGTGCTGCCATTGAAAGGGCCGGCAAAGACATAAACAGGCCCAGTGGGATTAGGGCCCACTCGGAGGAGTGATCAGAGGGGATTTGCTGCCCGGCGGGCACACAATGGCACTGTCGTGTAACACACAAAACACACTCTACACATGCTCTACGGCAACATTTCACAACAGGCCCAAGCCCATAAATCTGATTAGAACTCCCTTTTGTTTGGGAAGCGGCGCTGGGGTTAACAGAGGCTAGACTCGCCGCGGGCCGTGTGTGATGGGACAGGGTGCGAGTGGATGCCGGTGGGACAACAGAGAGGGGCACGCGGTGTTGTGGCGGGGTGTTTCCACGTGTCTGGAGCCCCAGACAGACAGGGAGGGTCACGGCTGTGTGTGGAAACACAATAACAGGATGAATAAAGGTTTTTTTTCTCTCCCTCAGTGTGTATGTTTCTGAGTCAGCTGATGATGGTGGATGGAGACAGGGGCTAAGCTAACATGAGACAACAACAACAGTGGCAGACACAAAGACAGTAGGCCGGTTTGAACCTGTTCAAATAATCTGACCCACAAACATGGAGACAGTGGAGGGACAAAGCACAAACGAGGTTCTGCTTTTAGCTGGAGAATGAATAGACTGCCACAGAAAAGTCTGGAATTTTCTTCCCATTTCCATTGTTTTCCTCCTCAGTGCCGGCTCTGGCCAAGGCTGCAGCCATGCCTCTTCTGGAAGAGACCACCCTGCCACAAGCGCACCCACCTACTCTTCCTGTGGTCATCATAGGTGAGCTTTAAACCCTCACTGCTGCTATTTAATGGTTCCATAATGCTTCTCCAGCCTGGCTATAATTCATTAATTTAAATACACAGTTGTCCTTTAATCTGCACTTTTCCACACCTGGAATTCTTTTCAGGCAATGGGCCATCAGGTATTTGCCTATCCTACTTGCTGAGTGGATACAAACCTTACTTAGACACATCGACTGTTCACCCGAACCCAATACTGTACAGGAAATTGCAGGAGACCAAGCACCTCCCCATCACTGAGCAGGTAAATGTACCCACAGGTATGTGCTTAAATCCAGATGTGACACTCAGATGTGCAGCAACAAAAACTGATTTTTGCAGGATCTGGAATACCTGAGTGAAGGTCTTGAGGGGAGGTCGAGGAATCCTGTGGCTGTGCTTTTTGACACACTGCTGCATCCCAACGCCGACTTCGGCTACGAGTTCCCCCCCATTCTTCAGTGGAGGAGAGACAAACAGCAGCACATCCCACATCTGGTTCTGGGGAGGGCAACACCTGGTGGTGCCTGGCATGTAAGCTGCAACATTTACTTTGCAACATCCTCAACTTTTTCACACGTTTTTGTGTCAAACGATTGGTTCTATTACATTTTTTTCTCCCTTTTTCTCAGGCGATGGAGGGCTCCATGCTGACTATTAGCCTTGGCATCTGGATGGAGCTTCCTGGTGTTAACTACAGAGACTTGACCAATGGGAAACGCAGGTAAAGATAAGGTGACAAAAGAGGCATTTCATTTTTTGTGATTGTTTTTCATCCTGTGTATTTTCTCTATAGGGATGTAACCAGTGACAGAGCCACCCCGGAGGAGATCTCATCTTATTACCGCGACTATGTGAAGCTAAAAGGTCTCCAAAAGAATTTTGTTGACAACACCTACGTGACTTCTGTCCAGAAACTCTGCCGGGGGCAAGAGGGGAAAGCTCTGGAAAATGGGCACGCTGATCAAGGAGATGGAGGGGTGGGAGACGGTGGGAATAAGGGCTTTGAGGGAAATGGAGAGGAGAGTGTAAACAGTGGAGGAGGCGGGGCGATCTGGGAAGTGAGGGGTTATCAGCAGGTCCAGAACGACACTCACGTCCCCTTCTCTCTGTTTGCTGAAAATGTAGTCCTGGCCACTGGTGCGTCTGATTCGCCCGTTCGATTAGGGGTAGAGGGGGAAGATCTCCCTTTTGTTTTCCACAGCATCTCAGACCTGGGCTTCGCTGTAAGCCAGAGAAAACTGGATATGAACTCTGATCCGGTTCTGATTGTAGGTGCTGGTTTGAGTGCGGCTGATGCAGTCCTGTGTGCTTGTGACAGCAATATTAGAGTGCTGCATGTTTTCCGTAAGAGCGCAGACAACCAAGACCTCATCTTTAAGCAGTTGCCCAAGACTTTGTACCCTGAATACCACAAAGTCTACAACATGATGTGCACTCAGACCTACACAAATGTATCTCCCCCTGCTGCTCCTAACAGACCCCAGGCAGTTAGTATTGCCTCCTCCGTGTGTGCCAAGATGTGCCCTAAACCTCAGCTTGCAGCAGGTAGCATGGCCGGAGGTGCCAGCGTCAGCCTCTTTCCTGACTACACCAGTTTCCCTGAACACTGCGTCGTGTCCTTCCAGTCTGACATGAAGTGCTTGTTGCAGGGGAACAACTCCCTAAAGGCATTCAAAATCTCCATGGCCCTGGTGCTGATCGGAACCAACCCAAACTTGTTTTTCTTGAAGGGTCATGGCCAGTACCTGGGTCAGGATCCAGCAAGACCCATCTCCTGCAAGCAAAACCCCATAGACATCAACCCCTACACTTTCGAGTGCACCAAGGAGCCAGGGTTATTTGCCATGGGCCCACTGGTGGGAGACAACTTTGTTCGTTTTCTGAAGGGTGGCGCTCTAGGCATCGCCTCCTGTCTGCTGAAGAGACTCAAGAAGAGAGAAAAGCTCATCAGCAATGGAGGAAATAACTTTATCTGAAAACATGATGAAGAAAAAAACAAAAAAACACCTGGCAATCTGGTCTTAGGGCGCAGATTTAAACCCTTTCACCAGAGTGGGGTTAAGATGAGAAAACAATTCCCAATACATTTTCATCTAAATGCAGTGTTTTGTCATTTAAAGTAAGGCATCTTACAGGTTTTTGAGACCAAAAAGACAATGGATGTACACTAATTAGTTTCTAATGAAACAAAAGACAGCTTTTAAAGAGTAATGTCTGGCTTCAAATGAAGTCTCCATATGTCCAAGCTTCCATGTGCCAATGTTTTACAGTCAATCTCTAACCTCATCACAGAATGGGACCTTATTTTCATCAGGGTTATTTATTCATTCACCGTGTGTCTTCAATCCATCTACTAACAACATAACGTTGCTTTAGGCCTTCCTTAGTTTCACAGAAGCAACAATTCAAAACAAAGAACATTTCTGTCCAAACAAGTCAAAAGTTGCAGTTGTGTAAGTGATGACGGCAACTAAAAGGCTTTCTATGCAAATACTGTAAATCTGATTGTTTTCCTCCAATTAAATGCCAATTTTGTCATTTGGATTCAAATATATAGGCAAAGGTCATTAAAGGTCATTTATTTTCTTGCTGTGAGAAAATCTTCAGATAATCTGTAAATTAGCAATGTTTCCACAAACTTTGTTTTGATGTAAACTCAGAACAATCTGGAGAAAAAGCTTTAATAATAACAATGCTTTAAATCTGCATCCCATAATACTTAATGTAAAGATTGTAATCAGAACAGTCTGAAGTCAATGGGATGTGTAGAAAATACATTAAAACATAAAACAGGTGCATAACCCTTTAACTTTTGTCTTTGAACAGTTACTCTTTGCACAGTGAAAATGAAGCAGTCTAGATGCCACAGTTTTAGACAGAATAAGAGAAATCAAACCCAGCACATACAGACATGATGAAAACAGGCTTTAAAAAACATAATGCAAAATACAATTTCTACAAACCATGTAGTGTTTTCCTTTTTCTACGGCTCATTTTTAATCAACTCAGATCTTAAGTGCATCATAGCATTTTAACACCAAACATCCATTCATGCTGATCTGTCATTCAGCCATGTTATGGGTTTCCCCCTAACAATGTGAAGCACGTGTAATCTTGTTTTTGTTTCTGACGTGCAACAAATCGGCCTAACGTTTACAGGTGATTTTGCAAGTCATGCTGACTAGCAGAACTCTTTCTGTCTCTTTCATGCCCAGGTCTACTCATGTATCTATTATTTACCATGTTTAAAACAACTGAACTGTAAACAGCCACAACTTAGAGAGGTGGCAAAAGCTCACAGTCTAAATCCATTTCTCCTTTCCTTCGGTTATTTAAGCAGCACCTGCAACAAAGTGAGGCTATAAGCAATATTTTCTGTGTGCCGCTAACACACAGCTCATGTTATGTTTATTGTGACATTTCCATTTTATTTTGCCAGCTTCTACATTATATGAGGCGGAGATGGGGGATATGCATTATTAAATAACATGTTGTGTAGTCATGACTTTTTTCCCACTAACAAAATACTTTTATTCATTTATGTTTAGATTTTGGTAATCACATAACAGTTATATTAAATATGCATGCAGGCATGGCCCATTGCCTTGCAGCAGCTTAAATTCCTACAAGGAGAGATGTGAAAAGCATTAGATGAGTGGATTTAACCATAATGGGGTAACTCAAAAGTGGAGACTTATTATTATTTTTAATTTACTTACAGATAAAACTGAAATGCAGATGAGAAATAGTCCTTTAATAGCATGATTTTTATTACTGTTAATCTGTGTATTCAGCATTTTTATAAAGAAATGAATGGATTTTAGTAAGCGACTCTGGTTACAAGTAGCTAAATCCTAAGCTGAATCATTCCATTGCAAATTAAGGAGAAAAAAAAGGCATTTAAAGCCAGTCTCCTGACTCCCTTGGCTACTCCGCAGCCTGTGAAAAAGTTAACTTGTCTTGCCACACAACTGACCCTGAACGCTGAGTTACTCTGAAACTGAACATGGCACCTTTTATGAAATGAAGGGGCAGGTGAGCTTCAACTATCTGCTCAGAAAGGCCAAGAGAAATTTGGCGTGATGGCTTGTTATCATCTGGAAAAGTGCCTGAAGGGTTGGTTCACTGGAGAAGCTTGAATCCCACATTGATCTAATTCTGCTGAAACCAAGGAACATATTGGGCGTAGACTTCAGTCTGAATGAATAGCTGCTTTCAGCATGTAGAATTTTAAAACTCTCTTGTACAACTGAAGAGTTTTTAATGTTTTGTATGGTATATTTTTTATTAACGACAAATAAAATCTTTGAGAAAAATCTCTGAACGTGAGACTGTTACATTGCGAGCTGTCAGTGGCTTCATCGCAGGAGAGTAGGAACACATTTACAGGAAGAACAGCCGATCAAAGCATTATAACTGAAATACAGAAATCTGCAAAATGTATCAGGTTATTTCTGGAGTCCTTTCAAACATACTTCCTGTGAGATGAATTTACTCTGGAAGATGTCAAGATGAAGGCATTTCATCTTCTCTTGGTTAGTTTGCTGGGGTTGTACCTAACGACACACACACACAGACAAGAAAAGACTGCATGTGAAACATCTGTCCACGTCAGGTTGGGCTTTTAACATTCCTCGTTGATCACTCCTCAATGTGCTCAGAGGCATTTTGACACAATAAAATCAGCCCGAATGAAGCACCGTAAAACACAGACAATGTTTGAACAGCTTAAAGCAAACAAGCTTCCTATAAACCATGTCTGGAAAGTTCGTTTAACCCCCCCCAATCTGAAAGGAAAAACAGAACAGAAATACTGGACTGTTTTCTTAGCAGCAGAGTCTGTTCCCCAGCTACGCATGACTGGCTGAGCATGACTCAGTGATCAAACACCTCAGCCCGGACACACACGCAAAATTGATCGCAGACCGTCTCTTTTCTGCTTAGTCAAAGAAAACACAGCAGCGCCAGCTTACATCACCTCTGTTACCCCAGCAACCGTTGTGACGAAAGAATTAATCTATTCTGAACGGTTGGACTGAAGCGACACGAGGCGCTTATCCACAATTCTCAGTTAATGATCCTGTGAGCATCCAATTGGTAAGGCTGGAAAGATACAATCTTTACCTTTAAGATACAATATTTATATCTACAGTATGGAAGCTCAGTCTTCTATCAGAAGACTGATGAAGAATGATCTGCAGCCAGTAGATCTATAGATATATAAAATCAATATATTCATTAAAATGATGGGCCACTGCTTAAATGACATCCAGTTTCTCACCTAAACAAGTCATCTCCTATTGACTCGTCCCGCTTGTTCTGACGCTCCTCCTGAAACCAATAGAAGTTAGACTCACAGATCAGTGTTTGTGAAAAAATATTCAAGAAACAGGAGGTGTGACGGTACCTCAGCAGCATTTTTTAACCATTCATCCAGATCAGTGTTTTTGCCTCTGTTGTGAACCAGGAGATCAGATCTTTCAATTGTGGGTGGGAAACTTTTTGCACCTGGAACGGATTTCTGCCAAGCAAAGAGGAATTCATATTCAGACATTCAGACTCAAAAGGAAAACTTATCAGCTTATGCTGCCACAAAAACAAAAACAAAAAAGATTTTCCACAATAATAATAGAAATGTGCTCATCCATGTGTGATGGATCCTAGAATTATGTTCTCAGGTCATATTAATGAAAAATCCATATTTTTATTTGCTCTTAACAGAAATTGCAATCCTATCAGTTAAAAGGTGGACCGTACGGTTAGTCTCCACCTACAAAGGAAGCATGTGTTTAAACTGTGGGGATACGTATTATTCACAAGAACTACTTCCGGGTTTCAGATCAGCCTCATCTGTGCGCGGCCGCGGTGCACTCTGACCTTGAGGAAGCGTTTGAAGTTCTTGACGGGTCCGTTTGCCTGTGCTTGTTTCGTTTTGCTCTTTTGAGGAGCTGAAACTGTGAGAGATCTGAACTCCACCAACACCAGTTTATTAGGAAGGGCTTCATCAAACTTTGACTCCTGAAAACCAACAACAAACAAAAAAAAAAACGTATATTTTTAAAACAAAAGTTCTTGTGACATTTTCAATAAATCATGTTTTAATGATTCATAAACAACTGGAATCCTTTTTTAATTATTACTATCATCATTTTAAGAGTGTACGTCTGTTAGCAGCTAAACTGGAATTTTAACTGATCTTCTGAAACAGTTTTTTCCTGCTTTTGCCATCTGGAAAACAACTGCCAGTCTGTCTAAAATAGTCAATGCCTCCAATGCATCTTATTCATCTTGAATTTTTTTGGTTTATAAAATCAATAAAGCTAGAATTGGAGCTCGTTCAGAGGGAGGAAGACAAATGCTGACAACTCTTCAACTTTACCTGAACCTCCTGCTTGACCACAGCAGGTTTTCCAGAGGCCTTTGTCTCACTTTTTTCCTGGCACAGATCTATCTCCAGTAGCTCTACATCCTGTGGGAGATGGAAAAGTGAAAACAGGGGTGATGGGAAAGCACTGTTTTTATCTATGTGACACATTAGCGTATAAATGGAAGCATACTCAAATTGTTGAGGATAAATCTTTCCTCACCTCAATGAAAGATGCATCAGCATCTTCAACAGGCTTCATGTTGCTACTTGTACTGGCTGAAGGCATCTCAGCAGGTTTGCTTGATTCATGATTAGTTGTCATGAAGTCTGCTGGATGAGGCGGCTCCGTCTTAACAGAGACAACAGGTGCTCCTGATTGTGCACTGTGATTCTTGCTAAAACCTAATTCTTTTTCCAGGCCTAACTTTGGCTTTTCTTTGCTAATCCTGTTTTCTCCTTGGTGGACCCGCTGCCTCTTTTTTGAGGATGAAGGCTCAACATTACATAAGCCTTGTTTCTGTTGGTTAACTGAACTATACATCACTCGCTGCTCTTGTCGGCCTTGGTTACTCGAAACTTTGTCATCAACGCAGTACATGTCCTCAGACATAATAGACTCCAGTTCTTCAATCTTTATCTCTTCTTCCATCTCCTTCCTCTTTCTGCTCTGGGGTTCCGTCGCCCGTCCGACAAACAAGTCAGCTGGAGATTCAAGAGGAGTCTGGGACACGGTTTGAGGCCCACTGAGAGAAAGCAATGGCATTTCTCTGGGCATGGTTTCAGTGTTGGACGCCTGAACAGTGATGGATGATTCTGGTGCTGGTCGCTTTGGCTCTGACATGACATCCGAAAACTGATCCTCCAGAGGCCTGAAACACAGCATGAAAAACAGAGCTGGGTGGGTGCAGATACATACTAAAACCTATTCTGATTAGATAATGCTGAAAAAACAACCCATTAGATGCTACTTATCTTTATAGCGTGTTACAAAACCACTAGGATGTTTAAAAAAATGTACTTAACACTGTTTTAAGCTGTAAACCGGATTATATAACTATACTGTAGCACATCGACGCTGGCATTCACCCACTCAGATCTGATGCTATATTTGGGCCTTTTTACCTTTCGAGATTGATGCAGCATGAGTGTTATGTCACTATTTTAAAAAGTGACAACAATTATAACAGAAAATAAAACATAATATATATTGATAAATGAATGTAAAGACTTAGGTAAGACGTGGGTGGATGATAGTCTCTGTCACAACGCTGTAATATGAAAAGCAGTGGTTCACTCCTGACAGAAAAAAAGCATCCTGGTGCACGAATCTCACCTTTTCTTGTTGACAGGCTGAAAGAAATTAGTCAGAGTCGACTGTTTTTGCGGGGAAGTTTGTGCGGAGAATTTAGGTTTCTGAGGAGATTGTTTATAAGGGAATGTCCATGTACCACCATTGGCCTTAGGTGTGCATGGCTGGGGTCGGACATAAGCACTTCCTCCACCTGAAACCACAAAAATATTGGTTTAAAAGGGTATCTGTTAGGGGAGTAAACAGCAGGATAGAAAACAGCTCTCAAGCTTGTTTCCCTACTGACATCTAACACAGATTAACACAAAGTAAAAATGAGGAAATGCTCCAAATAATGTTTTCTACATGCCACAGAATCACCTTCCAGGTCATTAGTAAGCACCATCTTACTTCTGAACACAATTTGTCTCACAGTGGTTCCAAGTTTGAATCCATTCATTTGAAGTTGATGATGAAGAAGAAATATGAAGAAAAAATACAGATCAGCTTGTTTTGTAACTTCTGCTCTGTCATTTCATTGTGCCGATGCACTGTAGGCCCCCTATTACACATGACTATGATACATAGGAGAATATAAGGGTTGTTTAATAGATATAAATCTTTGTGGCCGTCTGTGGCCATACATAACTGTGCACCTAAGTCCCAGTTGTTCTAAATAGTGCCACACAGGTTTATGATTTTACTCCACAAAATGCCCAGACTGTCACAAAGCAAAGAATATACTCCGAGTCCATCCTGGAGTGGTTTTTAAAGAAAGAATAAGATAAATAAGCTGTTAGGTTTCACATTCAGGTTTAAGTCAGTTTATTTTAGACAGAGGTGGTTGTTGAACTTTTTAAAGGAATACTCCGCCCTCAGAATGATGTGCCTTCATTTGTTTACTCACCCTCGTGCTGATTGACACTTTGGAA
>JBBDHI010000006.1:13167325-13177939 GCA_037177115.1 Craterocephalus stercusmuscarum | reverse complement strand
TCTATCTATCTGTCTATCTGTCTGTCTGTCTGTCTGTCTGTCTGTCTGTCTGTCTAGATAATTACTAATTGTTTGTTGTTTCTACTTCTGTGTCTCCGTTTAGCCCAGATTGAGGTTATTCCCTGCAAAATTTGTGGCGATAAGTCGTCTGGAGTGCATTATGGGGTCATCACATGCGAGGGCTGCAAGGTGAGACGCACATGCTCACACATACAAGCTTCATTCCTCCTTCCTACCGTTAGATGCCTATTCCTGGGGACTGTGAGACATTTGTCTTTGTTATGAATTTGTAACAACGTGATAAAGATGTGATTGGATGGCAGATTATCAGGATTCATTTGGGTGCATAATAAGCAGATGGCATCATGTCCTCCATTTTCACAAGTTCAAAAGTACTGGTCGACCAATAAGCAGTTAACACATCGGAGAGGTGCTACATAATTATTTCACAGCAAATTTAGGAAATAAACCTTTCCGAGGTGATTAGCTGTGGTTGAGCTGTTGATGGGTTGGATCCCTGTCAGAATGCTTGAGCCTGTCTTTACTGATCCATACATCATTTGGCTGGTGCACACGGAGACATTTCAGGGTGACTTTGCATTGCTTAAACTCAGCAAATGTATGATTATATCTTGTGGTCATTGTTATTTTATACGGGGTTATTTGGCTGTTTTTCAGCAGGTAGTCAGTCTGACATGATGAGATAAGATAGTTGGTTGTTGCTCCAGCTTCATGCTGAACAGGCAGCTATGCTCACTATCAATATAACCTTCAGCTAAAGAGCCAAAACACTGGGAAGCTGCTACTGTTTCTATGTCAGCATTAGCTTTGTTTAGTTCCTGCATACTTGCTTGTTGTATCACAGGAAAATTCTGCATAGAAATTGTTATTATTCACTTTGTTGCATTATGAAATCCTTAGTGACCGGGCTTTATCCATCCATCCACCCATTTTCTGTAGCACTTAATCCAAATCAGGGTCGCAGGTGGGCTGGAGCCTGGGTAGACCCTGGACACTTTGGCAGTCCGTTGCAGGGCCACACAGAGAGACAGACAACCACTCACACACATACTCAGAATTTATAGTAAACAAATAACCTTACTTACATGTCTTTGGACAGGCTGACTCTTTGGATAAACTTTTTCTTTATGTAAAGTAAAACAAAACGTAAATAAAGTTAAAAAAAAAAGATAAAAAATAGTTTGTAAGTTAGTGAAAAAAGTCCCAATTGTGTTTTCGTCTTTTCGTGCCCACATCAGGGATTTTTTCGGCGCAGCCAGCTTCCCACCGTGTCCTACTCCTGCTCCAGGCAGAGTAACTGTCAGATCGACCGGGCCAGCCGCAACCGCTGCCAGCACTGCCGTCTGCAGAAATGCCTGGCTCAGGGCATGAGCAGAGATGGTGAGACAAACACATCTGAGTCGTCGGACAAATTCTCTTTATCCTTCATTTGCAGCATTTGTCCGTTTTTGATGGCTTTTTGTTTTTTGTTGTTCTTTTCTTTTCCTCTCCAGCGGTGAAGTTTGGGCGAATGTCCAAACGTCAGCGGGACTCTCTGATTGCTGAGGTGGAGAGGCACCGACGGCAGCAGGAGCAGCAACAGCAGCAACTCCAGGGAGACACCCAGGTGGCGTTGTCCTATCCCAGCAAGAACCGCCAGGACCGCTCCCCCCAGCTTCTACAGCCCATGCCCACGGCCTACTCCTACGCCGGAGACACGGAGCTGCTGCCCTACGCCACTGATGTTCACCCTTACTTTTTGTGCTCCCCTAACGATTCACAAGTGTCTGGAATGATCTACCGTGGCTCTGGTGTCTCTCCCACTTCAAGATCCCAAGGTAGAGGAGACGGTGGCGGATACCCTGATGTGCGAGGTGAGGCACTAATGCAGGAACACACCTCACTACATCCTCATTTTGCTCTCCGTGTTCTTTAATTACTGCTCTTCTCTTTTCTCTCTGCATCAGGTTTTGATTCCAGACAGCAATCTCATGATGTGATGGTGATCCATCCCTTCAACACCCTGGAAGATCCTTACAGCCTCTATCCTCATTCTCTAAGAAACATAGGTCAGCGATCGGCACCATGGGCTAAAATGGATTTTAATTAAAATTTGTTCTATTGACACTATTCGATGGGCTTTTGTTTCAGATGAGCTGTGTGCCAGCATCATGCGTTCCCACAGAGAGACCAGCCAGTACAGACCGGAGGAGCTGCAAGCTCTCAGATGGAAAATGTTCAGCAGAGAGGAAGTCCAAGCCTACCAGAGCAAAGTAGGACCAACATGATCTCTGTTTCCTCTGCTAGTCTTTGTTTCTCAGGCATGAATTAGACAGTGTCAAAACAAAACATGCAATTTCACATGGCTGGAGGGTTATTTTGTTTGATGAATCAAACAAAGAATTGAGAAAACTTCTTTCATCATTTTCCCCCTCCTCCTCTCACACCTCTCCTCTCTTTGATCAGCGGTGATCAAAGAGAGAGGAGGTGTGGAGTAAATCAAGTGATAAAATACAGAAAGTTACGCTGTGGGTTGAATTGTTGGACTAGTGAGGATCTGTTTGTGTAGTGAGTGCAATTACAGTTTATTCTAAGTGTGATGTTGTAGAGGAACTCATGAGGAAGAAAACAAAACAAACAGTTTTTTGCTCATTTTCTCTACCAGACGGTGGATGAGATGTGGCAGCACTGTGCCATCCGGCTGACTGAGGCTGTGCAGTACGTGGTAGAGTTTGCAAAACACATCCCAGGTTTCCGTATGCTGAGCCAGAACGACCAGATTGCCCTCCTGAAGACCGGTGAGTTCCTGCTCACTTCCAGCGAGATCTTTTTTTTACAAGTGTCCCCTTACTCCCATCTGATCTTTTTCCGGCAGGCTCTATGGAGGTGGTGCTGGTCAGGATGAGCCGCTTCTTTAACACAGAGAACAGCACTGTGTTCTTTGATGGCAAATTTGCTGGATCTGAAGTCTTCAAATCCTTGGGTGAGAAACTCACCAAAACTCTGAAACGACTAGAGTTCATAACTGTGTCGACTTATCAGTCATCTGTGCCTTTTTTTTTCCAGCCTGTGGTGATTTAATTGCAGCGGTGTTCGACTTTGCTCATGGTATGTGTGCGCTAAAGCTTAGTGAGCAGCAGATCGCTCTCTTCAGTGCTTTGGTGCTGATCAATGCAGGTGAGACAAACTCAGAGTCACTTACATTAAACCATGGTTATGCTGAGGAAAAAAATTCAGACTTTGCACTTATTAAGCGACACCCAGTACTGATCTGTCAAATACTTAAATTTCATTTTTACCTCAGAGGTACAAGAGGGATTTTTAGAGGCATCTGATGTGTTTCCTCTCACTCTTACCCAGATTTAACGGATAGACATATTTTCATGTGGAAAATGTAACTTCAGCACATTTTTAAGAGTTTTCTTCATTGAGTCTAAATTTATTCACACATAACGAGCTCCGCTGCCACCTAGAGGTGGGTAAGTGACATTAAAGAGCTGTGCTACTTATGTTTCCATATCAGACCAGATGTTCAGTAGAAGCTTTGAAAAGAAGAGTTTTCCCATCTTTGTCATTGTTGGAGCACCTTTTGCCACTTCTGTATAAAACATTCCTTTTTCCTTCTCACTGGTCAACCTGTCATTGATTATGTTCACGACAGTAGAAAAGAAAACAGTTGTTAGCTTGATAAAAACCAAGCTGTTAAAATGCTTTCCATCTTTTTGTGTGTTTTGTAAAATCTGTAAAAGTATAAGTTTGTATAAAGAGAGCTGAAATCCCAGTGAAGCTGTAGCTAAAAAGCAGCCCATTAAGTCTTGGTGTCAACTTAATGTGACTTAAAACATTTATTATTCTGTTCACATAAAATCCTAATAATACAACTGAAACATTATTTGACCGAATCACCATTGAACTAACATAAAGGCAAAACCTGGCAGTGGGTTCAGTTTTACTTCCGTGTACAACGATCTCTCTCAGAAAAAGTTCAAAGTGACAGAATTTCTTCAGTATTTATTCACACAGTCTGCAATGTTAGAGTGTTGGACATCAGCCAATAACTGGATTTCCTTCCTGTGCATGTCTACTGGGATGACAGTGGTTCAATAAAATGAGCAGGCCAAGCAATGAGCCTGGATTACAGATGAGGTGTTTCAGTGTAGAAGTAGTTAAATAGAATAACTGTGTTAGGTGTGAACTCCAGATTTTGTTTTTCATTAAGTCTGTCCTCACCTGTCTTTTTTTTCAAAAAGAGAAGTTTAGTGATACACCAGTATAAAGGCAGAAGCCAAACATCTTGATGTTTTTTCATGAGAAGGTCTCAGGTGGATGACTTTGAGTAAAAGTGCCTAAAAATACCATAAAAATTAGGGGCTGAGACGATAAGATTTCTATCTGATTCGAGTCTTTTAAGATTTTTTTTGGTAACAATTTAAATGGTATTTCTTAGGATTTCTTATTACAGCTGACTTTATGATTTCTTGTTTTGTTAGCTTTTTTAACCCCAGATTACAGAAGAAAAAAAAAGCGGCACATCACATGTGAACCAGCTGAAAACGTAGTGCTATAATGTCCAACAAGAAGAGTTTAAATGAAATTAAAAAAAATCATTTTGCAAAAAAAGTTCACAACATAAATGTGAATAGATTTTTCCTCCCACTCTAATAAAAATGCACCCAAAAAGCAGGTTTAAATCCAGGTCCTGCTTTGTTGTCAGGCAGCACTGAAACCACTGTATCAATATTTTTTAAAACACTTTTTTAAAAACCGTCTTTCTGTGCAGACCGTCCATGTCTAGAGGACAGAGTTAGAGTTCAGCGAGTGCAAAAAAGTGTGGAGCTTGGACTTGGACACATTCTACACCAAGACAATCAGGAGGGTCTGACGCATAAGGTACGTTTTACATGACCTGAAATATAAATTTCTCCACACGCTGTACTCGCTGTATTAGAATACAGACATTCAAGTGTGTCTCTGTCGTCCTTGCAGCTGTACCAGAGGATGGCGGTGTTGCGTTCGCTGTGCTGCCTGCACATGGAGAAGCTGCGGTGGTTCAGTCAGCGATACCCACTCACCGCTCACTCTCAGTTTCCTCCACTCTACAAGGAGCTGTTTGCATCTGAAGCAGAGCTGCCGCCAGGGGCCACTCACTGATGATTCGACAGCTGCAAAATCACACGCACATGTAGACACAAAATATTTAAACTTACATCAACACTTTCTGAAAGAATCTATTTTTCTAATAATTGAAACGAACAAGAATCGTAGAGTATTGAATATTACATGACTTCCAGAAGTGCTCATTTTGTAGATTATTTCCAAGATCATTTTCAATATTTGAATAGCTTGAAACTGTTTAGCTTATTTCTGGAAAATATGCGTTTAATTTTCTGTGTGAGTTTATTTTCAGTGTAGTACAGGATTATTATTGTTTTCTCAGGATGTGCTGTTGTGATCCTATCCAGCTGTAGTGACTGTGTATCACAGTTTGTTTATCTGTAGTTACAACGAGGCAGGATTCTCTTCAGTGACGATAACCATTTAAAGTGATATTTCCCACATAAATTTGTCTTCAAAGCAGAAACGACACTGACAACTGAAATGAAAAAGTACAAACCCATGTAGAAAAACTGGCTTCTCTACGTAGGTGTGAGTTTACAGTGGTTGTTTCTTTGCACAATAAACATTAAGTAAAAAAAAAGTGGATTCTAACAAAAGTGGAGGAAAAACACACTGACAGCAATAGAGCCAAAAAAACAGGGTTTCAGGATTATGTACCCCTCAGCCCCCGACGCTGTTACAACAGTAAGTTGAAGCCACCCTGCCTCTTTGTATCCGTATTTCTAGAGAAATATTTCTCCACAGGCTGATGTCCCAGATTGACCATTAAACCTAACAGAGAAGCAGTTCCACTTAGATATTTCCCCTTTGTTTAGGTATACCCCCAAACTAATATATCGTACAATCTTTGGAAGGATGTTTCATTAAATTTAGAAATTAGAATCTGTAAACAAATTGTGATACAGTAGAAATCTCTTCCTTTGTGTGCTAACTTTTTGTCTTTTTTTTCCAATTAACTTTTGTTTTCCCTTTATGTGCCCCAATTGGGTAAAACTGAAGAAAAGTTATGAGGTTTCAGCATTAAATACTTCATGTCTTGATGTAGTCTCTTTTACTGGAACATGGGATTTTAATGATCTTTATTCCATATCATTCTTTTAATAAACTCCTGAGGCTGTGACATCATATGGATGTGGGAGTTTTATTTGACTGTTCATGGAAAAGAAAAGAAAAAAGCAGGCGATATAAAGAATGAGAAAAGTTTGGAAGAATATTATCTAACAGTTTATGTGTTGCTATGAAGGAATGTTTAATCATTTAACAGTAAATATTGAAGCAGATTTTGTAAAAACTGCAGCTGCAGCAGTCGACAGGAAATATTAGTCATTGTGGGTGACTTCAGCAACTGAGTGGAAAGTTATCACCAGGTTTTCACAGACAAAACTGTGGTCAACAAAATTAAAGGGAAGCGACTTCAAGTGGCTGTAATTCAGTTGGACAAGATTCATAAATATTTAGGACCTTAGACATGAAAATACATTTCCAGTCGAAGCTGGTAGTTTTTGTTTGCCAAGTTGCATGCAATTTTATTTTTTAGCTAAAAACATCTTAACAGTTTCTGCATGTACGCAGTGGCTCTTGGTTTTTTATGTCTGATTTTATTTTTGCATACATGTGCAGAACCTTGATCACAGCATTAAATTCTCAACGCAAGAAAGAAAATGTTCAATTGAGATATTCTGAAAACCAGACCACCCCAGCATGGGAGTGAATGCCGTATCAGGCTTCCTGAGAAATGTTTGGCATTTTTCACTCCCTGAACAGTCAGAGGAGCATCTTCTATACAGTTGCGCAACTTTTTGTCCCCCAACAAATACCAGCAACAAGCCCAACTTTTTGATGTTGATATGTGTACATGATGGGAAAAAGCTGTGGGTAGGGCAGCAAAACCAGTTCAAACTGTGGCCTACAGAGAGCAAAAATGGAAACTCATTAAACTTGCAGCTGGCAACTGAAAAGGGAGTTTTTCCTCTGGGCTGACCTGTTTTTTTTGTGTTTGTTTGTTTTTGTAGAGGTTGTGTGGAGTTCACTATAACCCAAAAATCAAACCTGCCATATGAAACAAGGAATTTAAGGCTGTTGATATCTCTCAAATAGATTTTTTTTTAATACAAACATGGGCAGTGACATGTTCTAGGGAATAGAGTCAAAGAAAACAGCTAAATCCAAAAGCCAGAAAAACAAAAAGCAATCCAATGAACGGATGAATAACATACAGGAAGCAACCAAAAATAAAAAATAGATCTTTTTTATTTTCACCTGGACTGAAGAGTCCTTTTGAAAGTGGGAGAAAAGAAGCGTGATATGTTGGTAATGTTGTTGAAAAGACATTTTGGACTGGCCAGTGGGTTTTATTTTACTGCTCTCAGTTGACAGTGTGCAGCAGGAGGATTGCAGGCTGCTGGCATAAACAACTTGAAATCTGGTTAGATCATAAACACGTGTAAATCTTTTTTATTTATTTATTTTTTTAATCTGAACAGAATACATACAAAGATGATTTGTCATCTTTAGTGCCAAGACTACAGCCTCCTCAAAGACAATCTTTACTTCAGCAGTGTCAATAGTTGATTCTTTAGGGTCGCTGCTCTGCAGGTTTTTGGATGTTTGCTGCAGCATAACATCTGAATCAGACTGATGGGTCAACATGCATGGGCAGAACTGACAACAAGCTGTTGAAGAGAGACAATGAATTTGAATCAAGTGTGTTGGAGCAAGGATTTATCTAAAACCTGAAGGATTGTGGCCCTCAACGAACAGAGCTGTACAACCCTGATTTAATCCATTTTCTTTATGAAATTGGTCCCATAATAGCCATTCTACCTGTTAAAGTAATTGGTCATTCCTTGAATAAACATAAAGCTGTTCTTTGTTTTTGCACTTTATTGCAGTTACCCATAAATCAGTTGAATATAATAAATGCAGTGGCTTGATAGTCTTGATCTAAACAGCAGTTTTTCTTTGTTAATTATTTGTTTGGTTGCCTCTTTATTTTGTAATTGTGATTATGCTTGTTATGTCCTAGCAGCAATAAGAATAAAAACCTACAACTGAACTACCTTTATTTCAACATAAGCAGGGACAATGATAAAAATGCCAGCTTTCTCCTACAAGGTTGATCTGATAACCAAAAATAATGAAAATAACTTAATAAAAAAGAGTAACATAAGGTTAATAAACAACAAAAACCCTGAAAAATCCAAAAACCTAGACCTTCATAAAACAAACATGGTGTACTTGGCAAAGCAGCCAAAGATCCCTGTGTACCGCTCCTCAGTCTTTTTAGAGGCCATGCAGGCTCAAAGAGGTCACCACTTAACAGGAGGGCTCAGTAAGATTACATAAGAATCAACCACATTCTGAGAGAGTGAAACCTTGATTGGTTTCTAATTGTGCCAATGTTGTATTTCCTGTAAAACCTTAACAAAGTTGTATCAATTTATCATTGCCTAAAACCAGATGCAGACATAACAAAGTTGTATTAGCATTGATTAATACTATGTAGTAGTAGTAGTAATAATAATTATTATAATAATAATAATGGTGGAGCTTACTTGTATTTGTATTAGGATATTGTTTGTAATCTATTATTTCTACAAGATATTGTAGTGGTAATGAATTAAATTCTTACTTAATATTTTAGCTGATAGAATAAAGTCCATAAGTAGGCCTATTCTTAAAGTAACTTTAACAGCATGAAGCCTTTTTCTGCACTAACATGTTAAGCAGTGACTCATCAGCAAACAGTCGATCATTAAATCCTGCACCGGTTAATGTCGGGCAACAAGTGTTGAAAGCTAAACAACCAGCTTTATCATAGAAAGCTCTGATTATGAGTCATGTCTGAACAGGCACTCAGGATCACAAAGACGGGTTCATAGTTTTCCCTCAGATAGAGCTGAACTAATCAAGGATGAGTCATGTTGAAAAACTTTCCTCCCTCCCCTCTCCCCTCTTCCTATCCTCACTCCGCCTCATCTCTTTCAAACTCCACAACAACCATAAAAAGTGCTGGTGCGGTTGCGGGATTTCGCTCTCAGACGGACAGCACCGCAGCTTGTGTTGGACCAATAAACGCGCAGGCTGACCCGCTGCGCGCGCCTTCCTGGGCGTCATCTGAACTGATCACTTTGCTCGGACGTCCAGCTCCAAGCAAGACAGAGGAGAAGAGACACCATCATGCCTACCACGGGATTGTCCTGGGCGCTAGTCTGCTCCACCGCACTGGTCTTGGTTTTCCTGAGCTCTGCATATGAAGGTCAGCGGAGTTATCTCCATGTTTTTAGTTGCCACATGGGAAAAAGCGTTTGCTCTTGCCCTCATAGTCGGGCCCCATGTTTGTTGCAGCTGCTGTCGTTATTTTTGCTCCAACCCTGCAGCGTATTGAGCATATTTACATAATCTCCAAAAGTAGAATATGAGGTAGACTTTATTATTATTATTATTATTATTATTATTATCTTTATTATACCATTGCAAGCCTACTTGATTTCAGATCCATGTTGTTGGATTTACTTCCAGTCAGCATTTTGAACGCAAGCTAAAAACAAAACAAACATGCAAACTCAAATAAGTCGTCCAAACTTTCAATATTTCAATTTTAAGCATTACTTGCCTATAATTAATCAGAAACCTATTATTAGTAGCCTCTCAGTGTAGGGCGGACAAAGCAAAACCACTAAGTTGCATAACCTTGTGTCTGTGTTTCTCTGCATCTGTCTTTGTGTACAACTTTCCAGATAACACAAACTATGAGCAGCGTGACATTACTTTTGAACTTGCCGGGATCATGGAAGGTGTGTGTCTATGACTGTTTGTGTGTGTGCATTCACATGCTAGAGTAGTATATCCTTAAAATTAAGCTAAATCTTTGGCACGCAGTCAGCTCATTCCACTGCAGAGGACGGTGTCTGGAGTCAGGATTTATAACTCAGAGATTGATTGGTGTGCTGCACCGATTACATGATTATATTTTGGCTTGAGAAGCATAACTTCATCTGCAAAAATACCCCTATAATTTCCTCTTTGCTTATCTGCACTGACATTTAAATTGCTGACATACCTCTCTAAGTTTACATTAGGCTAAGATGGTTTATGTTGTGCATGGATCTCATTCCTGACTTATCTAAGTCAGGCATGTAAGCATGCCGGACCTTCATGAAAACTGTAGAGGACTATTGTAAATGATTGATTTTTAAATCAAAATATGTCTTTCAGAGGCACAACACCCACATTCATTCGTTTTGCAGAAAGAGTTGGAATTCACAGACGTTATTGATCCTAAGGGTAACTGTTGATCCTCTTACACTTTCTAATGGCCTTTTGTTCTGATGCAGCAGCAGCTGAATTTCTATAAACACTTCTCGTTTTCAGAATTCCCCATGCAGCATGAAATCGAGCTGTCCACATTCAACAGAGGTAATCTATCTATCTATCTATCTATCTATCTATCTATCTATCTATCTATCTATCTATCTATCTATCTATCTATCTATC
>JBBDHI010000006.1:13156171-13167225 GCA_037177115.1 Craterocephalus stercusmuscarum | reverse complement strand
CTGCCTGCCTGCCTGCCTGCCTGCCTGCCTGTCTGTCTGTCTGTCTGTCTATGTTAATTTAAGCATACAGGAATAAAAATTTGATTACAGTTTCTTTCCATCAGATGGTTCCAGGGTCTTGCCACCAAAAAGACGTATGTCTCTACCTTCCTCTCCTCTTTTGTAAGGTATAACTGAAAGTATTACTTCACCGTATGATTCCTGTCTTCTCCTCAAAGGTCGGCCTAGTGTTGGGCCCCGTTCTTTTGGCAACCCTCCTTTTATGAGCTACCCCGTTGAGTTTCCCCTTAGCCGGCCGACGTCCGACAATATCCAAGCCATGTGTCTCCAAGGTGACCACCGTCCACGCTATCCCAAATCGTATTTTCCCTCTTCCGGTTATGGCCAGCAGAGGCGAATGGCTACGGCTGTGAATAATGCAGAGTCTTGGTTTGGTTCGTGCTGCGCGAGGAACCAGACGCAGGGAGGGGACGTGGTGCTGTGTTGCGCCACTCAGGCGGTATGTTTTTTATAACAGCTGTCTTTTTAATTTTCTGTAGATGTGAGAGGACAGACCATGTTCTGTAAGATGCTTTTCACAATCGTTCGGCTTGTTCTATTTTACAGTTTTGACTTTTAAGCAGTTTTACACACATTCAACAACCAATGCAACATGAGGAAAAACACAGTGTGTGATATTGTAGTGTAGAGATAAACTGTTATCCCAGACTTATTTCTCATATTAGATATAACTCTGACTTTCTCTAGAGGAAAAAAGTGGGCTGCATGTTATTAGCAACCTTGCGTTTATTTTGACTAAATCATTGAAATACCAAATACATATTCTTCAATGATTTTACATTAGGCTGTACAGTATAAAACATTCTTCACATTGCAGAGATGATGGTACACAAAATGGGAGGGCCTTGCGGCGTTTTCACTAGATAAGCCCAGCCAGACATAACAGACAGAATTTGGCTTAAGCAAAGCTGGTAGAGGGCAAAAAAAAACCTTGCACAAAATACTCAAGGGAAATGATTAAACTAGAATGGAAATGCTTCATTTGCCTACATAATTACAGGCTGGTCTATTAACGTGTCTGTGCAAGCTCAGGCATGCAGACCTGTGACTGTTTGTGTATTTTTTTTGTGCTTGGTCCAGTGGGAGCTGTCACTTGAAATGTTCTGTGAGGAAAACTCAAGAGTGAAAGATCATCAGTATCACTGCTGTTTACAAAGAGGCAGCGAAAGACTGAACTGTTTCAGTGACGAAGCTCGGAACCCAGGCTATGATCCAACAGAGGTGCTACCAGTGGAGTCGCTTCCCCCCACTGTCAACTTCAGCTTTGAGCCCAGAACTTGCCAAAGGTTTGTCAAAATGCCTGAGAATGGTGCAGTTCTTCTTTTTCATAGACTCACTAAGGATAGACAAAGTTTAATAAAGCTGAATGTTTATGACGTCCGCTCTGAGTGAGCTGTGTAGCTGCAAAAGACAAATGCATAGAATCATTTACTGTTGCAACAGCAGTGTACAATGCTCTGCAGATATGTTGCAAGCTTATTTCCCACATCACTCCTCTGTACTGAATCTGTAAGTTGTGGCATTATGTAATTACAAATATTTTGTAACAGATTTTAAAACATATTTTGCGATGTAAAACAAGACTGATATTAAAAATGACTTTTACTCAAGCCTGCAAACATTGGTAAGTCGTAGACATTGAGATTTTATTAGAACTTGCTGTTGTGGAGAGTAGAGTAGTAGCATAAACTTTTCCTGTGTTTGAATGTATTTAATTTTCAGCAATCCACACAAACCAAAATTATCCCAGAGTTGACTGATTATTTTTTTGCACAAATCCAAAACTTTTTGGGCTACAACCCATTGCACTGAAACCTGCCTTAATTCAAATGCAAGGGAACAAACACCAGATTCGCCCTTTACATCAAAGGAAAGAAAGAGAGCCTGGGTGAAGTGAATCATGTGGTGCTCAGAGGGTTAGAATTGCAAAACAAACTTCCTTTTATTTAAAATGAATCATCTAGCTTGAAGTGATTCATAGGATGCTTACAATGCAAAACATATTTCCTTTATTTTTAAATATTTCTAAAGTTTGAAGGGGTTATGTTTTGCCTCTGATTTCATGCCTCTTGCATTACAGGACACGGATGGCTCCATATAGTGCCATGTCACTTAGGAGAAAGCCAGATAGGAAACCACCGACTTCCCAGAAAATTGACATCAGCTTTCCCCCTGGACGACCCACCGCAGATAACATTGATTTACTGTGCGGCAGCCAGAAGCTTCGGCCGCTGTATAACACCAGGTGTCTGCCACGCTCCGGCTATGAGCTCCTGGCTTTACAGGCAAAAACCGTGAATCGTTTAGAAAAGGGATTCAAACAGTGCTGCAAAAAGAAACATGGTGTCCTCACCTGTGCTGACCAGAAGGTAAAGTCCAGAAAAAATTCAAGAGGTTTGGTTTTTTTTTTAATCAGAAATGAATATATTTTGATGCCATTCTCATTTTTTCTTGAAGTGGCGTGAGGAGCTTAACAAGTTCTGCACGGCTGCAAGCCAGAAGCAGGGGCAAGGAGATTTACACTGCTGTTCGGGTGGCGAGGCAAATGATCAGTACACCTGTTTCCAGCAAACTTCTCCAGATCCGAACTATAATATGACTTCTATCACTGAGGAGCCTTCACTGGGCAAAATCTGTGACACTCACATTATCATCAAGAAGAGGTCAGTACTTATCTCTGCATTATCTTGTTTCTCTAGATTTGTTTTTATGGAAAAAATTCAAATGTGCTGGAATACCTTTTCACTTATAATGTAATTTGGTTTGTGACTGATGTAAATAAGTGCACAGTCTGTAAGAGTGTAATGTTTGGTGCCGTAGTAACAAAGCATCTATATTTAGATTCCCTGTCGGTATTCCTCTCTCAACCTTCGTGAGCCAATGCTGCCCCCTGCCTGACCAAGAGAAGGACAGTTGCTCTGTGCAAAAAGTGAGTTTGAAAAGGAAGTAAACCAATTCAAATACATACACCCATATGGACAAATAACTATAGATTAAATTTGTTTATAAAGAAAATTTTAATTTATCAAGTGTATTAATGACATTTCTAGAGTTATTTCCCATAAATTCTGATTTGAGCATAAAAAATTAATGTTGCCTTGTTCTCTCAATAAAATTAGCTTGGAGAAATATCCCAGAACCTGTGTCCACCAAAGAAGAATTCCCCTCCTGCTGTCCGCCGCTGTTGCAAGATGGCGTCACAAGAGGAAATTCCTCAGTGCTTCTCGAAAGTTATGAGGGAAGCCATCGCCAAAGCAAGCAATGTCTTACGCCAGAAGAAGAGGAAAAGGTGTCCAATTTCTTAACGGCCAAAAAATTGGAAAGAATTTTCAAAATGTGGACCAAACTCTACCTTCATCTTCTGCCAGTGTTAGTAAAAGTTATCTAGACTCATATAAGAAGCATTGCTACCATTTAAATCAAACAGTGTACTGTTGAAGACGTAGTTTTCAAAAAGAGACTCTTGTCTGTATCACTGTACCACTATTTTCTCTTTATAGCTGCTCTTTGCATTTTGAATGCAGTTTTTTATGCCTTTGTAGCTTCAAAACCAATATCTTCTTTTTATATGGTTTTGTGGTAAAGACTGTATCTGAAACAGGTCTAATAAAAACACTTTAAAGAATTGTTTTGCATGGTTTAGTATGAAACTTGCTCGATGCAAGGCCTCCCCTGCTACAGTTAGTTATGCTGAAGTGAATGCAATAAGTTTGGTCAGATATAAAACAAAACAGGCAACTAGGGGTCAGATTTACATTAATACTTACTGTTGTTATACAGTAAAATGGCCCATGCATAATGTATTCAAAGCCACAGATAATTATGCCCCTGTATTATACAGAGAGCTAAAATGAATTTCAAAAAGGATCGAAGAAAATTCAAAATATACACAATAGTGTTTTCAAAGTTAAGATAAGTCCACCATCAGGTGAAAACATGTGCACATAATTATATTTTAATAGGTGTTAAGTGTAAACACAACATTTTAGATGGGAACATTATTCCATTGATGAGATATGGTAGAAGTGTAATGGCTTGGACCACTTCTGTTCTTTACTGAGTCAGTGGTAGCCAGTGTTGTTATTCATTGAAGAATAGTTTCTGAATTATTCTGTCAAACACTACCAACAGAACCCCCCCACAAAAATAGAGTAAATAGGAATCAAATTTATATTCTTGACTGGACATGTCGAAATTTCTTGTTTTATCCCAAAAATAAAATGCTAAAATACATGTGTACACACATATGTGAGAAATGTATTTAATTACTTTAGAAGATCACATAAAACATGTAGATAGCCTTTACATTTGTAAACTATGCTAAAAGCATGAAGTAACAGGCAAAACCCATGTTCATATTTGTCTTTTAGCCCTGATGTTAAACTTTGTAATGACATGCATATTGGCTTCACATTAAAACTGAAACTGAAACCGTTCCTCAGCCGTCCACTGGGGGCGCTGAGACGCTGCTGCGGCACGGCATCAGAATTCAACTGGCGGCGCCGCTATCCGCTATTTGTGATGTGAACAGTCAAAACGTAATGGCGACTGCTGGAACAGCAGACTCGGGATCAACAATCCCGACAGGTATCTTGTTTACTTAACCCTTTCGTTTGTTGGCTAAAAAATAATATGTAAACAGATCGATGGCACGTTTAGTACCGATGCAAATTATGTTATTTGGTAGCTATGGGTGTTCATACCCCGGTTAGCTGGTTGGCTAGCTAGCATAGCGGATTTCAGTCTAGAAAATGAACGAGCGATACCTGGGTTGGTAAGCTCCTAGTTAATAAACACAAGCAATTAGATTGTTGTGAGATATGTGAATGGATGGTTACCAAACCACCTGTAATTATACCAACCCCTATACAGATTTTGATTGTATTATTATATATGAAAAGAAAATAAATGGTGGTGATGGGGGGGGGGTGATAGTCCTTGGACGTCGTTGACAAAAAGTGTGTTTTGTTTTCAACTCGGATGTGTTGTTACCATTATATGACGCTTGTTATTTGTATCATAATGAAGCCGCCGCACCCAGACGATCTTTAGCAAGTACCAGTTATTGGTTTAGGATTTTATGTGTGTAATAAATGGGACGTGTGCACCCATGGGAAATCAAGATATAGCTTCTCCTTTATTTCTCGACTTTCTGTCTTCTTTCAATACTCCCCTTCCTCTGTTTCTGTCCACATTTATGATAAAACAGTAACTAAGAAAGAACAATAAAAAAGAAGAAATAAACAACTTATCCATTTGTTTTTACCCTCCCAAAAGTTGTATTCTATTATGTCTCTGATGATATGGTACATTATCTTTATAATGCTGATTGTATTGATTTTCTTCATTAATTTAACTAATGGCCCATGCTTATTGGGTTCATGAATTGTCTTGATTAATTTAGCCTTTGTTCAACTGAACAGGTCTTTATCTAGAAACATATTCCAAATGTTTTTCTGTCTTGTCTTAGTTTAAAATGGCCACACAAAGTCATACTGATGGTTGGCAGATCTATACTTTTTGAGGTTTGGACAGATGATGCAGACACATTACTTATCCGTTTCGCTGCATGCCCCATATTACCTACCCAGAGCATAGCAGAAATGCTCTTCCCTCAGTAACCACCCAGTCTGAAACTGTGAATTAAAAATAGGTACTTTAAAGCACAACGGTGGTGCCAACATAGCTGAAATCCAGAGACGGTACAAATACAAGAAATGCATTCTGTCATGCGCATACCCTTACGCACTTGAGTGACAGTAACATAATGTGGTTTCTGTTCCAGTCCTTGTTGACCCTGTTTCCTATTTGGGGCAAGAACCAGTATATTTACGGACTGCATGGCTGAAAATTATCTTAAAATTGTGTGCATGTCCCATATTATTGCTTAGCTGCAGGCTACTTGAGAGGGGATAAAAAGCTGGCAGTTTCTTATACAGAGACGAACAGATGGTTTATCTATTGTTGTCAGCCTTGCTACCAATGAGCTGAAGCCATTGTTAAGTAATTAAGTTAGTCTAATTCCAATCCCAAATCTGATGTGCCATATGTATTATTAATGTGTTATACAGCTATGAGACACATAATGAAACTAGAGATGCAATTATGATTTTTTTAACGACAAAAAGTATCTTTCAAAACCTTTCCTGAATATCTTATTTTTCTGTATGAATAAGAATAGCAGTAATTTGTCAAACTCTTTACACTGGAACCAGGAAATGATCTAATCCTTAATGAGTCTAATTGTTCCATCAGAAAATAAATGCGGTCAGTTTTTCTATCTAAATTAGTTCAGTGTGGTTCACTTACTCCATAGCATGAGCCAGTTAGGCTGACCATTTCCTGCTCCACAGACATACGGACTCAGTTCTGGAGGAGAGCACTACAGCGAGGTACCCGCATGGGTGTGCATGAGTGTTTCTGTGTTTGCAGAAACTGCATGAGTAGTGATGGGTTAGGGTGTTGTTTTACATAATGAGAGGGAATGTGGGCAGAATGATGCTCATTGTTTCCCGGTGGATTGCAGTGTGTCCCTGGTAAATAAGGAGAAATGCATGGCATTTGGTTGTCCTGGCTTATCATTAGTACCAACATTTCTTGTGTTGAAATCCCTTTTTACCATGCATTCACTGGATTGAATTTGTGGAACTCTGAATAATTTTTCACAAGCAGGATTGTTACTGCAGGTGTATAATCTTAGCAGTCCTTTTACACACACACACATGTATATGTACATCTTAACCATTGGTACAGCAGTTTTGTAGTAGATGTTGCTATTGGTTACAGGCTAGAGGTGATTGCGTTGTGGGTGAGGTATTAAGTTTATGCAGCAAGTTTACGTAAGGATCCAGTTGTGTACCTTTCTTACAAAATGCCTGTGCTAGGATTTTACTGTCCAGAGATATTCTCGTTAAATGTTGGGATCAACGTCCTCCCACACAGCTTACTTAGACTGTATGTTGCCTTTTCTAAATGGCTTAATTTGGGGGATGTTAAATATTTGTCAATAATGCTGGGACATGAATTATAAAACCAGTTTTACTGTTGCCCAGTATGTTGTGGGAAATTTTGGGCTTATTGTTTTTCTGTGCAGATGAAGTGATGTTGACACATCCTCAGGGAGAAGATGAATATGGAGCAGCCAGCTCATGGGAGAAGTAGTTCCAGTTCACTTAGAGCTGCTGTATCAGGTGGAGCAGTTTGTAACTGTGGACACATTTAGGTCTGCACTCATCACTGGGCTTATAGTCATCAGCCAGTGCTGGAAATAGACCAACTAATTAACCAACATAGGGCTTGATACACAGTTATTAACCAATTATTCCATTGCGAAAGCTTCCAGCTCAGACAGGGAGAATTGCTTTAAACATTAACTTTGCGCTGGTTGCAAGGGTTCATAAAGTTTAGCCTGTTAATAAGTATGGCCTCTTTAAGACGTTTTCCCCCCAGAATTTTTATTTGTTGTCTTCCACAAAGTGTGAATCACAGGTTAACTTGTTTTTCTGTTCTCAGGGACTAGCAGCATTCGAAAAATGGCCCCTTCAGAGGTAAGGAAGTCAAGATTTGTTTAAAAAAACTTCTGCATTAGGTGAGATTAGATTAGATTGCTAAGCCTTGCATTCAGAGGCAGTCTGAGAAAAAGTAGCTAATTAAACTTATTACAGAGGAGCATGAATATGTGCCAAAGTTTTAGTGTCACTGGGGTGTAATAATCCATCTGTAAACTACATTTTCAAGTTATTGTTAATGGTTGTCACATGAAGCAAAGCTTTGTGGGAAAATAACAGTATTTGTGTTAGAGATACTGTGAAGCATGAGTATGTGCTACTTTACATCTTTAAATGTAAATATTTACATCAGTGATTTGTCTGCTCAGCTGATCATGTGAACTGGTCATGTGAAACTGTTTTTCCACTCTGGCCTGAAGTTCTCACACAACAAAGATAGTGATTTGTATTCTGTGTTTACACGCACAACCTCAAACATCCAACCATATCTGATTTTGTTTTCCTTCTGTCTTGTTCCTCAGATGCCTGGCTCTTCAGGCACAACTCAGAGTATGAAGAAGACCATTGGGCATCGGGGCGTTGAGACCACTACAGGAGAGACAACATACAAAAAGGTGAGGAGAGGTTGATACCTGTTCTCCATGCCTGCTCATGCCTGTAGCACTAGACACTAGTCGTACAAGTAGAAAAAGAAGCAGTCTGTAGCCCCACATGTTTGGTGTTTATATTATATAGATAGTTCCTCTATGCTTGGAGCCCATGAATAGCAAGTGAAACAACACAAGTCACAGGGGGAAAACAATTGTTCCAGCGCTGAATCTTTTTCCCTTCCTGACCTCTTTAGACCACATCATCTGCCCTAAAAGGTGCAATCCAATTGGGCATCGCTCACACAGTTGGCAGCTTAAGCCAGAAGGCCGAAAGGGATGTTCTTATGCAGGACTTTGTGGTGGTCGAAAGCATCTTCTTTCCCAGGTCTGTAGAATAACTTGGAGAAAAAAACAACATGTTGATTTGTCTAGTTTTTTTTTTCTGTATGTATTGTTTTCCTTGTGGATTAATGTGTCTTCTGGTTCATGCTCTCTTTGTGTCTGTGACTCATGTGCTTCCAGTGAAGGCAGTAACCTGACCCCTGCTCATCACTACAGTGACTTTCGCTTTAAGACCTACGCTCCGATCGCCTTCCGTTACTTCCGAGAACTGTTTGGCATCCGGCCAGATGACTACCTGGTCAGTGCTCACGCCAGTTTCACCCAGCCATGTTTACACTTCAGTGTGCATGCATTTATATCAGTTCTGATATTTTATCCTTTAAGGTGCCATGTTTGTTGACCCTGTGTATGACTGCAAACATAGTATCATTTCAAATTCATAATCCAATTTATTTGGACATATTTAGGCTCAATTTTCCCTAGACTCTTTTTCAGGTTTCTCTTTCTCAAGTGTCAAAATTAGAAAAGCTTGATAATAAAGTCCTGCCACGGGCAGCCAGGAATTAATATTAGACATTAAAATGTTTCTTTCTAGTAACCTGTAGGTTGTAATGATAATGTGATCACTGGATGATAATGTGGTGCTCTTTCTGTTGAAGTATTCTTTGTGTAATGAGCCACTGATCGAGTTATCGAATCCCGGAGCCAGCGGATCCCTCTTTTACGTCTCTAGTGATGATGAGTTCATCATCAAGACTGTTCAACACAAGGAGGCAGAGTTTCTCCAGAAGCTCCTTCCCGGTTATTTCATGGTGAGTGGAGAGTGGGGTATGTTAGGGGTGAGTGATAGTTATTATGGGATGGAAATGCTGTAATTTTCTTACTTTATGATATACATTATTATACATATTTACAATTTGATGCCAGCAGGACACTCAAAAAAGTTGGGAGAAAAGCAGGGGGAAAAGACAGAAAGTAGTACTCGTTATAAGTATTAGTCAGTCATCAGAGTAAGTATGAGACATAAAATGTGCATCCATTAACTCTGCACAGAATACATTGATTTTATCTCTGCTGGACAGAAAGACAAAGGACATTGTTCTGTGCAGAAACTGCATTAGTAATTATCTTTCTGGAGCTCTGCAAATTAATGTCTGAGCTTGAATGTTGTTTCGGCAAACATCTGTAACTTCTTGTGGCACAACCGAAGAATCATTTATGCCTTCAACAGAAGACGATACACAGACACTTTAATCCATCCTCTGTGTTGTTTACGTAGGTAATTTGGTCCAATTTTGTGTACCTTACCTAAATTAATGAGAGATGTGAATATTCAGTCTAAGATGCCCTGGACAAAAACATGGAAATTAAATGCTGGGCTTACTTTGTCTATAATAAGAGTACTCCGGAAAGTATTGCCTTTGATCTTTTTGAAGCTGTTTAGCTGTTTAGTCCCTGGTTCCTAACAAAGATGAAACATTTTAATCATTAGGAAATTGATTTAACAATATTAGACTTGTTTCTTTCTCAAAATCGTTCTTTTTTTAGTGTATTACTGAAGTTAATTTCTTTTGTACTTGTGTGTTTAGTGAAGGCTCAGTTGTATTAGCGGATCACAGATTTGCTTTTTTTTTTTTTTTTTTTGTGCATTTTGTGCTTCAAAACTTAAAAAAAATTTAAAAAATGGGTTTGAATAATTGTCATTAGGTTTCGGAAGTTCAGCTGAACGGAAACTCTAATAATTTTATTCTTAATTATGTCACATCTAATTTTTTTCCCTATTCTTTCTCCTCTCCAGAACATAAACCAAAACAAGCGCACCCTGCTACCTAAATTCTACGGCTTGTACTGCGTTCAGGCAGGGGGGAAGAACATCCGTATAGTAGTGATGAACAATCTTCTGCCTCGGATAATCCCCATGCACCTCAAATACGACCTGAAAGGCTCTACCTACAAGAGACGAGCTTCTCCTAAGGAAAGGGAGAAAGCCGTTCCTATTTACAAAGACCTGGACTTCATCCAGGACATGCCTGATGGTTTGTTGCTGGAAGCGGACAACTATAATGCCTTGTGCAAGACTATTCAGAGAGACTGCTTGGTGAGTCATGGAGAAACAAAAATGTTCGTCTCCTAATGAAAGTCTGTCCTTTTTCCCACAGGTCATTTTAAACATGTAAGCAAGATTTTCTCTCCCTGAGCAGTGTGGTAGCTCTTGTTAAAATGGTTGAGTAATTGATAGTTATAATTTCTTACAGAAAAACAACACATTTTTCTAATCATTAATAAGAGATCTCTCTACACTTCCAACTCCACTCTCATGTCTTGATATGGTCATGTGGCTTTAGGAAGGTCAAAATGACAGCGATGGGATGCAGCACTCTGCTTCAAAACAACACCTTCCAAATCAGTGCGCGGCATCATGAGGGCTCATCCATTCAGGACCGCGATTCCCAAAAGCATCGTAGAGCCAAAGTGCACGTAAACTACATCTTAAGATGAATCTTACATTTGCGGCGCGTTTCCCAAAAGCATCGTTGTTAACGTTCATCTTAAA
>JBBDHI010000006.1:13043535-13061066 GCA_037177115.1 Craterocephalus stercusmuscarum | reverse complement strand
ATTACCATAAAATCATTTTAAAACAAAGTCAATAAAAGATGAAAAGCAAGAGAAGTTAAAAGATACCGTGCAGATTTATTTCATAGATACATAATTTAAGGAATTTTTGTAGCCTTGACTAAGACGTTTCTACATTTGGTGAGATTTTAATACTCAACAAGAGTAAAACTACTGGCATGTGAATAGTAAAGATACTCTCATCTCATCTTATTGACCTATCTTGGGGTCCATAAGGGGGGCTTGAGGCAAATGGTTAACACTTTTAGTGTTTCAGCTGATTATGTTAAATGCATATTAGTTCGAAAAGAGTGTTTTCTAACTCCTACCTTACTCTAGGTTTTTGTTTTGCTGTTCATCTTTGTCAAACGACAAATTATGCGACTTGCCATGAAGACTCGGAGAGGACCGCATGCCCCTCTTGGCCACAATGCACCAAAGGTGAAAAACACACCACAAATTTGATCTTGAGTAGTGTTGGCTGCCAATTTTGACATATTTTGTGTGTTTGTGTATTAAAGTTTCGTGTCTGCATTATAGGAGCTGAGACAAGAAATAGATGCCAAACTCGGTTTAGTCCAGAAAATCCACTTTGAGCCCCGTCTGTTGACTCCAGATGATGACCGATTAAATAAGAGAGACCAGTCTGGTTAGAAAAGCACATGAACACACGCACACAACATTAATTTAACATCCACATGAGAATGTTTCATGCTAGCTTATTGATTATGCTGAGTGTGTGTGTTACAGATTCCTATGACTACCTGTACAGGATGAAAGCACTCGATGCTATCAGGGACACTGGTATGATTTTTCTTTCTCTGTTGATCATGTTTTTTTGTTTTTCCATGATGTTAAAATTATTTCCATCACTGTTAAATCAATATCTCCTCTTTTGTTCGTCAGATTTTCCATTCCGTGAACTGGGTGGGACATCCACTGCTGTGACTGGGAAAAGATTTCGGACCTGGCTATTACAGCAACGAAATACCAATTGCATGTTCAGAGACAGCCAGAGCGCTCTCATTGACACAGTGCTAGATGGCTACAACAAAGCACGGCACGGGGCAGAGGTCAATCATTTGTGTGTGTTTCTTTGTGTGCACAATAAAGTTTGTAATTTGTTTCTCTTAATTATGATACAGAATAATCAACAGTTTTAATGGTGCAATGAGGATAACGTTGTACTGGTTGGGTAAGACAGGAATTTCTTTACACTGTTGAGTCTTGTTTTGTCTTAAAAAAAAAAAGGCTAACAGATAGGAGTCCCTACTTTATCTGGAAGTTAGAGAGGATGTTTGTGTTTTAGGAATGTCATTATTCACTCAAACTACGATCTCGATTTTAAGTTCTCCATTTCAATTTTTCACGATTTTTTTCCCAACAAAATTAATTTTAGTTTTTTTATGGCCAAATGAATTGTCATTTTCTTATAATTGTCTTTTTCTCCCTTGTTTAAAACTGTGACCTTCTATCGTCTGTTGTATTAACAAAACTTAAC
Organism: Craterocephalus stercusmuscarum; assembly: GCA_037177115.1. Lineage (NCBI taxonomy): Eukaryota > Metazoa > Chordata > Actinopteri > Atheriniformes > Atherinidae > Craterocephalus > Craterocephalus stercusmuscarum. The sequence goes on along the minus strand of JBBDHI010000006.1, from coordinate 13,059,568 downwards.
ACTGAACAAATAATTATGATAGAAGGAAATAGTCACAATATTTTTTTAAACACAAGAACGTGTTTTGAACGTCATCTGCATTAGCGCATTGCATGCAAATTGATTTTCCTTTTTTCTACATCGATTGCCATTTAAACCAGTTTGAACTGATTTTAAATCGATGTATCGTTACATCCCTGGTGTGTTTAGAGCACTCTGAATTTCACACAGAATATCTTCTCTGAAGCTGTGCTTGTTTTGTTTTTAGGCTTTTGGTGAGGCAGACTTTTTTAAATACCAGGAAGTTCTCACTGAACTGGCCTCTATGTAAGTAAACACAAAGCTCTTGTACAGCTTTTCTTTTATGCTAATCCCATCATGGGATGTTGATCAAGCCGTGGGAATAATCAGATTTTCCGTTTGTTGCTTCAGTGTTAAGTCTCGCAGTTCTCCGAGCCAGCACCATCAGGCTGCAGCCAAGGACCTTACCAGCACCACAGAGCCTGCAAGCATCTCCTCGTCGCCCCCCACCCAAACCTCCTACCTCACGTCTTCGGTGCAGCAGCGCAGCAAGAGGCCCAGGCACTTCCTGGAGCTGAAGAACTTAAAAAAAGACAACTACAACACTCTGGACAGTACTCCCTGAGTTTTGGTCGAGTCTGTCTGAAAAGTGAGGCCGAGGAATCGGTGCTGCCAATGATGTGTGCCTAAAAGGACAGCAATGGAGCACAGTCGTTTGATAGTTTTCCAGAGACAAAAACAAAACACTGCCTTTTTATGCTGTGTGCTGCCTGTTCACAGAATAGTACATATCAGACTACTGGTGAAGTGCTTTTTGCCTAAGTGTAGCTTATGCTTATATTCTGTATTATTGCATGTACAAGTGCTATATCGGGTTAGAAAAACTATAATACAAAGTATGGTTGATTTGACCAAAACAAAAAATCTTCTGTGGGGCTATGCAATCTTATAGGACAATCAGTATTTATTGCACAATGTAACGGCCTACGCAGACATGTTGAAATTAACTGTGTGAAAACTAATAGTTAACTGTGTTTTGTAAGGCCAGCTGTTTTACACTGAGAACAAAAACCAGTTTGTAAGTTATTTTTACAATGTGTCTGTTTTTTTCCCCTCATTTTTGTTTTTGTTACATTAAGCTGTGACTTAATCAGCTTGACCTTTTAAGTCTTGTGTTACAGAAGCCATAATTGTTTCCAGGAACTGTGACAATGAAGTGCTTTTCTTTACTCCAGCAGTTATGTCAGTGCAATGTGTCTTTAACAGCATTGCAGTGCATTAATGCGTCTTGAATGTGAGGCGTGGCCTGAGGATGTCTCTGTCTCAACCCACACAGACCGGCCTGATGTTGTCTGAGCTGGGTCTGTTTTATCTGGCATTAAAGATTTCCAGGGAGGCATTTTAATGCCAAGAGTATTTTAATTTTTTCTCAATGTACAAGTTGCCATCCAAATAAGACTGACATGCAGACAAGTTATAAAATGTTTTCACGCACAGAAGCGTCGGAATGTTGCACAGAATTAAAGAACAGTTCTTCTTTGTTGGAATTCATTGTAAGAATGACTTCAATGAACTAGTGAACCCTTTTACCTCTCACCTCAACAGTAGAAATACAGGAAAGTGATTAGATGTCAAATATGTCCCAACTATCTGTGGACCACTGCAGGTCAAGCTTATGAAACTATTCTAATAACAAATCTGCCTTGTTGATAAGCAAAAAAGACCTCAGTAACATCAACTTTAAGTGTGTGAGGACTGGGAAGGTGATGATTTATGAGTGTTATTGCATCTATTCTAGCTTTACATAAGAAAGTGTACAAATATATTACAGTAATGTAAACTCAAGGCAATTTATTTCTCACCTCGTTTTCCTCTACACCCATCTGCTTCTGTCATGCTTATTCTTTTTCTTTGACTGATGCTGTTGACGTCTTTTTTAATGAGCAGTTAATTAATCTGTTATTTTGTACAACTCAGATGGCTAATAAAGCCCCTGTACCTTTTAATTGTGTTCAACCAACAAGCTGATGAGTGTGATAGTCCAGCAGAGGGCACCCCTTCCATGGTAATCCACTGATTCACTTGTAAGCAGTAAAAAGAAGCACCATTTAAATTTAAAGCATTTATTCAGGAAACCACAAACACAGAAAATAGATTTAGATGTACTTTATACAAAAGCTCCTCCTTCACTCAAGCGGTTATTTAATATAAATAAATATAAAGTAAAAGGTTGTTAAAAAAAGAAGACATTTATTATGTACAAAAGGGATCTGAAATGTTGGATTGCATTAAGATCAATCACACTAATGAAGCAGCAATGCTGCCAAATATCTTCATTTTTACTTCTGAATCCTCAGTTCTCACAGAGGTTCCTAACCTTATTGGGAGCTTTGAGATCATCATAGAAAGAACTGGAAAAATCAACACAGTTAGTATTTACACGCATACGAATCATACCGTTCACATATGAATGTGAACAGAGTCATGGATGAGTAACTAAAGATTACAAAGACGCATGGTTTAGGTAATCTTGTTAATGATTTGTCATGACAGAGAAGTTACAGTATATTCATGCTACATTACTGTTTATGAGCTTTATGGTGTCATGAGGAGAAAGGTCTTCCATTAACAGTGCCAACAGTTCAACCTCAAAGGTCAAGTGAATGATGAAAACAGGGCAGGAAAAGTATGACACGTTCATACACTTTGCATTAATAGAAAGAAATCACTAAATGCACATCAGTATGTCTCACGTAGTTACAATAAAGATGGCACGTTCAGTACACACATGCACAGTGTGGTCTGCCAAACTCTCCACTGTGTCCTTCATATGCCTGTTAGTGGAAGTGTTAGAGCTGCAGGAGTAGGAAGGCTCAGCTCTGATCTTCATGATATCCGCTCAGTCTGGTGTCATAGTTTGTTGTGCTGCTGTCTGATTTCAGCACGCACTGAAAATGGTTTGTGGTTCTGGATCTCATCTCATCTCATCTCATCTCAAGTGCTTCAAGACTTGATCTCAATGACTTTGATGAAAGGGAGTGGCTTGTTAGAGGAGGTGGATGGCTTGAGTGGTTTGCTGCAAAAAAGAAGTGATGTTAGTTGCTTTCACAGTGAAAAGAGAAAATTAATTTAAACAAATTAATTTGTTCTCGTTTTAAAATCTAAATACTTCTTGCAACATATGAATAGGTAAGGTAATATCTGAAGGTAGTGAGGTTAGCAGGAAAACAGGGGGAAATCAGATACCTGTAAACAATTTGGGGGTTGTGCTCTGATGAAAGGTAGGAATTTGACCGTTGTCCACCCAGGAAGTAGTCTATCTGGTCTTTCATTTCTCGATTCTGCACACACAGAGAAGGTTTCAGAGGTTACACACACAAATATCAATCACAGAAAGAATGTGTTGATGAATAAACACCAGAACTGACAGGACCGCTCCCACTCCCCAGCAGTTTTCTGTCACCCTCTCCCTCTCTCCAATCCTTGCTCTGACTGTCTGACTATTCCCTTTAAATTCTTTAGAAATTCCTCAGATGTTTTTACGGAGCGGCCCTCACCTCGCCCTCCAAAAACGCCACTTTCTCCTCCAGCTCCTTGATGACGCGGTCTCGCTCCTGGATGACCATGCGAGAGTTCTGGAGCTGAAAACAGGCAAACCCAGAGTCAAACAATGAGTGAGCCCTGCATGGAGAGGAAAATACGTGCTAGCTTTCCATCTATGTGCTCCTCACCTGCTCAATCATGTGTCTGATTTTTCTCTGTTGGCTTTTCAGCATGTCATCCAGATGGTGGATCTTTTCCTTGAGAATGGCCACCTCCTTTTCCAACTGCTCAGCCCTGAAAACACACACAGGCAGTTAAAATACACTAAACTGTCTCTGATTGCTAAAGATGATATATTTGATGTGTGTTTTAAGGGCTGACCTTTGCCCGTCTTTGTGGCCCTCCTCTCTGATCTTTCGTAACTCGCGCAGCTCATCCTCCCGGCTGCGGATGGCCTCCCTCAGGGTGGCGCTCTCCTGCTCCATCCCTCCCAGCAGCCTGTGCAGCTCTTCAATGCGCTTGTCTTTCTTCTCGCTGGCTTCTTCTGTCATCCTCAACTTCTCCTCCCGGTCGCTCAGATGATCCTTAAGCCGACTGCCTTCAGCCTGGAGGAGAAAGGAGGTTTAGGTTGTTTAAAACGGGGCTTTAATTCAAACTGAATTGAAGGAAATGAAACATGAAGAATGTCTGCAAGTTACCAGGAGTCTTTCTCTCTCCTCCTGATGCTTCTTCTCTGCCTCCTGCAGCTGAGCGTATAAACGCTTGCTGACTTCTCTCAGCTTGTTTCTCTCTGCTTCATCATCTGGATCCTAACAGATACAGATTGGCAGCAGTACGGTTAGATAAATGCTTTTAAGATGATGTAATAAAAATCTTGTTTTCGTTTCGTCCAGGCTCTTTGGGTTTGGCTGTAATAAAAAAAACAGGCTTGTGCGTCACTGGAGCGGTTGGATCATGACCAGTGTCTCCCTCATGTTATTACAACACTGTATATACATGGAAACTACTGAGTGAGTCACGCGTACTACTACTTCTATAATTGGCACAAAAACAGACTAAATGCGAAGATGCCGGCGTTGTGGTTGAGTTAAACAGGAGTGGGGCGTCTGTGGAATGAGGAGGGTCTGAGAACAACATAACAGGCAGAGGAACAGAGTGTGCTGGAACAGCTCTTCCGTACATTTTCATACACCCTGGGGGGCTACAAACATATTTACTATTTCACCATCATGTTCGTCAGTTTCTTCCCGTAAATCACATCTCTGTTTATCTGTTTAGATGAAACCTTCCCACTATCTACGCACCTCTGGGAACTGATCATTTTACGAGCAACCCTTAGCTTGTCCAGTTAGTAGAGGCGATTATATACGCTTGAAATTCAATATGTGCACTGACCCGACACTCAGAAAAAAGCTCACGGAAGTGCTATGCATTATATACAACAACCTGAATGGTGCTAGTTTATTTAGGAGGCCGCTCACCTGCCCGTCAGCTTTGTCTCCTCCTTTGGGAACAGACAAGCCACTCTTTCTGAAGGGATTACCGACCTTCCACCCATTTGTGTGTGGCTGGGGAAAGAAAAGCAGGAAGTGAGCGAGGAAAACTTAAATGATGGAGTAGAGAAAGGTGAAGGAAATGCCATCAAGCATGCAGGATGTAAAGTTAACAATAACTAAATATGGTTACCTTATTTTTGGCCGCCATCTGCTCCCTCAGAGTTTTGAGGCAATACCTCACCTGGAATGAACATACACATATTGTCCTTTATTGATATCAGGGAAATGCATGCTGTTTATTTTTTCTTTTACAGTAGCTGGACAGGAAAGGGGTCAGAAAGAGGGGGTGGCATTTAGCAAAGGGCACCAGGCCAGAATTTCAACCTGGGCAACCTCTTAACCTGTGAAGCAAGCTCTCCCACACTGTACTTGCAAACTTAAACCTAACTTATGCAAAATGAAAACAATTTAGGATTACAATCAAAATGTATGTAAAGCATGAATATAAAAGTCTTCACGTCCACACCACACCTGGCTGTCAGTCCTCTGCACATATATCTTAAACATTTGGATCATTGCTGGTGGATTTCGAATACTGTAGCCAAGATAATTTTATTTATTAGTAAATAGATTAATTTAATACATAGCAGCTTATTTGTTGTAAATTATAAACACCAGAAATTCATCATGAGAGACAATGAGGAAGGAGACAGAAGCACAAGAGCAAACGTGCCAATGCTTACATTATCTGATAACCGAAGTGAATTGACTGTACTGTATTTGTGTGTGTTTATCTATGAAACAGTGAGAGCTTTATGCAGTCCAGACACTAACCTCCTGTATCTGTGAAACTTCATCTGACAACATCTTCAGGCTCTCTTGCTGCTTCTGCTGCTCCTTTCTGTGAGCCTCTAGATAAACCTGAAACAAGAAGGCACATCGATGTCAAACGCTGATTCATAAAACCAAACAATAGTCACATCTACACATACACACAGACAGACAATTTTTTAAACCTACCTTGATGATCTCCACCTGTTCCTCGGCCGATTTCACCGGTTCCGGGTTCAAAGACGCCCTGTCACTGGTGGGCTGCACAAGCGCAAAAGCTCGTCCAATTGGCTGCCGACCAGAGAGCACAGGGGTTCACAACGAGGCAAGTTCTGTGCTGCATGAGCTCGAGAGGGTGCAACACATTTCAAAACATCGTGATGGAAGATAATCCAAGAAGAGTTGCTTCAGATAAATATTACAAAACATCCAGCCGTGCATCTGTTTGCTAATTGTTATGAAACATCGGTCTGGAATGTTTGCCTGAATGATCCAACGGAGCGCAGAACTACGCAGAACATACAGTCCTCTCATGAGCAAATTATCCCTGTGTGCATGCGACGGACGCAAGTCTCTATTATCGGGGGGGGGGAACATTTAGTAGCTATTACTGAAGACACTGACTATCCCATAAACATGTGGTGCTTCTCTAAGATGGGTGGACCGACTTGGCAAAGCATTTGTGAGGAGAGAGAGAGCGATGCAGAACATGGTGGAGAGACATGCAAGTCCATGGCAGTGGTGGTGTCGCCTGTTTTGGTAGAACAATGGCTGTCTTAAGACATTATGAGTGTGGGGACCATACTACTGACAGGCTAAAGGCAGCTATGGCATGTTTACATGCAGTTATTATAGTTAGTGTGCGAGCATTTTCTGAGATTCTGGTTGAAGGACTTAACATTTGCACCTTTGGTGATTATCACCAAAAAACATCTAAATAAGTGTACAATCTATTCAAATACCTAAGCAAAATGTCTTAAATTAAGTATCCACATGATAAATTTACATTTATTTTTCCATCACTTCTCCAAACTACAGCGTTTTAGAATCTGCTTTCTGCTCTGGTGTCATGCAGCAGTCTGTAGTCTCAGTTCTCGTGTTCAGGACGTTCTTACCTTGTCTCTGGGTTGCTCTGTGCTCCGCAGGGCTTCCCCCTGGTTGTGGAGTGTGAGTCGCAGTCGTCTGCAGCCGTCCTGAAAGTGAGACGAAGCTGAAGTGAATCCACAAAGAGACCGTTATGTGATGGAGAGACTGATTGTGGACTATTTTGAGGAGGAGAGCGAAACATAGAGGAGAGACTGAGTCATAGTCACTGGAGTGACACAAAGACGAGGGTGGGGGGGAAAGGGGCAGTAACCAGCGAGCGAGAGCAGAGTGAGCGTCAGAAAGAAAGTAAAAGTTTTTCTTCACTGCACAGACACAGATTGTTTGATTTAAATTGTGTGCTGCGGACGTCAGAGGGACTTAGGAAAAAACCCTCCAGATGCTCGCACCCAATTGGAAGCAGAGGCTGGATTTCTGGGAAAATGGGCGGAAAATGTTGTGTTGAGTTAGGACAAAATGTTACCATGGAAACAAATCCTCCCAGCAGCCATAAACTGTCTGGCATACTTTCAATATAAGGCGCAGGGGCTGAACAATGCACAGGCTCTTTAAAAATCAATGCACAGACTCTTGCACGTAATTTTATTTCAACCTCATTCCCGAAAAAAGTTAAAACATAAACAGAGTTGATTCTCTGCAAATCATTTAAATCAACATTTTAATTATTTTTTACATTGTAAAAAAAAGAGAAATGATTGATACAGTAGCATACTTAGTTTCAATTTGATGCCAGTAGCATAGCTGTTCCTTTTTGCTCACTTTTAAACAAACGGGCTTAAATGACTTGAAAAATCTGTTTTTCTAATTGACTTTTTGAACAATCAAACTTTTGGCAACAGCAGACATGTCTCGCTGAAAAGGTCTGAAGCAGGATGTGTGCGTGTGTGTGTGTGTGTGTGGCTTTAGCACATGAAGGCCCTTGTTAATGGAGTCAGGGGTAAGCATGCGGATGTGAGGGAAAAGGTCAGAGACATTACATAAGTCTTTACAGCCAACACAAGTTGTTCCGCTTATTTATATAAGGATTTACTCTGAGACATGCAGTATGCTAGGAGAACAAAAAGAAGCAATTAGAAAGAAAAATCCTCCATAAGCCAGAAAGAGAACTGAGGAATTGTTTTATTAGTTGAAAGAAAAGTGATCATGTTTATGAAAAAAGGGATTATTTTTGCTAACCTTGCAACCTTTAATATGATTTGAAAGTCAGGAAATTTTTTTTAGGTATTTTAAAAGAGATTTTTGGAAATTTTTAAATCAACTCAGAAACTTAATAAACAAGAATCTCGTTTTTGATGGGAATTTGTTTTTTGGGCACTCCTAAAGCAGCTACATTTGTAGCTACAGTTACCCTGATGCAGACTGAAAGAAACATGGCAGCCAACCCGCTCCACAACCAAATATTCATGCACATTCCTAAACCAGCGATGCCAACAGTGGAGGCCCAGGGACACAACAACAGATTTACTAGGGGAGTGGGATTAGAACCACCAACCCTCCAGTCATTGGATAACCTGTTCTCCACCTGAGCCACATCCCCGGAGCAGAGCACCTCATCATCTGCAAGCTGAATAAAATCTTTATTCATCTTTCAACTACGATGGATGATTAAAAGAGTAAAAAGCTAAATAAATAGTTAAATGTCAATATTTCATGGCATTTCATGTGTGGAAGATACAGTATACCGAACACAAGAAACAATGATCAACCTCAAGTTTTTTAAAACTGATAAGAATAAAAGAAGTTTATGGGGCTGGAGTGAATATAGTGTTTAACTATTAGGATTTTATTTTTGTGGCCTTTATGATGGGCCTTCATGGACCTCCCTTGGCCTTTTTTTCCACTTTAATGTTTTAATCACATGTTCTTTTTTAAATATGAGCTATGAGCTTGCTTTCTATTACCATTTCAGTGGTGGAAATGTGTTCCTCCAATCCACTTATCCATTATTTGAGTTGAACTAAATAAAATAAGAACAAATATAATTCATTTTTTATACTTTTTACTTTTTCCCTTTCATCTGAAGTGGAAATAAATTGGCGTTTAGAGTAGCTCACATACATTCGAAATAACGATGAACATTTTGAAAACAGGCTATTTTAAACTCAGTTACGTAATTTACAGCATGACTCTCAGCGTCCATGTCGCCATTAAGTTCAGTTTTAAAAGAGAAACCATGTGTGTCGAGCAAACAAGGCCATCAGATTAGCTGCTTGTCTGTTCAGCGACTGCAGCAAGAAAAAGTAAACAAAGACAGATGGAGCTGGAAAGATCAAAGATAGAAAAAAGAAAGGCAAGAACAATGAAGCAAAATTCTGAGGAAATAGGCCCTTCCAGACACAAGTACACCAAACAAAACTCAGGGAAACGAAAGAAAAAAATTCTCCTCTTGCTCCAACAGGTTTCCCTCTCAGGTTGCACACGCCTGAGTCCTCTGACGGAGAGCACCGATTAGGACGGGAAAGGAGAGGAGGGGGCGAGAAAAGGAGAACAGCGGGAGGCTTGTTAAGAAGAATTCATCTCTGTAAAACTTCTCCAGCCAATCACACACAATAAAATAAAGACTCTTCCCACCCCGGCTCTACAGTAAGCCATTTACACACAGGCTCCGTCTGCTTTTCCTTTTATACCCACTGACACATAAAAATGCTGTTTATCTCAGCTACAGACATAACCTGTAATTCTAGCCTTCCTGGGAACGTGGACAAAGGGAGCTGTTGGATGTGCTCATTGATGGTGACGCGCGCGCACACACACACACACATTGGAAAGTACACATTACACGTACTGTAACCCAAAATGCGCACTGCCTACTGGCAGAAACATGAAACTAATCTCCCACAGAGTGTCCACACAGCTGGTAGCGCCACAATGGATACAAAAGATCACGAGAGGAAGATGCTTTTGTTTTGCGCTCCGGCATCAGGAGGCTGGTAAATCATCTGGGCTAAATTTGCTGAGGTGTGACTCTTGTAATGTTGCTGGTAAACAAACAGAGCTTCCTGAAGTTGTCCCTTAGAGATCGGCGCTCCTAAAAAGAAACTACACACACGTATACAAGTGTTTTTGAGCTGAGAAGGAGCAAATATCACGGCCACAATCAGTAAAGCCTCCTTTGTGCTTACAGGTGTAGCACCTGCACAGAAAGGATTCCATCAGTTTTTATGTGCACACGTTATTATGCATGAAATCATTTTGCCGCCCATGTGCACTGTTTTCATGCTCACACTGCACAGATGTCACTTTTATCTTTCAGCTGCTGTACAAACCTCAGCTTCTGAGACAGCAGGTGTGAACCGACAGCGGTGCTGCAGGGATTTTTCTGATTTTTTTTTTTCTGGGTCCACGTCCGTTCTGTTGCCAAGTTTTGGTATATTACGTAACACGGAAATATAACATGCTCTTCATTTAATCTTCTTTGATCTAAATAAGTTGTCTCAGCATGAACTGTGAAAAGGATATTTGTCTAAATCAAATAAGGTTTGAATTTTAAAGTCATGACTAAGAGAAGGAAATATCTGATTAAGAGTAAGTCAACAACACCGAGCATCAGAACCACAGTACCACATTCAGTAAGCAACAGTAATTAATGCGTCTTTCAATGAACACCTTTCTCCTCTGCACAATACTTTCTGAACACACCCAACACTGGCAGGAACGGTGAACTTTGAGTAAAGCTCTAATGATTAATTGAAAGAAAATAAAGTTTCAACCAGTCATTTCAAGGATCAATCTTGTCTAAAGGGAGGACTTTTTGCTTTTTTCAGGCTTTAAACTGCTGACCGAACAAAGCCACGATCTGAGGAAGTCAGCTCAGAAATGATTAATGCTGATTTTGACATTTCATGGACTAAACATTAACCCATTTAACAATATTTGACAAATTAACCCTGGACTTTTACAATGTGCTTTTTTGGGAGTAAAAGATGTACGTCACATGTCAGTGCTGAGTCACTGAAAGGTCAAGTCAAAGGTGAAGTATTTTTCTATAGAGAAGAGGTGAGCTGAGCTGTGACGGAGATAGATTATTTGCATGTGACCACCATGTGAGAATATTAAGCGATGTTATAATCTAGTTACATGACCTAGTCACCATCAGAGCTGATATCAGGACAAACTCCACAGTGGCAAAGAGTGTCTTTATCAGTAATTAATTACATCTTTGGTTTTTCTCCTGCTGGCTGTTGCGTGTGAACCAGGTATGTTCTGACGTATCCCCAGTCTCTCGGGATGCGTCTATTGTACATGTCCTGTCTGGCCCAATCCCAGCCAGTGATGCCAGACACCCTGACAGACGATGAGGGAAGACACGAGGAATGTCCTCAGCAACACAAACGTAATGACTGGAATCGTAATTATTGCATTATTTTAAAAAGTGAAAAGTTAGAAAAAGAAATCTCATCACAAGTATTTCAGGAAGTCCAGTTTTAAATCCAGGTCATGAAATAACACATTTACAGCAGAGGGCCTCTCCCTGATGCATGAGGAAGAGTCTTTCTCAGGTATCATAACAGACTCACCCCTTATCACCATTTACTATCCTTCGACCATAATGCCATTACCACTGCTACATGCGCAGGTAAAACACACTGTCTGCTTTATTCAGCCTGACTTGAATAAACATATTAGATGTAAATACTGCAGGTGGATGATTATTTGCCTGATGAATTCGACTCTGATAAGGTTGGACTTGCACTCGGAGTGACGCTGATGCAAAACTCTGTTAACAAGTAATCCATGATAGATTAAATGTAGCCTGAGCAAACACAGCATTTTTTTTACTTCGCACCACATTCCTTTGTGCATTTTATCAGTTTATTAGTTATGTGAGTGCTGCTGCCCTCAGTGCACTTTGACCTCTTTGATATTTGTGGCAGCAGAAAGTGATAACTGTCTAGACTTTCACACAAATGCATAAGATGGCACCCAAGTCCAGATCTTCAGTACAGTTAAAGTTCAATTCAACGGCATGTTTGTAAAATCAGCCGTTAGGCACTCAGTGGATAGCAATGATAGAGCTCAGCGGGGGAGTGCTGAGGTAGAAGGTGAACGTGTCTTGTTGCGCCGCAACCTCACACGCCTCAGTGCTGGTTAAGAGTCTTTCCAGGTGAGGTGAATGATTGAACTAGGACTGATACATCCAGGGTGCTGCATGTGATACGTGCTGCTGCAGATCATTCAGTTAGAAGTAGGCCTATGCAGCAAAGCTGGAAATCAGGGTGGCATTTAATCCCGTTGAACAAAACTTCTCATGCACAGGTGGCGAACAAACTGCACAAACAAAGGTCCCCTTACATCTCCTGAGCTGCCTTTGCTGTCTGTCACTATTAAGAGTGTAAGCCCTGTAATTATGTAGCCAGAAGGCACCTGTCACTGACACAGATGTTATCTGGACTAATTCTTAGCTTTATCCTTTGTCTGTTTGATGGGGGGGGGGGGGGATAATACTTTAATTACTCCAAAGCCAGAAGTAAGTAAGTACACTACTTACAGCAGATGAGGCCACTTGGCCTAAAGCAATTACAAAGAATCACACAAAAGACAAAAAGGCGCAAATAAAAGAATGGAGGCGGCTCTTAAGTTTGTTTCTTATCTTATGCATTCATGTTTTCATTAAACTTCCACAGATGACTTAAACTTACAGAAATACACCTGATCATGATCACTTTGGAGACTAAACAAGAAATCCTAACAATATGGTGACTTACTGTGTGTTCTTGATTTCTGATGTCTTCAAATGTGCACAGACTCCTCGTTACTCCGTTCATCTTCGACACTGAGAGAATAAATACTCCTCAAACAATAAATAAATAAATAAATAAGAATTAGCTTGTAGAAGGAGTTCTCCGCTGTGCTCGGTCCACAGTAGCTGCTGCTCTCCTCTACCTGCCGCTCGGTATGCGCAACGTCTCAGTGCGCGGAAATAACTTTCCTAACTACGTCACTGTGGGAGTGGGCCAGAGACCAGAAACAACCCGCCCACAGCTACCGAAACGGCCAAATAGGGAACTGGACAAATCGGGAAGGACTGTGAGAGGAGGGTCAGTGTTCAGCTGGAAGTAGGATGAGGACAGCTTTTAGTCCAATAACCTGCAGAAACTTCGCTTCACCTCTTTTGGCTGGATGAAGCAAACAGCTCATTTCACACATGAATTATTAAGAGGGAGGTTTAACCTCTGTCTGAACCTGAAGATAGAAACCCAGCGAGTTAAATTTGTGAATTATTTATAGTCTTTTAAACTAAAATTAGACATTGATCAAAAATAGATGTTTATAATTTCTAGTTTATAATGACATAAATGATGATTATAATGAAGTTAAGTTAATATGTGTGGTTAACGACAAACAACAAAGACTTCAGTGTGTATTGTATCATGATCAGAAGAGAACAACACGTAAATAACAAAAAACGTACTTTTCAGACTTTATGCTTTATCAAAGGGCTGCGTAAAAAACTAGATAAATGTTATAAAGAAATTGAATTGAAAACATTTTTGTCTCATTTGTCAACTTTTAGCTAGAAATCTAAACTTATTGAATTATAACTTTAAAAGGCAGAAAAGAAGACAATCCTCACATTAACACAGGAAGTAAAAAGTCTTAAACCGATTATGTGCTTTAGAAAGTTTATAAACTGGCGAATTATCAATCAACCTTATTACAAAATAAGTTCTCTTTACAGGTAAAAAGAAAGGAAAAAATGAAAAAGGAGTCATTAGCTAATTTTCTGAACTTATGTGACAGCGTAAATTCATTTTTGTCTTCTCTAGTTTAATGTATTCATTTCTCTTTTTTCATCAACGATTATTTTATTGAGATGAAATTCCCTGCAATCCCAGTCATCTCAAGTATCAGCCACACCTACAACCAGCTGATAATTACAACTCCAAAAAATAATCTTTCTTTAATAATCTTTAATCTCTTTATGTCAAACCAAATGTAAAATATCACCCACACTCCCACAGAGCATGCAAGTGCATCACTGTCATCAGAGTTTATCCCTTTATCTCTGCTGTGCCCACAGTATGAGGAACGCATTTCCAGAAGTAGCTGAGATGGACAAAATGACAGAGCAGGCTTTCCTCTGCAGGGCTGTAGCTGAAGGCAGCAGCTGATCCAGCTCAGACTGGATCAAGAATCTGAAGGTATAATGGTGAGGAGCCAACAGCACCTGTTCAGAGTGGCACAGTTTACTTCTAATGTTTCTGAAAACATCTGTGGATTTTTAATTAGTAAACCTCTCAAGCTAACGGCTCACAGAGCAAGAATGCAATAACGTTTCACGTCACAGTGGGTGTTTATGCTTAGGAATTAGACTCCCTTGCATGATACCACAACACACCTAAAACTCCCTGTTGTGTCTTACCCTGTGTCCCGAGAAAGGAACAATAATCTGAACTATAGTTAGGTGTTTACGTTCAACCACACCAGACACACTGATCCAGAGATTATGTTGCAGACTGTTGTGAGTGTGTGTTTGCATCTACATCTGGAACAGAGACTGCAGAGTGAGTCAGAAAGCTACCATGCATGTTTGGTCGCAACTGATGTCAGTTAGAAGGTCTTTTCATCAAAACTATTTCTATTGTGGAAACTTGCTGAAAACAAATGCGCCACTTTGAGCAGAATTTCAGTAATGCTGTTTGGAGTATTTAAGGCTCAAAAGAAGAAGAACCTGAAGCATTTGTCCAGGATTAAGTTGTTTCACTGTGCTCCTCCAAAATATAGCCAAACAGTTTGCTGCCTGTTCTTTTATACGCCTCCGTCGTCTGATGATGTCAATTTAAGATTCATGTTAAATGTAGTTTTGGATTCTTGGCCTCGAGCAATAGGAACTGGTAACAAGTGGTTTAGTGGACAATCATACTTAACACCTCTCAGTGACAAAATGTGTGATGATTCAACTAACAACTTGTAAAATCAAGCATTTTTAATCTTAATTATCTAAACACCACAGAAGCCAGATTAGCAAAGAACATGACAGGATATGTATGAATCAGTGATTGCTTAAAGGGAGAGCTGCTGTGAGAAAATGATGCAACGTTCTTGAAAGCACATATGAATGACTTTTCAACCATTCCAATTTAGAAAAGTGTATTTTTACAGCAAAAAGCCTGTTTTCACTCCCTTTTTTAATCATCAGGGCTGTAGTTCTCAGAAAGGACTCTTCCAAAATTAGCTTCAAAGTGAACACTTTTATTGAGTTTGAGTGTTCAGCTTGCCTCAGCAGAATTGTTTTTTATTTTTATGAAACTTGCACATTATCCTTGTGATCTCATACAGAAATTCTCAAATCCTGAAACCAACCTACAAACCCATCAATCACAAAGAAGTACTTACTACACTGACGTATGAGGATGATGTCAGAGTTGTTTTCCACTCCTCACTCTAAATAAATCCTTGCTGAACGAGAACACCTTTAATTAAATTTGCCTGAACCTAAAAGACTTGTATTTCAACATAGGAGAACCCTCGAAGAAACGATTTCACACTTCACACCTACATATCAACAGCAGCGTTTGTAAGCAAAGACATACCACAATTACTATGTTATACACACCCAGCTCTTGGATAATCAACTGCCAGATTAAGCAATTGTGAGTGGAAATCTGAAATATGGAAACTTAATCCCACCCATGGAAAGTATGCACGCTAGAGTTTTATAGTGTAGAAAAACAGGTACTGTGTACACAGCCAGCTTCTGTTGTGCAGGTTTGGTCGCTGGAGGTGTAGGAGTGTGGATCCTGCATCTGGTTTTACTGCAAACACTGAAGGTGTGACTTTCTGCTTTGAGGCAAGTAAGGAAAGGTTACGTATTTCTAACATGTTTTGATGTTAAGTTACACCAAAGCACTGCAGGAGGTAAAATAACTCCAATCAACAAACTCTTAAGGCACAAAAGCAACATCAAATAGTCACGTCTCTGTGTGCCTGTGTTGAGATCCCCTATATTTGTGATATGTTTAGAAAAAGAAAAAATAATGTCAACATACATGTTCATGTGCACGGAATGTATAGCCGATTTTATGTCCGTGTTATTAATGTTGTGATTTTGTTTTCGA
>JBBDHI010000006.1:13008452-13027767 GCA_037177115.1 Craterocephalus stercusmuscarum | reverse complement strand
TGAATCTTAGTAAAGAATTGATTAAATAAACCTGCCTGAACCGTCTCTACCAGTTATGGTATGCAACACCAAAAAAAAAGTGTTTGTTATCCTGTTGCCGTTTCAAATGTTCATTTCACTGTTATTACTTTATTATGAAATTTTATCTCAACTATTTGCTAAAAAGAAAAAACATTTATTTGTATTTTTCCTGTTCAAAAGAAAAGAGAAAATGCAAAGAAAAATGTGTCTCTTGCTTTGTGCTTAGTGTGAACGTTAAAGGGTTAAGAAGTCGTTAGAGCAGCCGCATGTTTCATGAAACTGACACTCAAACAAGCTATCAAGCCCTGCTGCTTTCTAGAGTTTGTGTGTGGGAGTGTGTGTGTGTAACGCTGCTGCATCCTCACTCTGACTGGGTTTCATTTAATTCTTTTTTCTTCCGGTCCAGCATCTCCTGGAGCTGCAGGTTTTCATCGAGACAGGACTCGAGCTCGGCTTGCAGGGCAGGATCAGAATTACTATTAGAGCCCTGCAGACAAGCAGACATGATAAATAAATGAGAGCAGTGAAACACAAGACGTCAGGCGGCTCTGAAGGCATGAACAACTGGCTTTAAGGAAACAGTTGCTGTCCGTCGATCAAAATGAGAGCTTAAGTTATTTAGAGCTATTAGAGATTAAGACTTGCCAAGCCTCCTTAAAGCAAGATATAATGAGACAATATAGAAGTTAGATTATTCTGTGTGTGCACCTCTGACCAGGCCAGAGCGCTTTAGGGATTAATCTGAGGATTAATCTGAAGCCCACTCTAAAGAACCTCCTCAGACATCCTGGGTAGATTAGCTAAAACGGCATTAAAACTCGGAATAGTTTCTTTCTCTCAGCAGAATGAAATGGCTGTTGAGGCTGTTTCTCATTTCAAGGAGACCCAGACGAGTGTTTACGCGCAGCTCTGGATATGATCCATGTAATTACAGCAGAGGTAATTTGGCAGGGTAGTCTTTGTGAGAAAGACCTGGCCCTATGTTGCCACCAAAAAGTCTTTCACTATTATTCCACAGCGTAAAGGTTTGGTGTTGCAAAGAGAGACTTACACTGTAGCATTTTTTATTTTGATCCATGAAAAAGGGAATAAAAAGGAAAAACATTTAACTCTGGCTGAAGGTCATAGAAGACATCCACCTCCTCACATTTTTCTCTCAGCTCCACTTACCCTCCTTTCTTCCCGCAGGGCATTTTGTAGCTCAGTCACCTTTGTGTCAAGCTCCCTTTTTTCCCTCATCCACTCGTCCCGAGGGCTCTCTTTAGGCTGCTAACAAAAAGAGTGTAAGAAGAGACAAATAGGTTTACAGTTACTTTATCAAATAGAAGAAAAACTCCTCGTAGAAAAAAAACCCCCAAACCTTTATGCTCTGAATCTTCTGAAAAATTGTCCGGACTTTGTGCTTGATGACAACATCGCTCTCGTTAGACCTGAAAGAGACACGTGCAGGTTCAAACGTCACTGAGTAGCTTGGCTGAATGTGCTGTAATGTTAGGAAAACAAGATGGAGGACCGTACCCTTGCCTTAGGATGCTGTAAACTTCTTTCATGACATGCTCCTCATCACCACTCATGTCTGCACTCTGAAACTGGTCCAGTAAAAGGTCAGGGGTCACCTTAAGACATAGATCAGAGAACTACTCTTGCAAAGCTGCGTGCTTGAAGGTGATTGGAGCTCACTGAAAATCTGCTGTATTGCCTGAACAGGAAGAACTGGACTCTTACCTGCTGGTCGCTCAGATCGGTCTGCACATGCCCCTCTGCAGCCCGCTGACTGGCTGGATGAGCGGAAACTCTGGTGGCAGAGGCCTGGCTGTGTCCCAAGCTGCTGTGAGTTGAGGACGGAGGCGAGGTGAAAGGCTTGGGGCTGATGTGAGAAGGTGAAGCTCTGGGATATTGCTGGACAGGAGAGGGTCCCCTCTGTGGGCCTCCATCAAATCTATTTATCAGCCTGTTGACAGGAGTCTGCGACTGGCTGGACTGAAGCTCACCGGCTTGTTCAGGACTGTTAGAGTATGACTGACCGTCCCTCAACGAACCCTTGTACCTATTGAGTCCAGCCCGATCCCTACCACCGCTATCCCACACCTCCTCTCTGGCAACGCTTACTCCAGTTCCTCCATCTAAATTCCCGTAACTACCAGACTTTCCGTCCCCAGCTGGTCTAGAAAGCTGAAAATCCTCATTGCTGGCTCCTCCGTCCCTGTCTAGCAGTGAGCCATGGGACTGAGCCCGGCGTAGCGCCCCTCCCTGCCCGCCTACTCCTACATCTGCCCCCTCTGCTACCGACTCTGCCTTCTCTCTCCTCCGAGGAAGACTGCGGTAGCCAGAGGGATAGTCAGTCCTGAGCTGGACCCCGTAGGAGTCTCCCTTCTGGCCATCCTGCAGGACCACATAGGGCTGGCCAGCAATACCCTGCACCCTGACTGCTACGCCATACTTAGAGCTGGTCTGCTTCTTAGTCTTAGGCTGGGACAAAGGTTCTCTTCCACCAGCGTCATCAAGATTGTTGATAAAGCGGATCTGGACGCCATAGTCCACCGGGGTCTTCCTGCCTGAGGACTGTGTAGTCATACTTCAAATACTGCAAATATAAGAATAAAAAGGGAGAGGAAAATGTGATTAGAGTAAAAATATTATATATTCCCACAGTTCCCATCGCATAATTTACCACCCAAAGTTTGTATTAGGAACATTTCAAGGGATGGATTTTGGGTTTATGTTGTAGCATAGCAACTGAGAGAAACCAGAGGGTTCAGGGGGAAGACATGAAACTGACTCCTGTTCCAAGATCATGAGCATAAATACTCAGAAATCTACAAAGGTGCTGGGAATAATGGGTTCAGATCCTGCCTTGCTGTGTCCTTGCCAACATTTTTTGATGTTTTTGTGTAGGAGGTCAAATTTATTTTAAAAAGTAGGCGTGTTAAAACACTGAAGAGATATTTTATCTTTAACACAACACTTTTTGGAAATCAGATTATCTTCTCGTTATTTGGTTTATCAGAGTTTCTGAAATTCTTATCATATTCACATCCCACTGTGGTTTATCTATAAAACCTCCTCAGATAAGATCATATAAAAACATAATCATTTATGCACTTTTAAATAGAAATATCAGCCTGAATCCCTCTGATTCAGAAATCAAAAAGGGAACACCTGACCATAAGAGCCATTCTGACATGTGAACGTTGAATGATACAACTTCTCAGTGTTTATATACAAAAACCCAGATTTACAGGTGTTGACAGTTCCCGGTTCTTGGCTGCTTGTGTGAACTTTGTTCTCTGTGCTTTCTATTAGTCATTAACCTGAGAGTACACATCTATAGATGCCTCTCCCTCCGAGAGAGCAAACTAAACCTTTTAAAACTCCTGGAGGTTACTGTGCCAAATACCAGAACTTTTACCCCAAACAGGACTTGAACATCTTTCAAAACCAGAATTTTACTCCACATTTTATATCAGATGTTTCTATTTTTCTTTTTTAAACTCCTTTATTTGCTTTCTCATCTTTATTTTCCATTTCATTAATATCTCCTTGCTTCTTGCATTTTGTTTTTAAACTATTAAGTACGTGTTGAGTTCCTCTCCTGCTCCGTGAAGCACTTTGGGTTGCAGCTTTGTTTAAAAAGTGCAATACAGATCAAGTTAAAAGTGAATACAGCAGACGCCAAGGGAATCAGTGTCACTGCTCTTTTCAGAGTTTGCGATTCCACTTTCTGTTTACCTTGAATCTCTAATCTTCCCTAAAGTCCCACACTTATGATCAATTCTACCATCATGCTTTAACTCGCCACACCTTCTGCTTAGTCACCGATGGAAGCATTCCTGCCATCACCTAAAATAAGTGCACCTTGTGTTCGGTGACATCGTAACAGCCATCGTTGTAATGTTGTGGTCCATTAAACACACTGTAAAACCATTACAACATTCCCTCCTGACGCTCTCTGCTTTGCACCTTCCACCTCCCCACAGCCTCACTGGCACGAGAGACAGAAAGTGGGCCGACGTACAGAGAGGGAGGGTGAAGTGAGAGAGAGAAAACACGCCGCTTTTCTCTTCTTATCAGCACTTTGTATGATAAAACCCAAAGTCAAGCTGCTCCTGCAATCAACCCACTCTCCCACACACACAAACACACACACAAAGAAAGGACTGACTATAAAAGTAACCATCACATACGCAACTCTGCTTTGCTCTGACACATACATCCATACATTATTCAACACCTAAACACAGATTTTTTTTAAATCCCCAAGATAAAACTGATTTTGAGAGGTGCATCAGCAGAAAATACAGCAAAACTATTCTGAGAAAGAAATGCAGCCAGGAATGAGAACTATTTCAGATTATTCCACCTATTCAAGCGCAAGCCCAGGTGAATGTAATGACCGGCCTGAACGGATGACGTCATGATTAAATATGGCGTGAGCAATCTTCAAAGGTTTCGCTTATGCACAGGCACAGTCCGCTGACAGACCCACTTACCAGATTTGTGCAGTTACATGATTTTTCCCACCCTGTGGGAACCACAGAGGAAGCACTGTGTCACAGCAAATTTGTGAAGTCATGCATGAAGTCTGCAGCCTACTGTCTTTACGCTGAGCTCAAGCAAACATGTCCTGCATTGCTAATGGTTGCATCGACGTAAGAAAATGCATTTATTATCCATTCATGTGATGTGGCTTAGCTTGTCTTAGGTAGATGGATCTGCAGTCTGGCTAGATTGACTGAACCGTAGGGCAGCTGGAAAGCACAGACTGTTTTCCTCTCTGTGCATCTGTTCATCTACATGTGTTTAATTTTTTATTTGTGTCAGAGGAAGAATGCACCGCCAACTCGGAGGGACAGGGGTGAGGGGGGACTCATCCCATTGTCCAGCTGATGTGGGGCGGAAAACAAGGGCAGAGATTCTGAGAATGCAAAGACTATCCCCCTTAGTTACTTCCCTCCTGGAAACCATAGGATTACAAAAAGTTGAATTCCACACCTACACTGCAGCACTCAAATCTCCCTCTAAAGCTGATTTCCTGTTGAACTTTCTCAAGATGAACCTGTGCTGTGGAATTTTGTTCTAGACCGTCTTACTTGGTGGACGCATTCTTAAATAAAGCAAACAGTGCAGACTTTAACAACTTTGACAAAAAGACAATGGTGAAGTATTCGGGTGAAATAAATGTTCATTAAGATCTTTTCCTGTCTTGTAATTTTGAATAAACTATTTTACTTCATTACATACAAAATGTAATATCAGCATTATATAATGGCTTTGGCCACTCTGCTCTCTAAACATTGCGCATGAGCATCAGTCAATGAAAATCTCAAATTGATTGCTCGCTTATAATAATAAACACTGGACCAGCTGACGATGGCGCTTTTGCCAGTCATTGCCCTGAGGTTATACTGACGGGACCTCTCTGCGTCTGGCGTCCAATTGACTTCTCACACAGCTGATTGAATTAGAGCTGCATCGATGTTTACATCTGGCAGGGAAAGGGAAATAGAATTAGGCGATAACAAAGGGTGAGGAGAGAAACAGCAACTTGTGGAATCAGGCAAGTGCCTCTGCTGACTTACATGTGATTACATCACCATCACCATCATCATCTTTGTGGCCTGGTCTAAAAATGACAGAGGTGACTTTGCAGCTTCGATGAGCCAAAACGTATCATTAGAGTGTAAAAACCCTTCAGTCATTCTTTATGCTGAACAATATGGTTTAAAACCGCATTGTAACCTAAATATATTGTTTTAAGGATGTAAGATGCATATAAAATGCATAAGACAGGCAGCACCAGTTTGCACAAGGGTTACAACCAAGTAAAGATCATCTGATCATAAACCTGCAAATAATTTTGTAGGTCAAGAGACAAATGACTGATGAATGACTTCTACTGGTAACTAATCTCTACTGTCAGCTGATTGAGCATTTCAATAAATCTGATTCTTGAAGAAACAGCTCACAGCATCGTATAAAACAAACAGGTGCGCAAAGTCTTTGAATAAGAGGTTTTACACACCTAACTGCAATAGTGCATACGTAAGGGCCTGAGTAAGTCCTTGTCTTTTCTTAGTGGACAGTCATCCACTCTTAGTTACATCCTTGAAATAAAAGCAGACCCTTGTCCTCTATCACACATGCCACTGCTCCTCTATCACACTCAAACAAATGGCCATTCATTCCTCTTTGCAAGTCCAAAGGAGTTAATTGGCATGACAAAGCTGACTCCACTATTACCACATAGTACACAAATGTCACCCTATTAGGAACTAGTAAGCATGCCTCACTTACATTCCTGATATTTGTCCATCGGCCACACTCACCAACTCGGACAGAAAGTGAAAGAGAGGTGGATTTTACATTCTCCTTCACAGGTGAGGGGGAAACACTTACACGTGTATTAATGAAACAAATGATACGTGTATGTTCATGCCTGCTGACACTGATCGGACACTAAACATGAAAGTGTGTTTATGACATAGTATAGGAGCCCTTCCCTACTTTAGCAATCTGTTGATGATTGTGTCATCAGTTTAATCTGAGATGAGATCCAGAAACCGTGGGGGTTTGTTAAGTCTTGTTTATGATCTGCTCACCCAATACAGCGCATTTAACTGTATTTGCTGTATTTTCCTGAGTTCAGAAGCTTGCACGCTGTGGATTAACTGTCTCAGTTTTAACAATAACATATGACCTGGTAGCACAGGTGCGCACACAGACAGTTACACTGATGCTTCCTGATCTTTAAAAGTGTGCACAAATATAATTCTAAATTAAATCAGTTTGTTAATAATAAAAACGTCTTCAAAAATCCCAATACCTACTTTTACAGACGTCTAGTAACCATTTTAGCTTATTAGTCATTTCACTTCGCTCAACGGACAAACGTTATTCCAAAGTTAGCTGATAGAAGTCGTCTATTTTCTCTCCAAGATCGTTAGCTGTCAAGCTAAGATGGTAGACAATAAAGACCCACTGTAACATGCCTCTGTTATAACTTCTTACTTGTTCAGTCAACAACAGTAAAAGAGTAAGAGTAGTATCACATAGCACCAGGATATGTCTCACAAAGCGTTCTACTATCTGAGAAGTAGAGACTGTCTGGTTTAGCCGTCTGGCTATAAGAGGTCCAGTCCCAACTGAAAAGTTACCTCTTATCCCGAACTTATCCCTCAGCTCCTGTCTGACGCTTCTCTTCCCGTAGGTGGATGATAATTTAAATATTTTCACAGACATCCATCAAAGCCCACACTGAAAGTGGGAGGAAGAACAGCCACTACGCAAACGACGGCAGGAACAAGTTCATTGCACTGCTGGGAATGCAACCTGTTACCTTTTGTCGGCGATGTAACCGCCCCGCCCACCGCCGCCGGGAAGAGCTCTGTGATTGGACCGAATCTCTAAAGTAGGCGGGGCTTAAGGTAATTGTTCAGTTTTGGATTGGTGAATTCAAAACGTCAGTCATTCATTGAGTTGGGCTCAATCTTTTTCAGTCATTGGTTGGAGAACTCAGATACTCGGTGTCTCAGTGTAAGAAGGCGCAGGACGGGGACACTTTGGTCACTTACTGGCTGGCAATGACAGTCTGTTGCCTGCTTTTATTCCAGATTTAATCAGATGACCTAACTCGGTCCAGCGTCATTAAACAAGTAATTTCAATGCCAGTGATGCTTGAAAGTTGAAAGAGAATGTACGAGCGTCGAGTTGCGTTTCCTCAATTAGCCACGAGATGGAGCAAATTATATAAAGCAGAGGAGCATTACTCAGTCCTACAGTAAATAACATGTCTTCAATTGTGGCTGTAAGGTGCAGCAGAGTCTATGTGCACAAGTACTGGACAGTGTGAGACCGCTTAAAAACAAAGTAGAACACGCGTTTATATAAAGACACTACAGCTTTTAAAAACATTAACAGATGTGGCAAACTTGAAATACCTTTTGATCTCTGAATGATATAAACGAAACGGTGTGGTTGGTGACATTTTTTTACAGGTCAGATTTTTTTTTGCTGTGCTTTGGGATTTTATTGGATTGTATCAAAGAGGCCTAGACTAAATTCAGCCAATGAATCTTCAGGTTATTACTTATATGTCTGAGATAGCCACCTGCATGTACTGTAGTGTCACTGTAAAATTGAGCGGGATAGCTGTTTAACCGTGTCCCATTGTATCTTGGCCTTGGGAGTTGTCCTACCTCCTAATGAAAAGCCCCTCCTTTCCCTCGTCCACGCAGCTCCTCCCCAGACTCCAGCGACATCTGAGCACACCACCTTTACTCCACATCTCATCATTTTGCTTAGTCGACTGACTGAACGAAGCATATCACGGTCCGGGAATGGGATCTTTGGATTCAAAGAAAAACTTTCAGTTCTTTCGAATTTTCGCGTTGCAGAAGTTGCTGTTCAAGCTGCAGGGATAGTTGTTGCTGCAGGTGCAGGGGGTGCAGGGTGACAACACAGCCTCTGGCCAAAGATCTCCAAGACGCACCAGGAGTTGTCTGATCATAAGAGGTTTCAGACGCGAGGAATCAGCACACGATTTAAAAGTTGGTTCTCCATTGTTGGAATCTCATTTTTTAATCAATCTCGCTGCATTCCAACGGAAATAGAGCTGGACAAAGTAAGTGTGCGTAAAATTTGAACTGTTGCGCGCCGAGTCATCAATGCAAGAAAGTATTGAAGATCACAGATTTTTAAAAACTTGTTCCATCTATGAGAATTGAATCCTTGACAGTCATGGCAAAATGGTTCAAAGATTTCCCCATCAACCTGAAAAACGGAAACGAACGGGTCCGCTCGGCCTCTGAATCTGGTCCACAAACTCGACCCAAACCAACGTTTTCACGAGAAAGTTTGAAAGGAAATCATCGTAAAGATGGAGGAGTTGGGGGTTTGCTGGCAGGGAGAAACAGGAAAAACTCTGCTATTGAACTGGGCCGTAATAACGCTGGTTATGGTGGGGCTGTCTGGGACAGTCTCACATCTGGGAAAGGTCGGAAGAACTCCAAAGCTGAAACTGGGACAACGGATGAGAACCGCCCGGTGAGGACCTCGAGTCTGGCACAGGCTTATATTAGCAGGATGATCAAAGTGGAAAAACAGGACAAGACCCCCAAACTCAATGGGATAAGTGAACAAAAGCTGTCCGAGAATGAAAAGGGTAAACCAGACATAAAAACTGCGGTGAGTAAGGGACCACGTGACACTGCTAATGCAATAATCATATGCAAACCATGACTTTTAATTTAATTTATCTTCAAATCCAAATAACTCAGAAAATTAGCAAATATCAAAACCTGAAGATGAAAAGTCAATATAATCTACAATACAATTCATAAAACAACCTGCTGTTGGCTTGAGATCAGTGTTTTATTCTTTTTTCCTTCCCACCTCAGTAAGCCTGTATTCAATTTCCATCACTCTCAAAAGAATACAATGCAATTTCACTACATTGTGTCGGATCAAACAGGCAAACACAATGCACTGACCTCTTTGTACAAGTATTTCCGCTTGTCCCGACACTACTTGTCACTCAGTCATGGATACCACACACGTATACTCCAGTACACACACAGTGTTGCTGATACCCACTTTTCTGTTGTCTTTTGATAATGCAACATGTAGCAGGTCATTGTGTGTTTTTTTCTTCTCACAGTTGATCATCTTGGAGGACTATGCAGACCCTTTTGATGCAGAGAAAACCAAGGAGCAGAGAGAAGCCGAGAGAGCAGGGGTCAATGACGGCTACATGGAGCCGTATGATGCCCAGGTCATCATCACAGGTGAGGTGGAGCTCGCTCTTCATCTTAGAAAAGTGGCAAGGTGGCACCTTATATTAGAATTTGAGCTTTCCAGAATGTAATCATTTTTCTTTTACAAGTTATTTCAGAAATCCTTTGTGTTCAGGAAATCTGGAAAAATAGCAAGTTATAGATACACGGCTGGACTCAGACGGGAGACACATGAGAACTACTCACATCAAAAGTGCACATAAGATTATCAGCGCACACTCTCCTTTTGGCAAAATGATGCTTTTAAAGGGACTTTAAACTAGACCCCATCTCTCAGCTGACTTCCCTCCTGGCTGGTGGTTGCCATAGTAACAGTGTTGTGCAGGGACAATGGGTGCAGTTTCCTCTTCCAGCTTCCTGTCTCCTGCCTCTGTTTCCTTTGCCCCATTCTCTTGATAGGATGCCCCCCCCCTCGACTGACCACCGCTACACACACACGTACGCACACACATATACACACAAAACACCTAACACTTTATGTTCCCCTGTGTATGACAATAATTACAAGATGCCCCCCACTCCCCCTGCCTGACTGTAAAACCTGCAGGTCCCCCTCCTTTTTTCTACCCAATCATTTCCCAGCAGTCAGGAAGTGGCCCTGTAACTCAGCCAATCAGCAGCTATGTTGACCTTTTCTTCCTGTAACTCCATTGTTTGGTCACACAATAGTGCAGACACACAGGCTACCTGGCAGGCTGCAAAGAAGCACAACAAGTAAAATTCCTAAAGATGGAAGTAAACTAGCCTGCAAATGAAAGTGTAGCTTTGAGTGAACATTTCTCTTTATTTCATGCTGATGGCAGGTTTCACAAACAATTTTACCCCAATTTTACCCTTAATTCCACTGCCACTTTCCAAGCGCATACGTGTAATGGTTTCTCATGTTTGTCACTACAAACAAAGACGAAAGCTGGCAGGACAACCTTGTTTCAGCTCCTTCAGAGCAAAACATGGAGCTGCATGAAATCTTAGCGGTCTTGTGTATCGACCATATTTCTATCAGAACTTTTAACACATTCGCATTCCACGTCTAATCACGAGACATTATTCCTGTCAAGGGTTGCCTCTCATCCTGCACAGTATATGTTTGGCTTGTGTTTACACACAATGTCCGCTGTGTTGTAGAACGCTCCCTGTTTTTGGTTTAAGATCCTCATGGGCCGATGGGTGTTTGAGCCTTTGATCCATATCGCAGTTCGTTTGTGCATTCACACCTCCCAACCGAATCAGAGTTTCCGAGCAAATGAAGCCGAGTTACTTCCACATGCCAGCTTGTCAGATTCACGCTAAGGCATTGTGTCTGTTACACACACACTCCACCCACTGTCTGGAAGCTGCACTTTTAAGATCCGCATTTTGCGTTTCTCAACATTGTGTAACTAATTAACAATAAAAAAAAGGTTTCGTTTTTTTACGTTTGTATATCAGCTTGAATTGTCCATGTCTGCATCACAATGCATTAAGGAAATACGTGTTTCTAAACGAAGCATTTGAGGTTTTCTGTTCAGAATTTGTCCTGGTAAAGAAATGTAAAGTGTTAACGTTTATTACAGTTGGATGCATATTGACCTGCACGAGGACATAAGATGGATGTTCCCACATTGGCAGACGATTCTTCATTTCTACTATACACATGTCTGTTCTGCTGCAGATGTTCGTAGACGGGGCTCCAAAGACCTCCTGAAAGTGTGTGTACTACTGGACCGAGGTCAGAAAGAGGGTAAAGGAGAGGAGGGAACCCTTTCACCCCCGAACATCTATGACACACCCTATGAAGGAGGACTGGAGGGCGACAGTGAGGGGGTGTGGATCCCTGTCACGCGACCAGAGTCCGACGTCCGTCCGGCTGGGGAGTATGAGCTGCCCTGGGAGTGGAGAAAGGAGGACATTGTTCGAGCATTGTCAGGTAGAGAAAAGAAGTACGTGAAGATAGGAAGGGTGGAGAGGCAGGGTGTGGAGGAAGGATGCCATGAGTTTCATTTGTTTAGCACAAACACACCATAATAATTTTGTGTTTATTTAAGAGAGGAAGCAAAAGCATCCGTCTGAATTCTTTTTCAGAGATATGTTTATTGTAGAAGCTCTGGCATCCTTGGGGAGGAATTTATTTGAAAAAGTTGATCTTGTCTGTCTTTCTTCCTTTAGCTCAGTTTGAGGCAGTGGATTGTTCTTCCAGTAAAGAGAATGTTTCAACATCTGGCCGCCAGCACCAGCAGCAGCAGCAGCAGCAAACCCTGAGACAGAGGAACTGGAGCCATAAGACTCTTGTCTCGACCTCTCCATCAATTTCCACTTCCCCATCTTTCCCATCCTCTCCTATTCTAAAACTCTCCCCTCTCACATCAGCATCACCTGCTTACCCAACGCTTAAGCTCTCACCGCTCTCACCTTCATCCAGCCCCACCAAACTTTCCCCACCGTCCCCTACTTCCCACAGCGCCCCACTAGATGGAGAGACAACCAAAATGGACTCCAGCCTGCCTTTGGAGAAGCAGAGGTAAGGAGAAATAAGATATGCTGCACTGAAAGGAAAAGGAGAGAGAAATGATGCATGTGGGAGACTCACAACACACTAAGAACCACTAAACGCAATATTTGCTCATCATTTTAACATTTATTAATTTATTTAATTCATTCATTTATTTATGGATTCCTCATTCTCTGTGCTGAAGAGAAGAGAAAGCATCCTGTGGTGACATGGGGATGTATAAGTGCACATTACATGTATAACTACCCATCTGTGAGGGCACCATTAAAAACCATGACCATAATCCAAAAGAGCTGGGACACAGTAGTTAACTGTGTATATCATCAGAATACAATTATTCTTATAATTAATACACATTTATTAACAATAGAACAGAAGATCAAATGTTGCTTTACTAGTTCTTTAAAAAAGAACACGCCCCACCCTCCCAACACTGCAACAGTGGATGAAAAGAATTTTAAAAAATGGGATGAGGGTTGAAACATTTGGCCACCTTGATCTCCCTCCCATTTATTGTCAGTCCATGTCAAAATGACCTACATTTCTCATAAACTCCCCACAGTGAAGCATTCTTCCTGTCTTTTGCCTGTCTTCCATCTGTTTGGACAGAATAAGGCTACTTGGTTTTGGTGTTGAGGCAGCTGTTTGCTGCTGTACCCTCAGCAGTTACAGATGAAAATCAGTCGTAAAGCAATCGAGCACATTTCCATCGACATCTCATCTGAGACATGACCATTTTTTTTATAGCACAGAAAGCCTGCATTCCACGTGGGAGTTATGGAAAACATGCTCACAGCCTGTTAGCATTTGTTTCTCTCATGTTGTAGCTGAATGTCATTGTGTTTTGCCTCCCAGCTTGCACCGCATGCAGCCTGTTTATATATGGCTCTGGCCTGCAGCTGCAGTCAGCAACACCTTGTGTCTGAACAGTCTGTAGAGCCACCTATGTGGTGTTTGTTTGTTTTTGTCGTCGTTTTTTTATCACTTTGCCCTCCCAAGTTTACCTTTAACATTATTACCTCACTCTCTGCGCTAAACATACCTCTGTCTGACTTAGTTGTGTCAGTCTGCTCATCTTTTTTCCCTCTTATGGCTTTTGCATATCATTTATTTGACACCGGACTAAGTGCAGCATAGAATTTATATTTATCCGTTGTTCTGCATCCTCGTTCTTTTCCCTTCCTTCCCCGTCTCTTCAAGTTGGTACCATGGCAGCGTGAGTCGGCAGCAGGCTGAGGCTCAGCTGCAGCGCTGCAGGGAGGCAAGCTTCTTGGTGAGAGACAGTGAATCAGGAACCAGCAAATACTCCATTGCTCTGAAGTGAGTGCACACTGCAGCATGTAAATAATCATTCATAAAGTTGATTTTATTTCATCTTTTTTGTACTTTAATGTTGGTTTAGCATCAGATAAATGATTATTTAAAGCAATAAGAACAAATTCACATAGATGGAGCATATTTATGCCATCTATATTATCTGTTAAAGCTAAGATATGACCTTCTTCAGTATCTACTAATGATCAAGCCTTGATTTTTACTCATGAGAAGTGATGCAATTGCATCTATTGTACGGAGAAGCTCTACAGTTGTAGCTCATGATTGTGCTTTGCAGATAGTTCCAACAAGCATGCCAGGAGCAGGTTCTCTAGGATACAGTCTGAAATCATGTGATTGAGTGTATGTGAGTGTCTGTTCATATGCCTGAGTGCACATTTGTTGTATCCTGCTCGTTCATTTGTAAGTCCACATCATTAACCCCATTTACACGTCCACTGAGCTCGGAAGATGCACAGCCTCATTTGGGAGAAACATTGTACGACTTTTCAGCCTCCGTGGCTTCAGCTGATCCGGCTTGAAAAAAACGTTAATCTTTGTGTTTTTCTATCAAAAGTTCTTATCTTTGTTCTGTTCCCGTCAGGACAAGCCAAAGCTGTGTGCACATCATCGTGGCCCAGACTAAGAGCAGTAAGGGCTTGGGCTATACGCTGGATCAGAGCAGCTGTGTCTTCTCCAGCATCCCTGAGCTGGTCTGCCACTACAGCACACACAGACTGCCTTTCACAGGAGCAGAGCACATGTCTCTGCAGCATCCGGTTCCCAGGACACACTGAACATTTGTAAAAATGGACACGTGTATGCGCAAACACAGCCACGCACAAAATATTTAGACACAGAAACTCAGATAAACCAGGTGATACATCTTTATTCAAAGATGCACTGCTTTGGATCAACTTGTGTGCTATGTATTTTTTCTGTTTGCGTCGCCTCCGTGTGCCACCTGGTGGTCAATGTCAGACATTACACATTGTGATATTTCCTTTCCTATTAAAAGCAGCAAACACACACACATTTGTACATTTACCACATTTAATCTACTGGTTCAATAGACAATATTCAGCATCATGCAGAGCAAATGAATCTCTATGATACCCACAATGACGCACACATAACACTGCAATCCCTACAAAACATGTGAAAAAGGGATTTCTCGAGATGTCATTAATTAGCACTGTGCCATGCAATTAGGTTCCACCTGTAAGATCGATATACCTGATTAGAGTGTGTGCAGGGATCCATCTGACTTGTCAATCAGCCAATTGATCTCTCCCGGGAACCAGGCTCATTTCCAACCGCTGTCTCTGTCAAAAAGAGTTTTATTGATTAGATGATTAGAGTGAGTATAATGGGAGAGGTCTCTTAACACAGGAGGGAATAGTCTGCAGAACTGTTGCAGTGTGTAGAGACACATGTGAATCAGGCTTCTATTCACTGTTCTTGCAATATAAAGCCTTGATTGTGGTGGCCTGAGGTAACACACAATATTAGAAAAACCATCTCTCAGACAGAAAACAGGAATTTTTACTCATCTCTTCCACATCTTCTGCCTCTAACAAGTCTCACAGAATTGGACTGGATAATTATCAGGCAGCAGCTAAACAGGGGATAAAAACGAAAACAAAGCAAAATCAACTGAGGTTTTTTTTTTGTTTTGTCATGTTTTCTGAAACATTTTGTTGGTGAAATGCTGGTTCTGGTTCTTAGAGTGCTCTGCGTGTGGAAATGTTGCTTTCTTAAATGCCATGTCTTTTGGTTTATTTGGAGTGTTGTGGTTTTTGAAATGAGATTTTGATGTTGCCTTTTGAGAAATGTATTTCCCTTATCTGTGGTTTTGTGCTTGGCTTTGTTGCTGTGTTTTGTCTCATGTTGTGTTTTGCACCTCAGGGCCAACATACTTTTTTTCTTCTTCGCTTTTTTCTTATTTTATTTTATTTCATGGTGAGTAAACTGACATGCTTGTACCAATGCATAAAAGCTAACCATTGGATATTGTCACATTCCTTATATCAATCTCACAGTAATGTGGGCTGTGTATTATTGTTGTAAAACATTTAGTAAATAAATAAAGAGAAGTTAATTTTAACAGAAGAAACTGTCCTTTTAATTGGCCCGCTGGTGGAAGAGTACAACACAAAGCCACTGTAACAAAAGCAAGATTCTAACTCTACTAGCAAATAGGCTGGTTTTTCTTTTGTGGCAATAAAAATCATTGACCTGAGTGTGTAATCAATTACACAAACAAACACTTATTTCTAGTAAACGAATACTGACAAACACCAGCATACACACTCATAATGTGTACATAAATAGCACACAAACACCATCTCACACAGCCCTGAGGGTAGTGTGTTCAATACTCGCAAACAAAAAAAGAAAAACACTCACAGAACGAGAAACGCGCTTGTGGTAAGACATGTCTTACCGTTAAACACCTGTTTGCAAGTGTGAATGTGTCCACTCGTGCGAGTTCACGTGTGTGTGCATGCTTTCCTGTTTTTTCTTTTTTTTGTGTGTAAGAGAGAGAGAGACAAAGGAAGTTAGAATTTCTCTGTTCAGAGATTACCAGGTTGCCATGGTGATTAGTTGGAGTGAGGTAAGGCCGTATCTACAGGGAATGATGAGAGGGAGGACAGAGGAGGAGAAAAAGGGAGGAGAGACAGGCTTCAATATAAAAAGAGCTATGAATAACCGGAGCTGCAGTTGCGATGTAGGTCCCGCGTGGTAGAGCCTGCGTGGTTCGTGAATGGACTTCTGTAACCCGGGATGTCGCTGCAAAATGCTGAGGAAAAAAATGAGCTCACTCTTTTTAAATGGCAGCTCATGAATTACTTCATTGATCGTACAATGCTTTTTCTCAACAGGTCAACGTGAAGACTGACTCTGTCTATGTTCTATTTACGAGAGCTCGAATTCAAGCTTTCCGGCTGAAGAGACGATAATTTTTGCTACCCTACTACCCAGTGTGTCACAAATGGCGAGGTTACACAACTACAGGCACCACTATCAGCCCTCCTTCCATCTGCTTGATCTGTTTTTGGTTTGTCTAAATTAAATCCCAAAGTAGGTCAAAACAAACGAGGGATCTGGGGGTGCAGGACACACGATTTTTGCAGTGCTTGTCATGCCATTTTGGGGAACGATGTTGCATTCATCCAGCAGACAATATGAAATCATGATAGAATTCTTCAGACCCAAATATCTTTGTTGTGCTATGATAGTGATTATTTTGTGATTATAATTTAATTTATTTTTTTATTTCCTTTATAAACTGGAGGAAATTTTTGGAATTATGAGCCAGACTGGCTGTGATACTGTATGTTTCATCTTATTGTTCTTGGACTTTTCTGTTCAGATGAATACTAAACATGTGGATGACAGTGCAGGGAGAGACACCCACCACCACTGACCAACAAGCTATATAAATGAAAAATTTACAGAATGACATAACAGTGCATCTGTGTCCCAGCATTGTCATTGTTTTATACTCTGTACAGTCTGAAGCCCCCAACAGTGTGTGTCTGCAGACCTGGAGAGCTGCAGACCGCTCTGGACCCCTAATGTTTTTGTGCCATCTACTGGTCTGGGAAATTGTAAAATAGCAGCTGCACTTCTTTCCCAGTAGGTCCTCAGGGATGAGCGATACCAACATTTTTCTTGCTGGTAGACTTTACCATTGGTTTATGGTACTTTTTCATCAATATCGATATTCATACGCCATGCCCTTAAATAAAAATCAGCATTGTACAGTGTAAAAGTCGACTGGAACTTTATGTCAAAGGCAAAACAAAATATAAATATAACTGAAGAAATTCAATATTTGCTTTTCAAACAATGATAAATTATACAGATATGTAAATAAAGCAAAAATAAGATAAAAAAAATCATTGTCAGTCTCAAGTCAAAAGAATATCATCAACGTCAAACAATGAGATTTTTTCATGATACTCCTACTTAGTGGCTTGCATGTATGTCCAGAATCCACAGGCCTATGGGTATGCAGACATGCTTCTTGTCTAAAGTGACATGTTAAACAAGCATTTAAAAATTATATTCTGTTTGAAAATATTTAATGTGAATATGAAATTACTTGTGAGTTAAATGTTAAACTTAACTGGCAACATTTTAAATATTTTAAGCTGACACACACAAAAGTAATTCAGATTCTTTAATTGAAAAAAACTAAATGTTGGTTAAAATTGATATGAAAATAAATTACATGCTGCATTGACTTGCATTTCATCCAAGGTCTGTACAGTTTACGCTACAGTAAATATCCGTTTGAATTCAATTGTCTATTCTTGGGGCACCTCCTATTTGATGCCTTTTTATTTGATATATATGTTACCTATGAAAAATGTCTATCCTGATGTTAGTACTCTTTTCCAGCCATACAAACAATATACAAAATATATACAAAAAAGATATTTTTTGAGTGTGAAATGCTTTCAGATTCACAGTCACCAAGTCTCACTGTCAATGTAAATTTCCTTTATAAAGCACATTTAAAACTACAACAATTCAACCAAAGTGTCATACAGTAAAATATCAACAAACCAAAAAGCACTAAAATAATAAAAAAAACATAATAAAACGGAATGGGTGAGTTAAAAAAAACAATGAAAAGGACTAAAAGAAGTAAAATATTAGCCCAGTTAATAAGGAATAAAGCATGAAAGACAAAATCAAAGTATCAAGCTCTATTCAAATGGAAAGCCAAAGATGTGTGGATGTGCAGCAGCATTGTGATAGTTTCTAATGGGCGAGCCGTTATACGAACACTTGTGTTGCTTAATGGATCAGTGGAGCAGCAACAGCATTGGCTTGCTCACCTCTATTTTTGTAATTGGCTCTTTGAACATCTAAGAAGATTTGATAATTGACTTCAGTGTTTTAAGGAAAATAATGATAAAAAGTTTGTTAATATTTAGGTGTAAATTACAAGTTTGATCACAATCTGATATTACCTCTGATCAGGGGAAAATGATTTGATGTATATCACAAATTCAACCTTCACTTTGTTTGGAGCTGTGAAACCTGATGCAATAAAAGGCAGGCAGTGTGGACAGGTCTTACAAATGACAATTGTGTCGATGATTGATTGATGTCTTTATTATGGATTGATACTATTGACTCACAGATCAGTTATTTGATTTATTGATCAGTGTATCCGTAAATAAACAGCTGCATTTTGTAGTGGTTGAACAGAGTAAAAACTGTCCAAAACAAACAAACAAGGAGTTATAATTTTCAAACCGGAGACATATGATTTTATTTTGGTCAAAAGTTATAGTTGTTGGGGCTATTTTGTTTACCCTCATCTATGCCTTTAGTTATTCTGCTATACAGTAAGCTCAGACTACTGGGAAACTATGTTTCACTATTGCCCGCTGTTTCCAAAACTAGGCAATTATTCCCTATTAACAGGCTTATTTGAATGTAATTATTGGTATAATGTGGATCATGTCATGAATTTGTTTTAAACAGATTATAACTGAACTAAAATTCAATGCACTGAATTGGACTGAGTTTGTGAAGCTCCTTGAGATCAAATTTTTTTTAACCCTTTAATGCATGAATTATTAAGCTACAGTGCCACATGTTTTTTTGCGAACAGTAATTTACTTCCAGAGACACATACAGTGATGCTTTATTTCTTAATTGTATTTTACTTTTCATT
>JBBDHI010000006.1:12944052-12963956 GCA_037177115.1 Craterocephalus stercusmuscarum | reverse complement strand
TAACAACAGATATAGAAAGAGCTTTACCTTCTTTTTCTATTTAAAAGGGAAGCAGGATAAGATTACTTTTTTCTTAGTCAATATACTGTATAACCAGGTCTATCCTGTCTAAATAGGCATCTTTATTCAGATGTAGGACTATGAAATCCATTCTTAGTGTGTGCTACCTTTAGTCTTTAGTAAGAAATCCAAACTGGAGTGGCAAAAAAATAAGGTGAAGTCATTTCATCACTATGAGGCATTCAATTTATTATCTTTAACAACAGTAACAGGAGCAAACGTCCTAACATAAAGTTCTCTATGCTACCATGAAGCTACAATGCAGCAGGCTCTCCAACCAGCTGCAGCCTATCAGTGTGTAAACCAAGACAATACTTCTGAAAACATGTCGCTTTTTGTACTATGAAACCCTAACCAACCTAAGCAAAAGTTACATTCATTGGCAACCAATAATTAAGGACATCTCAGTGCACAACGAGAATTCTGTACCTGGATAGAGATATACATGCTCAACATGTCAACATCACATGTGCCCAACATTTCTTTTTCAACACATTTCCGATTCCTATAAGTTAATTATACATTTCAGCAGGTTATTAAAATGTGTTTTTGATGCAAAATGTACAAACAGTGAAATTAAACCAGTGCCGACTTCTCTAATCATATGAAGCATTCCCTAAACGTCCTCAGCAGTCCATGTTGAGATCATCTTTTAGGAAAAATGGTTTGTTAACCAGATGTTGAAGATAATCCGACATTAAGACATGGTGTACTGTAGGTCTGGGCCCAGTCAGTGAGCAGGCAGTAGGCAGTGCACAGTACAGAGGAACAGCTGTAGTGTTTAAATAAGACTATAAATACAACAAATACAGTTCAAAACATCCAACTCAGTCCTGTGGGTTCAATCTGTTGTGCACAGGGAGAGACGGCACTAGCAGAGGAACCACTCTCACACCACACAGACTAGCTGCAGGGGCTCAGTCCTATATATGAAATTACATATGTGGTTTTATCTGATCTGAACGTTGGAAGAGGAAAAATAAACACGATGAGCTGATGCAGATACGGGCGCTTCCTATGAGGTGAGAGTGTGTGCTTATATGCAGGTAAAGGTTCAGTTACATGGACACCAGCTGGAAGTGGAAGATATGGCATCCTGCAAGAGTGTCAGGTGATAAATGGATACCTTTAAGTATTTGTGGTAAAAAATGAAGAAAAAAAAAAAAAAAAAAAAAAGTGCGAGCTCTGAGTGAACCCTAATCTGCTCCGGCTCTTCTTAGCTGCTTTTCCACAAACACACGCGTCCTATCGCCCTGTCAGCCACGTCTCTGCATGCTCTCCTTCCTCCTTTCGCCTTTGATTTTCTCCTCCTTCTCTCCCGGCAATGAAAACCTCTTCATGACTTCTCTTTTAAACCCCTCCATTTCATTCTCTAGGTCACTATCTTCCTCCTCCCCATTCTCCTCTTCGACCATGTCTTCCAAAATATCGCCTATATCTTCAGCAAAGGCTTGAAAGCTCATACGCTCGTGCACAAACACCCCGTCCTTGAAGAAGTCGGCGGTAAGCTTTTTCAGCTCGTCTCTCGTGGAAGCGTCCACGCCGGCCTCTTCGGCCCAGGTGAGATAGGTTTGGAGGACGGCATCAAACTCCGGTAAGGGGACGGGCAGCAGGCGCTCGGCTTTAGCGCAGGTCTCCACCGTGTCGCACTGCTGTGGCGGTGTGGGATCATGCTGGAGGCGATCTCTCTGCTGGGCCCAGTACTCAGGCTGCCCTACAGAGGCTCTGCGGTGTGTGTGAGGGGCCCCTCCGTCTCCATACACATGCTCTTCTTTATGGTGATGGTTGCCTGTTAATTTGTGCTCGTTGTTATTTTTCAGTGAGTGCAATTTGTCTTTTTTCGCACCTTCATTGTGCTTTTTCTCTTTCTGTCCTCCTTTATTCCAGTCCTCTTCTTTCTTTTTAGACGGATCCAACTTCTCGTCCTTCTTCTTCCATTCCTGATCCTGTTTTCTGTTTCTGTTCTTCGACTCATACTCATTCCACCGTTTCCCTTCATCCCTCCCAGACTTTTCTTTCTTTCCATTTTTACCGTTTTCCTGCTGCTTCCTATCATCCTGACCTTTCCTCTCTTTAGCGTGATCTTTTGTGTTTTTACCCCTCCAATCCTGCTCTTTCTTCTCTCCTCTCTCCTTCCAGTCTCTCCTCTCCCACTTCTCGCCACTTTCCTTGAAGCCATTTTTCGCTTTCTTCCATTCATCCTTCATCTTGTGCCTCTCGCCATGATCTTTTCCTCCCTGCCAGTCCTTTTGCGCTTCTTTATCACTCCATTGTTTCCCTCCGCCCATTTTGTCAATCTTCCCCCTTTTCCAGTCTCTCTCCTCCTTCGATTGTTTCTTCTCATTCTTTTCTGTCCACTCTTTCCTACCTTCTTTATCCTTCCAGGGCTTTCCATCATCACCTTTACTGCTTTTCTTCCAGTCTTT
The DNA here is from genome assembly GCA_037177115.1 of Craterocephalus stercusmuscarum. NCBI lineage: Eukaryota > Metazoa > Chordata > Actinopteri > Atheriniformes > Atherinidae > Craterocephalus > Craterocephalus stercusmuscarum. Next base: position 12,961,470 of record JBBDHI010000006.1, on the reverse strand, counting down.
CTCCTTCCACCGTTTGGTGTCACCACTCACCTTCTTTTCCTTACCTTCCTTATCTTTCCTCTTCTCAACCATCTCCTGTTCTTGTTTTCCCTTCTTCCCTTCTTTTTTAACCCCATTTTTATGCTCCTTTTTCTCTACTTCCTTCCACGTAGATTTTTCTTTCGCTTTCTGCTGTTTCATGTCACCCATTTCATATTTATCTATCCTAAGAGCTTTTTTCTCTTTCCGGTCGTCCCACCGCTTCTGCGTGGATCCAGCAGTGCTCTGCCTGCTTTCTTCAGTCTGGCCAGCAGGGGGCGATGCAGAGCCCTTCCCGTGTGCTTGGTCTGTCTGACTCGGTGCTGAAAGAGACACAAAAGTTTAAAACTAGAGGAATAAGAAGTGTGGGTAAAAAAAAAGAGTAACTGAGTGGAAGTAAAATAATATTCTAGACGTTTTTTTTCTACCATTAACCTTCAACATTTTCTACTCTCTGCTGTTTCCCCTTCCTGCTTCCTCCCTCTGTCTGTTTGTACCTGAGGAGAGTTTTAATTCAGTCACAGTGGATCTCAGTGTTTCTAGCTCTTTCTGTAGGGCCGGGACAGACTCCAGCTCTTTCTTCATCCTGTCGTTCTCTTTCTGAAGGACAGGGAGAGATGCCATCTCTGTCTTCAACCTACTGTTTTCCCTCTCCACCTCCTCCCGGTGCAGCCGCTCCTTCACTCCCTCTGCTGCTTGTCCCATGGCTACTTTTAGCTCTTCTTTTTGTGCCTGGTTAAAGAACAGGAGCAGGAGGATGAGGGTCCCCATGAGATTCTTATACACTCACTGACACGTTTATGCAAAGATATGCATTTGTGTAATATATGTACTATTTATATACAACACACTCACACACACACACACACACAAAAACGGGTAGAGATAATAGACAGAATGGAGTCACACCTGAAGTTGGGCTTGTAGCGCAGAAATCTGCTGGTTCCCTTTAGCCAACTTATTTAGGAGCTCTGAACTGTCAGCATCTACCCGGGGGGGAGGAACGTCGGGGTTAAGCCACTCCTGTCAACAAATTGCACACACACAGTAAAACACAACCAGAAGATTTGGGACAACCTCCAATTCCTGTCAGAGCGACAGGTTGAGAACAGAAAATATGTGATGATGAGATGGAAAAGGACAAAAAGTAAAGAAGGGCAGGTTTGAGGGGGATGGCTGCAATGCTGACTGTAGTCTACGGAGCACATCAAACTACATATGAATTCAGTGGCACTAATGTGTACACAAAATGTCCAGACATCCCACTGACCTGCTGTCCTGCTGTCTCTGCATCTTTCAGCTCCCTTGTAGCATAGTCACTCTCTGCAAATCATGATGCAAATCTTAGTGTTGATGCACATAATACACCCTCATACATTAAGTAAAATATTTGCACTTTACCGCATATTGTCACTTACCAGGAAGCAAATTGCTACAGCTTTTTATAATGACGTACATATTTTAGATTAACAGATGAAAGCCACTAGAAAAAAAAAGATTTATAATGTTTTTAGAAAAATAATAATATCGTGAAATATTAAGATTATCCCCATCATTTAAAATAAAACAGGGGTTGGGTATTTTGGTAAGAGGATGTAACACATTATGTCCTTGGGAAATAGGATTCAGTGAATTTCTTGTGCTAAAGCGGATCCATGAAGTGAAAGGCAGCTCTCTCTTCCCCTCGCAGCACAATGTGCCAGTCAGTCAGTAGATGTCATCTTATTTCATTTCCATACTTCTGTTTTGTTTTTTATTGCCACAAATGTGCTTCATTTCCATAAGCATCTCTCTTGGGAAAGTTTGTGTCATGTTTGTTGTCACCAATTTATAATGTTTGGAAATTACAAATGAGCTTTCCATGCAAATGTTAGATGTTAGATGTTGATTTAAAATCTTGGCCATATAAACTCTGTGTTTTTAGTCTGTCTTTAATTTAGCACAGCACTGTCAGAGGAGGGTCCAGTTTCTTTAAAATCTTACCTTCTCTTAAGTTCTGTACACGAATATTTGGAAATTTGCATATGAATTATACATGTGGTCAATTCATTTTTGTTCCTTCTACATGCAGAGCTTGAATTGTGATGCGATACATGTCCTTCTGACAAGTGGAAATATCTTGTGCAAAAGCGACTCACACCTGCATGCACACACATGCCAATAAGAAATCAGTGAATTCACATCAAAAGAACGTACCCTCATCCAGGTCCATGAAGACACCTGCAGGTATAATAAACCTCAGTCTCAGAGCACCTACATCTAGCACATTGTTTCTACTTCAACATATTCAAAATTGGCCTAAAAATAAAAATTCAATGACTTGCTCATTTGTAGAGGATGATGCTTACCTGAGAAAAAGATGGTGCCCAGGCCTAACAGAATAACAGCACCCAGGATGCACTTGTTGACTGAGAACCCGCTGTCATTGCCTCGCTGTGGCACTTGAAATTCTTCTTCTTCATCTTCCTCTTCCTCGTCTCTTCTTCCAATCTGCTCCAGAGCGGCTAACAGAGACCTCTTCCTGCTCTCCTCTGCTTCCCCCTGCTCTCCTGTCGGTACAGTTCTCTCCTCAGTGACCTCTGCATCCACAGGAGAGTCCGAAGCCGAGAAAAGGACCAATATGATTATTTGACCTTTTAAAGGAATGCCAAGTTTCATAGTTTTATGCTCAATATGCTGGGGGGAGCATTACTTTTCTCACATTGCATCTTTGTAGGAAGTCCTCCTACAAATCCCAATAACTCTCGTTAGCCAACTATTTGATCCAAATTGGCAAAGCACAAGTCTTTGAGGCACGCCAAATTAGCCACGAAGCTGACATTACGCATGCGTTTCATGGACTAGAAGCTGGTCAAGATTTGTCCCTTCCGTAGGAAAGAATTATGCTCTTTAATGTGCATTTAGGTTTACAGAGCTTTTTCTTTATATGGATGAAAGATTATATCTCGGTGCTTTACACAGAATGTAAAAAGCATTTGAATTGTGTTGACCATCAGCCAGATGTTCGCCCCTCACATCTGTCGGCTAAATGTTTCACACCTTCATTCATATCACTCTGGCTTTATTAATAATCAAACAACACCAGGGCTTTAAGACAAAGACTCAGATTACCTGCATCTGTTTGTTACCACAGAAAATAAAAAATAAAAAACTTAAACCTTGACAAAAACACAACCTATAAATAAACAAATAAAACTAAATAATCCAACCTATTTTACACCAATTTTACCCCTGAACCGAACCCACTCACTCCAACTGTAAAGCCATACAGAGCAACAGAAATCTTATTGGTTCATGCTGTAGCCATACAGACAGCTGCAGACTGAAAGCCATCACAGTGCAAAAATAAATAAATAAATGTTGTAAATAAACGCTGCAGGTTTCCTCTGAAGCGGTTTTACTCCTGCAAGGTGTCATGCATCTTTAGATTTCTCTGTCGGGCCATGCTCCCCTCCTCATACTGACCACAGCCTCTCCAGACCACCTCCTGGCCCAGTTAATGAACAAGTCCGTAACCTGCTGGTCCTTTAAGTATACTTCAAACACAGATGGTACAAATGACTCAGTCACTCACACAAATACACAAAAACAATGATGAAGATACAGGCATGTTATGTGATGATCTTTGTGGACTCTATGGTTACATACACATTATATAATCTGTGTTTTTCTTATTGTTGTGGAACAATGACCAAACCAAGGTCTTGCTGGAGTTGCTCATACCTGTCTGTTTTTCTAAGCCACTTGTCCGTGGGTGCCGGCCTGCCTCCTCTCCCTGTAGGTGAAGCTCCTCCTCATTTTGCAGATGCAGAGTTTCCTCCTGTGCAAACTCTGCTCCACTAAGAGTCTCTGTGATGAGTGGTGAGGCTGGCGGCTCATCCAGGGATTGACTAAAGAGCGTGTAAGAGTCTGAGGATGACTCAGGGTCAAGGTGGAGCTGGGCCGGGCCCTCGGGTAGGCTTTCTGCTAGTCTGACACCATTACTGCCATCGACCATGGTGCCAGGGGCTTCCAGAGAAGCACGCAGGGTTTCAGGAACATCAGTGGGAACAGAGGAGTGTTGATCTGAGGTTGAGTCTCCATTATGATTGGCTGTTTCTTCTGATACCTGGGTATATACAAAACATTAAAAGCTACTATACCAACAGTCAGAGGTTTGAGGGCAACACAAGTGGGCTATTGATAAAAAAAGAATCATAGTTCAGTGTAATTTGCAAAGCTCAGAGGAAGCTTTATCACATTTAATGTGCATCCTTTCATAATTAAAAGTCTTTTAAACCAGCTTATTATCAAATAAAGAGACAGCAGCATACTTTCACTGACTACTCATAAATACATATTCAGCCAAAGCATGTGATAACTGCTACCGTTATGAAATGAAGCGTGATTTGTATGCCGTCTTACTAGGTAGTCCTCCACAGGGAGCCTCTCTGCAGACTCTGCACCGTTTGCAGGCTGGATGTTCTCTCCAGAACCTGGATCATCAAATACAGACACAGTACAGGAAGCATTTAAAACAGCAGTTCAACATTTTTCAGCTGCTGCGTGTAAAATGGAGCAACTGGGACTCATGACACCAGCAGCTGATGAAGTGAACAGAAACACCGTTAGGAGCAGGAGTGAAGTGCTTGATCATAATTCACCTCTCAGAAGGATTAATTGATGAAAACAGAATATCTGGAAAAAGTATGTGCTGGTAAGAAATTGTGCTGTCAAGCAGTTATATACAGATGCCTGACTTTTATTATTGTAACCTGAATTTGATTACATTTTCTTAAGGAAAAGAGTATGTATCAGTAATTTTTCACTATGTATTTGTCCACAGAATTGAATTTATTCCTTTTAAAAACAGATGCAAGACCAGGTTCGAGGACAACACATGTCTCAACGTTTGCATTCGCTGCCTCTGAAATGTGAAAACGGAAAGAAAAAAGCCAAGAAAATAAAAGCTTATGCAACCTTCCCTTCAGCCTGCCCTCATTGTGGCAGAACTGCTTCAAACAGTCATGAAGCTGAGAGGAATTTATGCACTTGGAGATAAGACTATATTTACATCCAAATGCTGAAATCGTTTTAATCCATTTTTTTTTCTCCCCAACTCATTTATTATGTTGACACAGAAATCTGCTCATTCCGATGTTTAAATCTAATCTGGGTCTTTTCAGCATGTGCTCTCATATCAGACACATCTCCTCTGCATAGCTGTCTAACATGAGGCAGGCACTAGCACTGGATTCCATGCAGATTTTTGCTTTTCCACAGGTACGAGTATTGTTGTCTTTAATGCGCAGCACTACTGCATCTTTATTAACAATTGCCATGTAAACAGCGAAGGCAAGCCATGTTTCTCGTCCCGCTACTCTGTTCCTATCATGTTGGACAAATGTTTGAGATCTTAGTTTACATGTAAGACTTTGATCTGTGGTTCACAGTTGGACCACTCTGACTATATTCGCTTACACCGGGTGTTGCGTGTGATGAATATCTCCACACTACTGTGATCAAACGTGACCGTCATCACACAATAACGGAAGCTTAATCAGTCCATTTTCTGCAAAACCACAAGTGATAGTCTGTGTACTTTTGGAATGATTGAGTGGTCACATAACTAGAAAAGCACTGTACAAGTACTATATAGCCAATTTAACATTTAATTTCATTAATAGCCATTTTCTCACACTTAAAGGGACTTTGTTATGCAAGAGATGCAAAATGAGCATTCTGTGCAGCAGTACTTAATTAATTTAGCATCAACTTGTGAATATGTGATGAAGATTGTTATCCACCAACCGCATCTTCTTACACATTCCCTCATATTCCCTCTAAATCCCAAACTTTTATTTAATGAACGCTGAATTAAATAACCAGTTCAAAAGGAGGAGAAATATGTATTGGTTACCACGAAACAAGGAGGAACAGAACAGACTTAAAATTTTGGCACCAAACTCACAGTTTCCTAATGATATTTTAGGATAAGAAACACATTTTTTGTGTGTCAGACGGTAAATAATCTCACAATGACTAAATATACCTGCTGCAGCTTTACAGCTGTCGCCATGCTGCTCCATTCCTGCTGCAGAAGGCCTCGGGGTTTCAGCCACGCTTTCCTATGACAACAGCAGAGAGGCAGTCAGAAGACTGACGATATCGTTTCAATATCACTGCGATAAGAGCCTAAGCTCTTCTACATTCACACATCAGAGCTGGTAATTACTAAGTAGCACCCTCTTAAACAGTGTCTACTTCCAAAATTCCTTTCAATAAGGCACTGAACATGTGTGTGTGTGTGTGTGTGTAAGACTACTTAAGGCCAGTGGCTGAATACTTGTCACACAAGTAAAAACAAAGACAGACTTATGACACAAACCTAATTCATATTCAGGTGACCCAAAAGGAAAATCAATTAGGACAAGGACCTCGCTCTTGGAAAATAACAAATGTTAAACTGGGTCACCCACCACTACTACATATATTTCTATGCTCTTTAGAAAGTGATGATACCTCAGAGGTGAGGATGGTCCAGCTGTTGTTCGAACCGGTGCCTCCAGACATTGCCCCTTAGAGGCTTTGCCCGTCTTCTGCAACACAAAGGCAGAAAAAAGAACTTTTTGTGAGCAGTAACTGTCAGGACGGCCCTTTGCTCCTCAATGTTTCTGTAGCTGACATTGAAGCTGTGCGATTCCAACCAAATAAAACAAAGTATCTAAAGATGTTGTGGAGGAAAAACTTTTTGATTCACTTGCTGAACTGACAAGTTATAAAGATGCCACTGGTTCACTATTAGAACACCTACTGGTAGCCCTGCAACTTCAACAGATTTACATCCTCTGTTTACTCATGGATTTGGATAACAGCCCATTCTGTTCAGCCTCACCCATTCTACTAATGAAGGACCGACTGTAAGGCGTTCCTAACATTTTATTAGAGTGTCCGTATGTGGACAGGAAGTCTCGCTGCCTGGGAGCATTGAGTTTTTCATTAGTAGTTTGTGTGTGTCGTGGAGGTTGTAGGCAACTCGGCTTTTGACTAGCTGAAAAATGTTTTGGCACACACATGGGTAACTAAGGCTTGCACCATTCTGGAGACACGGACGGCTAAATGGGCCGTCCATTTCCAAGTTCTTTGTCCGTTCAGTTGACGTGTACACTCCCCCGTTCTTCAGCTGTATATGGCATATCTGTAGCCTGCATGAAAATGACACCTACTTTGCAAATGATTTGATGATCAGGAGAAGTTCACTTTGGTATCAAGTCATTAAAAACCTCCAAAGCTCTTTTTAAACTACAAAAGACAAAATAATCAGGGATGTATTTATTGTAGGGTCTGGCTTTGTTCTGTGAATACAAAGGGAATTAGGAACATCATTTAATACTACATTGGCTGGGTAATGACACACTTCACTCTCCAAATTCAATTCTCTCCGAGCTCTGCAATTTAGGTCTCCTAATCGAGTGCCTCCCAAGAGAAGTCTACTGAATCTAGCCAGGGGCCCAAGGAGCATTGTGGAGCATATAGTGGAATGGTTTAAATAGATGACAGCTAAATATAGCTACCATGAGATTGACTAGAGACAGAAAGAGGGAGCATGCAGAAGATGGCCATAGGGACTGCAACACAAAAAAGCAATGAATTCAAAAGGACACTTAAAAAGGATTACTTGAAATGCAGCACAAAACCGACGTTTTTAGACAGAGAAAAACATCCTTAGTTGCAATATGTCATTTAACCTGCCAATACAGCATAGCATCATTTTACTAACTCATCGTCGTTTATACATCTTAACCCTGAAGTGCATTGAATGCAACTCGTGCGTTTTTTTCCTAAGCAAAATACAACCAAACACAGTTACAGGAGATGTTATCTACACTGGTTCCTGGTCTCTGCCGGGAAAACATACCAAAAATGGTCAAGAATATTTAAACGACAGCAACGAGGCCTTAAGCAAAACCCCATCTCAAAGTTTACACAGCATCACCAGCACAGCAGCCATGACAAACTATCATTATGCAAAGAGAATGGCCTGAGAGACAGAGAGAATTAAACAGGAAATGTCACATGAAAATGGGCTCAGGAGAAATAAAACTCCACACCGAACCGAATAAAAAACACCGTTTTTTGGAAAACGCAGTGAAGAGTATTCATAAAATGTTCAACTAGTTTAAGTTTTAAGTAGTTAAGAAAAAAGGGTTAACATTATCTGTATTTTCCACTTCAAGCGAGCAACCAGGAAAACGTCAGACGACGCAGGCTGTGCAGAGAAAAGACAGCAGCAAGACTCACACCGTTGCTTTATATCTAAAAGAAAAATTAATATGAGCCTAATCACATTTAAAGTCCTTCTTACCGTGGTGGAGTACTTTCCTTCAGATTCCAGCGCATATGTCACAGAAACTGCATGCACTTCAGAGTCTTCCCACCTAACTTGACAACGAACTTAGAGCGTGCCTCTAGAACTTCATGATCCACGCGTCTGTCGTCCAATCACAGGCAGAGTTCACTTTAATCCCGCCCCTTCTCATCCAACTCAGCCAATAACATCTCGAAATCACTCTTTCTTCTGTGGGGGAGCTGGCATGTAGACTGACACACGCAGGTGATGCGGGCAATGTTGGATACTATTAAATACAGCCGTGTTTAAGATTGAATTGTCCGCGGGTAGTTTGATGCTGATGGTGGCTTTTCTCCTTCCATCATACGTTTCTTCTTCAGTTTTAAATAGGACCATAAATGCTAGACGATTTTTGCAAACTTTATCAAATAAATATCTTGTGCAATGGGGGCTGGAACAACTGATCTCCTTTACTAAGTGGCTAAATAGCCTATGACATCTCAACTTAAAAAGATAAATAAAAGAATCAAAAATTCACACATAAAGGTTATATTTTTATGTGCATTAGGTCATTTATTCATTGTCACGCCAGTTTGTGTTGTACAGTTTATATCAGGGTGCCATCAGTCCTAAAAATCTCAGAGCTTCAGAATGAAAATCTGAAAACTTGAAGCCTGTCCAGCCATGGACTTCAATAGCATCTTGAAATGTGCAGGTGCGATTCATCGATCCTCAAAGGGAAATCCGAAGAAAACTAAAAAAAAAAAAAAAAAAGCGGAAAGGAAAAGATGTTATAATAGAGCAGAAATTAAAATAATGCTTTCAGACAAAACCCAGCTCTGACCTACTTCTCTAAAGGATGATAATTTCACTTTGCTATGTGCTCAGCTGCTTTATAAAGCAGGTGTTCATACTTACCGATTCTTTGGAAACCATGTTGATCAAACACTCCATTTTTGATTAAATTAACACTGGCTGAAACTGCACCGCGGGAACCAACAGATAAATGGGAAAGATCAATCTTTTGCCACTTGATATACTCTTCCAGTCTGTCAGTCCAGAATCTCCTTGATGCACCAGCAGCAGAGAAGGAAATAAAGGCACTCCTTAACCGACTGGATGAAGCTGTAGGCAAAGTTTCCTCCCAGTAAGTTCTTGCCTCGTCCCAGACCCATTGCCATGTCCCGTATGTACTGCCCTAGAGAGGAGGAGGGCATTGCCTGAGGAAGAGGACGCTGGGGATGCATGGCTGCAGATTTAGTAACCAGACAGAGTCGAACTGAGCACTGTCCGCAGGAGGAAGTATAAGATGATGCCTGGCAAATATGATCCGACTGAGTCTGTGCAACAGCTGGGCTCTGCTCTGTATCACTGACAGCTTCCCCCTCTACTTATAATCTTCTCCCAGCTGCAGCCATTCCCATCCAGCATTTTCTCCACTCTTCCCGAGTTTCAAACATCAACTAAATGATTAAAAGACTTGTTTACCTTTGCAGTGTGACACCCCCCGTGTTGTATCCCACCACAAAAACCCACCTTTGCTCCAACAATCCCTGAATAAGCTCACAGCTCTATCCGCTCACAAACAGGAGAGTTCCAGTAGCTCCAATACAATTCCCATTACATTCCAGTCTTTGTTCAGGACAGCACATGACAGGCTATCTTATTTTCTAGCAGTTTGTGTGTGTGTGTGTGTGTGTGTGTGTTTGTTCTGTTTCTGGCCATCAAATTCAATTTACTCACACCAAAGCCCAAACTCACAAAGACAGATGAATGATATATGTATTTATATATGCAATCTATATTTTCAGATACAGGTGTAAACAGACATGTTTCCCTAAACAAAACAAAGTATTAAAACAGAAAAAATAAAATGAAATTAAATCTGTGCAAGCTAAAGTAACCTTTGGCTTTCAAAAAAAGGGAAAAAACAACATAATTACAAAAAGGAACCCAACAACAACAACAACAAAAAAAACAGCATCATTAACACTATCACCAACAACAAACCACAAAGTCTTTTTTGAAAGGATTTTCATGCAACAAAGGCAACTGTGATGAACAATAACATAGGACCAGTTCACTGATAGTACAGAGGGTCAAGTAAGCGTGTTCCACCAGCACAGGCACACACTAATGGCAGAACATCACTTTGGTTTTCCTATTTCTAACCTCCAAAAATCTGAACAGGCAGGGTGTGTGTGACTGACCCAGCTGTTGCTCTGGTATGTGTGTGTCTGTATGTGCATGCATGCTCAATAAGGTTAGCCCGTTTCAGGCTCTGCAGACTAGTCGACAGTTAAGGTTTAGGCTAGAAAGCTCCCTTGTAGTATTTCAGGATTTTGGCTTTTAGTCTCGTTGACATTTTTCAAATCGGCTTTAATATTAGCTACCTTACGCTGTGTTGCCTGACTCTGTTTTTCATCGTAGAAGTCTTTAAATATACAACAGAAACTATAACCTTATCGTTTAAAACTGAATGTTATTTACAGGTGATGAGGAAATAACCCCCTACCCAATGGTGACATCAAGTATCTGTGACTAATAGCTGAATGCAAGAATGTGCATCAGAGGAGATTGCCATCACTCGAGCTGCTTTGTGTGTTCGTTGGAGTGTCATTTTTGCAGAGTCCAGGTTTAACTGAGAAAGGTTCTCCTGTAGTTGATAACATTTGAATTAAGTACATAAGGTGACTGCATTGAAGTGACATGACTGCATTGAAGAAACAAGGCACGATTAAAAAGATATAAAAACATCATGAACCAAGGGAGGAGAAGAAAAAAGTCAACTTTCTTCCTGCGGATCCTCAGAACTTTGTCAAAACAGCACACTGGGGAGCCACTTTTTGCTGAACTTTTCATCATTATTAATCCCCCCAAAATGTTTTATAGTCATTTAAAAGACACTTTGTCCAAAGTTGTCTTCCTTTTCTTTTTCAAGACTTTTTCCTCACAATACACAAATTACATAATCGCTTTGCATCGTTTCTGCAGAGGGGAATTTGCCGGTTCTTCAGAAACCACTCATCTTTGCGTGAGCTCTAAAGATAAACCCATAGATTGTCAATGCAAGCGCACTGTGAAGGAAAAGCCACCTGTCAAAAAGGATATGGTCTCTGCTTCTCAAAATGTTTTCGATTTTGTGTTTGTAGGTGACATCAGTGTACTTTAACAAGCTCCTTCTTACGCTGGATTCAGGCACAATCGCCTCCATTTTTCTCCTCTCCATAACAGTCCCATTTTACTATGAAATTGACATGTAGCTGTTAATAGTTGTCATGGCTCCCTTCTCTGCAGTTAGCAACCGAGTTCATGATCTTTGGCATGACAGGTGGTACAGAGTGTGCATGGTGTAAAGGTGTGTATATATCTGTGTGTGCAAAAGGATACGGGAGATACAGCTGTTTTGATCCTTCCTGTACTCCAAACGTCCAGTGAATGATGAATAGTCAAGAAAACAGAGCAAAATACACAGAAAAGGGTGTACATATGATGGTCTTTAGCATAGCAGTCACAGTTTTGCATACAGGCGTTCCTCCAAGGGTCAAAGTTCAAAGGTCCTTAAAAAGGGGAATGCTTGGAGGTGGGGCTGCCCTCCTGTCAAGATCGGAAGCCAACTTGCGAACACGTATTCACCAGTTAGAATAGTCTCCGAGTTGTGTTTGCTGCTGAAGCTCTCCAGTGCCACTTGAAGGGAGTGTTTGACCCTGAAGTGTCTGACACAACTCAGCCCACCCGCTGCTTTCAGAGGGAATATCCCCCCCCTCCCAAAAAAAAGAGAGACACTTTACATCCATTCATAGTCCTCCTCAGTTCATGAATTTTAGTACGCAGCTCCGCGCATTAGTAAGTGTTCCGTCTTTGTGTTTTTCATGACTTGTCAATATTTTTTTTCATAAAAAAAAAAAGGAAAAACAAAAGAAGAAAGAAAGAATTGCATTTTTTTTTTCCTGCTCTGTTGCGATATTAATAAACGGGCTCCTCCCTGTTCACAGTAGGCTGAGAAGTTGCAGCGGTGCTTCTCTGCGCTGGAGGGCGGCACCTGGGCGCCCGTGGGGCTGAGGGGCGGATTGCAGGTCACAGTTTGGCAGGACAATATGGCAACAGCAGCGAGTGAGTGATTTTGCAGAGAAAGTGGTGATGTTTTTTTCTTTTTTTCTTTTGGCTTTCTGCGCTGTGTGTGTTCATATGCATGCGAGTTTGTGTGTAGTGTCACTATGTGTCTATAGCAGGAGTGTCCGAAGGCTGCTGTCCTGCAGGTCTTCATGTTATCTGCTGCAACACCTGACTCACACTGACAGGCCGACATACTTGCGCAGCGCTGCACAAGCTGTTGAGGGAAGCCGTTCAATTCTAATTGGGCATGTCGGAGCAGTGAGACGTCTAAAACCTGCAGGACTGCGGCCCTCAAGGACCGAAGCTGCACACCCCTGGTCTAAAGCATACGTGTGTCTTGTGTTAAATTGCTGTGGGAGTGTGTGTCTATTTTTGGTGGAGAATTCCATTGGAGGGTGTCGCGTCAGGCCCGGCGCTCTACTGGCTGTTGCAGATACACTTCACTTCCAGCTGACACGATGGGAAGTCTGTTGTCCATGTGGTAACTGATCAGGTGACTAACGCTTCCAAACCGATGGTCCTTTGTGCGCACCTAAAGGGGTAAAAAAAAAAAAGTAAAACTCCTCCTTCCACTTTGACATTTGTGTTGCCCTTTTCAATCTGCTCCCAGGCCGACTCACCACTCCTTCTGGGTCGACGAGTAGCAGGTGTTTGGCCTGGCCCCCCTGCTGCCCAGTGAGGACGTACTGTCCCGCTGTGGTACCAGACTCCCGCACCAGGAAGTCTCCGTCTCGGGTCAGCAGCCTCTCTGCTTCCCTGCGATTTAAGCTGCCGTGGAACCAGATTTCATTCTGCAGCTGCTGCACCAGAGAGGGCGATGCCGTCACCGAGATCGGGCCGCCGGGTCCAGAGACCCCCAGGGCATCATCAAAAGGCTCTTAAAACATAAACACACATATATATTTGTAATATTATATTATTATTTTTTGCAAATACCCACCAGAAGTAAGGAAAAGAAGTCTTTGTGTCTGTCTGAGTTATCAGGATGTTTGTTTAGAGCAGCGAACAGTGACTACATGTCTAATGGCCTGCAAACGTAGTGACAGATGCTGAGTTTAGTGGGATCACCTCTTCTATTTTTCCACGTGGCGAAATAGCACATCGTCATTGCCAGTGATTGGTTATTTTGGTCATAACCCACACATCTCATATACAAGAAATCATGTCACTAATTTACCATCTTATTTAGTTTCCCATGAAGCTACTCATTCCTGGTATGGCTGGGTTGTTGACAGATGTCCATGTGAGATTTCTTTATCAAGTTATTACATAATGCATGAACTAAATAAATGGTAGACGGATACATACTCATGTCAAAAGCGTCTCTGTGAGCATTTCCATTTGCTGCAGTTGGAGGACGAGGTTTATCCACGTTGACATATGAAGGGTCATCAAACAGCTCTCGAGCACCTTCTTTGGCGCCCACTAAAAAAAAAAACAGAAAATCACTGACCTTATAAATAAATTATGAATAAATTCTGGTTTCCTATAAACTGCATTATAAGTGACATCTTTACCAGCAGATGTAGAGCGGTTTGTAGATTTAAATAGGACTAAAAATGGCCAGTTTTAACTTTTTTTCATTGACTGAGACATTCCCTAAAAGAAATCTGATATCTGAGGAAAGAAACTTCTTAAACGTGCAAAGAAAAAGTGCTGTTTTATCCCCTCACAGTAATCCTGACTGATAATCATCACCTTTTCCTCACAGGCTCACACATAATAAATTAAAAAAGCCAAAGTCAGAACCTGAGCTCACCTGGTAGAGGAGGCAGAGGCTGCTTGTGAATGTCATTCTGATTTGACTGTCCATAGGGCTGCAAACACAGATGGATACAAACAAGAGAATCAGTCATGCTCGCTGCATCAGGAGGACATCCTCCAAAAAACTGCTTCCTAATTTTTTCCTGTTAAAAAACTTACAGAAGTCCATTAAAGAGACCAGAAAGCATGTCATATATATACGGTACAGCGGCCTTTCACACGCTATATGTGATACTTGTAAACTTGGGTCCAGATCAGATTCACCTGGGCTGCAATAAACATCAGCTGTTAATGCGAGATTATTCGCACCAAATTCAGAAACTCTACTTTGGGTAAGAAATCTGCTGAAAGCAGGTCAGTACTGTATGAGAAGTGGCTGATTATACTCAGGTCTGGACCTGACTGAACAGACTTTGAGGTTTACCAGCCTAAAAACTATTTCTAAAACAGTTTGTGTTTAAGTGTGCATCTCTCCGCTACACCGCTGCTACCGCTGTATTTGAATGCACTGAACCATTTCTATAACCAGCCACTTCCTTCTATGCTACATGCTTCTCACCAGCGTTGCTCCTGGGCGCGTCCTCATGTCAATCAGTCCACCAGGGGGAGGCTGTTTTCCAGGAAAATTATTATAGTAAGGGACCTCAGGAGGAGCAGCCTCGTCATCCTCTTCCTCCCATGCAGAGCCATCGAAAGGCGCCATTCTGTTGGAGACAGGAGTGTTACTAAAGTGCTACTTAAAGAATTAATGTTATGGGTGATCAAATACAAATAGTCGAAAATCTCTTTTTTTTTGGGCTTATTTTTAACATGTACCTGTCATGGGGTGTGACCAGTTTGGGGGGGTTCTTCAGGTACTGTTTAAAACGCAGTTCAAACGCCTGACCGATGGTGCTGATGACCTCCTGGGCTAAACCCTCTGAGCATTCCAGGATGTGACAAGCTGCAATCGTGGAGACAGAAAGAACACGATGGAAGCTGCAGCAACATGTCACTGAATCACAAAAAGAGCTCACCAATAAATTCAAGCAGAGGCAGGATAGGAGGTTCTGCAGGCATGTCTTTTCCTCAAGTGTCGTACCGAAGTGTACACGGACGGTAAGGGTTCATGTCATTCACTTAACTCGCCCTAGTTTTCCAATAGATTAAAGGATTACATGATGAATGTTATTTGAGAGGGTGTTAGGACCTTAATGTAAACTCAAACAGCTTAGCTCTGCATGAAACTGAGCAAAATTCTTTTGGAGGGTTGAAAGAGGGGGAAAAAAAAACCCCACATGCTCACATACACAGCCTCAAAGTGCCACAGGGAGCTAATATCTTATGTTTCTTTCTGTGCTGTGTACACTGGGTCTATGATGTCTCAGATCTGGTGGGTGGTGAGCCAAATTCAAAGTCGAATTAAAAAATAAAGGGATATTTCTCATGTGCTTAATGAGATTAATTCATATTTGAATGAAAATGCTTGTTACTATTTATTTGCGGCATTTGCTGAAAACACAATTTAAGCCCCTTTTTCCATCATGCAGTGAAAGTTAAGACAGGAACATCATGTATCTGAGGATTATGCTCAAATTTCTACATAAGGAAAACAAAGCTCTGATATCTCATTCTCATTCTTTTGTTGCCGTTTAAGCTCACCTCTCTGGTTGA
The DNA here is from genome assembly GCA_037177115.1 of Craterocephalus stercusmuscarum. Lineage (NCBI taxonomy): Eukaryota > Metazoa > Chordata > Actinopteri > Atheriniformes > Atherinidae > Craterocephalus > Craterocephalus stercusmuscarum. Next base: position 12,945,590 of record JBBDHI010000006.1, on the reverse strand, counting down.
CTGGATCTTTGGCCACATATGCTACGTACTCTGCAGTGTCCTGGGGGGAGCGAGACACGGAAGACAGTTAAGGAGGACGGGAGAGGGAAAAATCAATCAGAGGAAAAAGTGAAAGGGCACGATCAAGACTCAGAGGCTGAGGATAAGATGAGGAAATAGGCGAAGCAAAAAGCGGAAGCCTTCAAGTTGTAGCAGAAGTTAAAAACGTATACGGAGCTGAAAAAGAGACAACAGGAAGTAATATGATCAGGGGCTGTGAGCCAGTGAGGCAGCAATGAAGTAAGTGGTATTCATAGGAATAGACAATGACATAAGACAGGAAGGCAGGAAGGAAGGAAGGACACACAGGCAGGAGAAAAGATGGAAAAAGCCAGAGTGAGAGATTTGAGCTGAGAGAGAGAGAGAGAGAGGGCTGGGTGACTCACTGGGTCTCCTCCAGAGGCAAAGGAGATGGACTGCATGTGATGGTTGGCGATTATCTGTGGAGAAAAAAAAAAAAAAAAAGAGGGGAGAGCGGGAACAGAGAGAGACAAGGAGAGCACATGGGTGAGATGAATCATGTGGACGTGAAATGAAAAGTGTATGGATGGAAAAGACAAATATGGAATCATTACTGAGAAAAGTGCTTTTTCCTCTGTGGAGCACCATCGGGTGCAGCAGAGAGGGTAAAAAACAGAGCGGGATGGAGCACCTTTAACAGTCTGCAGCAGCCACCCGCCATGGATCAATAACAGCATCAACACTTGCTAATGCTTCATGTGCACAATGTGTGGGAACTGAGTCTTTCTGGGAGAATGGGTATATGTGCTGAACGACATGCTTCTTCGCACTACGTACTAATGTGAATGCACTACTCTACTGTATACCATCTCCCCAAAGATAGGCATCGCCCAGTGGCTATTAACTCATTAGAGGTCTAAGAGGAGGATCACATCCTGCCCTGTGGTAACGCAAGAATAGAGACAATGGTTAAGAAGGATTTGTGCAGCTTCCAGAGTAAATGAGGCAAACAAAATGTAGAAGCTCTAAGTTTATCTACTGTAGACATCCTCAAGTTTTCTACAACGTCATTACGCTGCTTTGATAAAAACATTAAAAACAGCACATTAAAGAAAGTTGTAAATTCTCATGGCCTACATTTTATAACGTTTCAGATCCTTCGCAGTGGAAAACGTCCAGAGGGACACACTGTGACTGCACATGATGTATTAGACAGGCGCTTCTCAAAGGGTTTTCAGCAATGTACCCCCTGTGATGTACCTTTTCAGCCGAGTACCCCCTAACTAAGACCAAGCTTTCTGGTTGGGAACACAAGTGAACAGGACCAGACCATCAGCAGACATATTGTTCAAATGTGTACCTAAAGAAACACTTTTCACATGTTTCAGACATTTTTAAAGGGCAAATGTTATCAATGATTCATGGCTAAATTGCTGGGAAAGGTGTTAAAGGGAACATATCATGCAAAATCCACTTTTTTAAGCCCTTAAATACCTGTTTATGTCTTTTTTGAGCGTTCAGGAGTGCAGAAAAATGTA
>JBBDHI010000006.1:12929134-12943952 GCA_037177115.1 Craterocephalus stercusmuscarum | reverse complement strand
TAAGAAGGGGTGTGTGGAGCTATACTAACAATGATTTCAGACCAAAGGATTGCAGTTTTACTTTATATAAACCATAATGTGAAAAGGAAGGATTTAAAAGCATGTTTCCTTAAACACCACGATAATGTGCTCTCCTGCTGGTTTTGCCTCCAAGCTTCTGCAGAACAGAGAAGTGTTTATACATTTCGTGGCGATCAACGTATCAAACTAAAACAACGAGTTGTGGATTTTCAGTCATCCATCAGTTCATTTAGCTGGAGGGAAAATTAGTTCCAGACGTTTTTACATTACAGACATCCAGTCGCAGTCTGATCAGAATAAAAATATTTCACATAAATGCAGAATTAAAACTGAATATTGAGAATATATTTTCTTCATGGACTGCAGGTCTCTCTGGACCATTTCTGGTGGCTGTGCAGGTATCTGTGGTCCAACCAAGCTCCTCCAGAGGCGTTTCCTTCTTTGCTTGATGATAAACCGTCAGTATACTTTGGCAAACCATTGGAACCGACTGATTTCAGAGTGCAGCTCAGCTGCTGATGAGATTGTGAAAGAGCCACAAACACTAAGATCCATAAAACCACATGGAAACCTTCCATTCCAGAGATCTCCAGGTTTTCTCTGCCTCAGTTAACTGTACAAGCCAAGTGGACTCTGGACAGCAAATAAACCTCAAGCCAAAACAGAGCTGCGACGCTCTGATTCTCGGCTTTCAGGGATGAATCTACCCACAGAGATGTTCAAGGAAACAGCAGCGTTCCTACTAAGCTGATCTCAGTCTAACCTGTTTGCAGTCAGAGGCCAGAAGGTTGAGGCTGCTGGTGGAGATGGTGAGGCTGATTGTCATGCCCGCAAACTGCAAGTTGCTCTTTCCCAGGATGGATGTCAGACAGCGAGAGGAAGGCTGCAAAAGAGAGGGACACAAAGCATGAGTCAGAAAGAAAACATGATACTCAGTCAGAAAGCAGCAGGCGGTTTTTTCTCCTTCTCCATTTTTTTTTTTACTTTACCAAGGTATAACAGTTGCTCCAAGCCTGAACATGAGTCTGTTGGCGTATGTGTGGAAATGCCTGCATGTGTGGGAGTGGGAAAACAGCTGCAATTGTGAAAATGATCCGGTCTCCAAGGCCAACTGCGACCAGCGGGGTACAGATAGAGCAGTTCACATAATGTCGGCTTGGCAGCTCGGCATCGCAGACCACGCCAGCATTATTGTGTCGGCCCATTTATCCAAATCCTTCTCCTGTTCTCATGGCTTTTATCCATATTTGTTCCAGTGTTTCCAGTATGCTGCGAGAAAAGGCGCCATCAGGACAGGATGCATGCGCTTCACCACATTAACCCCAGTCCAGCCAAATCACAGGGACCAGACGAGTTTCATCTATTCTAGTTTACATGCTATAACTGTATTTTGTCTGGCGTGCAACACTGCCAGACATTCTTTGGTCAAATCCTGCAATGGCAGCAGGCGGCTGGATTTAGCCACCTGTTTTATGGACTGTTTGGGTGGATGTTTTTAGTTTTACAGGAACACTGTGCTCAGACGCACACACGTCTTTAAGCTGCAGACTCGCGGCTCTGTCTGTTAATCTGTTTTGCTTCTTTAGGCTGATACTGGCTCCACAGAAGCTTCCCTTGAGGCAGGAGAGAGGAAGAAGAGAGACCCAAGAGCGACTAGTAATTACCTGCGAGTAGCCCACTAACCACAGAAGTGTGCAATCAGCCTAAATCAAGATCTCTGTTTGCATGTGTGTGTACTTGTACTTAAACATCTTTGTGGGAAACACATTTCAGGGTGTAGTATCAAGGGTAAGAACTTGGTTACAGGGTTTAAGGAAGGTGAGAGACTTATTTCTGATGGTTAGGGTGCGCCCATTTATTGGCCCTGATTTCCTAAATTTTGGGGGTTCGGTGATCGGCCGATCAATACATGAGAAACCGATCTTATCCACCCATCATAACTACCTCACCAATAACACAAACATAAAATTTTTCTTAGTAAGAGGCTCAAAATGGGTCTGAAATGCAACCTGTTGAGCTAGTTTTGTGTGTACAATATCAAAATTAGACTAAAGGAACTGATGCTTTTGTTGTGGACAGCAATGCTCAAAGCTTTTCATTTATATTTTTAGAGAACTAGCTTGTGCAGTTCAAAGGTTTGCATTGTAGTATGGGTATTATTTATTTTTCAACAAGAAAAAATCGGAACATTGAAGATGTAAGCTGTAAAGTCAATTCAAAAGAAATATCGGCATCGGCAAAAAAACTGTATCGGCAGGTCAGATTGTTCAAAGATCGGTGATCGGCCAGAAAACTGCAATCAGTGCAACCGTAGTTAGGGTACAGTAGAGGGGTTAAGACAGTTTTGACCAAGATAGCCACTCAAATGTGTGTATGTGGTACTTGTTTGTCATTCAGGAGTCCTGGAGGTTAGATTCGGGTTAGGATGTCCACAAATGAATGGAAGTTAATGCAATCTTTTAAAATGGATCGCCACACAAGCGACACAATTGTTTCTGTGAGGGAGAGCATGTGACTGACCAGCTAACTGACCACAGGGTGGACAATCAAGCTAAATCAAGCTCTCACTCAGAAAAACCCTCCCACTGCTGCCACTTAAGCCTCATACATAAATAATGGCCCGTCAGGCTAGTGTGCGGGTGTGTGTGTGTTGTATGTACCTTTCTCCTGCGGGCTCCTTTGGCTCCTGGTACTGCCTCGCACACAACAGAGATAGCTTCCCTGAAACGGTAAAACACACGCATGCTTGGCAGTGACGTCATCAACCCTCACACCGTCCAGGATTCACATCCATACAGGAGGAAAAAAGCAACCTGCTGTTTGGGGAGAGAATTTACCGTCCCTGGTGACTGCGCCGCCACAGAGACAAACATCACTACGGAAACCAAAAGGAAACCACCAGGATTCCAGAACATTCTAATTTAGGGCCTGGGTGTGTATACACACACACACACACACACAGGATGAACAGCACAGTCAGATGGTTACACACACAAATAAAAAAAACAGACAGAAGTAGGACAGAAAGCAAGAAATCAAGACACATGAGAGGTGAGTGGAAAGTGTGAGCGCCCATCTCACCCACACATGCACTATGATGCAACACGCCGGCAGCAGCAGTGTGTGCACTCACCTGGTGACCTGAGTTCTGGTGTTGAAGTCCAGCGCTCGCATCGACTGCAGCACCTCCACACAACCCATGTACTGCCCGGGAAACAGCAACGCATGACATTAACTTCCAACATTTCCTCCATCGCCGGAACAGGAAAAATAGTGCCCTACGTGCTGCAGAGCACGGCCAGAGCGCGCCGCCCGCTTACCCGTACGGTGTAGGAAACGCCGGTGGTGCTGACCACGCTGTCGGAGTGCAGCCAGCCGCGGGTGGGCTTGTTGACAAAGGAGCCATGGCGCGTCCACTCGTCTCCTCCCAGCTGCCCTCCTTCCACCCGTGCCCTCCTGGACGCCCCTCCGAGCCGGTTCATGTCCTGCAGAGGAGGTCGGGGAGGGGGAGAGGGAGCAGTTAGGAGGGGAGCGGGCTGGAGGAGGGTGGGGGACGAGCTGGAGTTGCTCCTGTCGTCTCCGGAGGACTCCACAGGCGCCTGAGCCTGCTGGGACCTGCCGGAGGCCTTGAGTCCAGGAAGAAGAGTGGCGGAAACCTCCAGGCGAAGGGATTTCATCCTGGGGAAGAAGGAGCAGAGGGTGGTGGGGCTGTTTTCAGCCGGGCGGGGAGAGGCGGGGGCCAAGATGGGGGTGAGAGACGAGGAGGAGAGGGAGGAAGGTAAACCCGGGGAGGGGGTTAGAGGCGTGGCGGGGCTGGATGGAGGGAAGGATGACGGGTTGGAGTTTGTTTCATCGGTTGAGCTCAGCGAATCACTCCGGATTTGGGTGTACTTGGGTTTGGGCACGAGCTCCATGACTGTTTTTCTGCCCGTCCGCGGCGATTTAATCAAAGTGTCTCTGCTTCACAATTCAAAGTTTCCCTGTAAAAAGACACACGGCCGTCTGTCTGTCCTGCTCAGGGAAAGAGCTCCGTCCATCTGCCTGGCTGTCTGTCCTCCGCTCATCACAGGGCGGCCAAAAGCAAACGGCTTTAAGAAGAGCTCTGTCCACAGCGGCAGCAGAAAGGGAGAGGGTACAGAGGGAAAGTGGTGTGCTCCAGATAACGGCAGAATACAGATGTAGAAAGTTTTTTAGTGCACCAGTAATGCTCATGTTGTCCTCAGTTCTTTCCTAGTTTTGTCGTTTTTGCTTATTGAGTTTGTCAGACGCTTCCGGACGAGTTCTTTGTTCTGCACAAAGTGTTCATCTTGGTGTTTTGCCACAATGTAACACAACATGTGTGAGTATCTGGTCCCAGCTGAGCGAGGGCCAGTTATCCCGCTGCCGCCAGCACCATGAAGAACCAACATCAGTGATTGTCTCTCAGCATCCACTCCAGCGTCTCACGGCACTTGGAATTGCAGCCTCTGCACGTGTGAGGCGGTGGGAACTTTCCCTGCTCACAATGCTTTAATAATCTGTGTGTGTGTGTGTGCTGACGTGTGCATGTGCGAAGCAGCTCCCCTTGACAGTTCTATCCTACCTGACATAGACCCATAAAAATCCCATTAGCAGCCAACATGGGGATAGCAAGAGGGGCTGTGCACAGCGACACGGCAGCGGTGCACGCTTCCCACATGCACGCGCGCACGCAGCCTCAACTGGTTGATAGAACAGAAAGCACCTGGAGAGAGAGGAGGCTTCCTGATGCGTGGCTAGTCTCAAACTCTGGGCTTTCGCGCTTCCTTCTACATTACGCTCTCCCTGCTTTCACTCCCTTTTCCTCCTCATGTTCTCATGTCCTCTCTGTACGGCCCTCGCTCTATCCCTTCCTGCGTCTCCCTCTTCTTCTTCTCTTCTCTTCCAGATGACTTCGGGTGAAGCCTCTCTCCCTCTCTCTCTACTCTTGCCTCCCTTCTCTCTGTCTTCTTTCTTATCCTGGAAGTCCTCCCTCTTCCTCCACACAATGTACTCTGCCAGCCTCTGTCTCTCCAACGCCTCCGCCCTCTCTCGCGCCACCACTTCCTCTCTCCTCTTCCAGATGATCTCTCGCTCCCCCTCTCCCCCTCCCTCGATTGCTCGCCCGTTCTCCAGGCTGTCCTGTTTAACAACCCCTCGCTGTTATATATTAACTATTAGCCCTGCCTTTCTGCCTCTCTAACTTAAGGACTATGGATGGCTAGAGGCGAGACATGGTCTCTTTAGACACCGATAGAAAACCCAAGGAAAAGAAAAAGAGTTGATAATTAAGACTGGGCTGGCACAGTTGGGCCGTTCCTGACAGAGGTTCCTGATATGGCTAAAACAAGAGAGAGTCTTGGTTCAAGTGTGTTCCCTAAAACTTGCCACCTCAGCTAGGATTCAGGTTGTTTTTGTTTCCTGGAGCACCATTATATAGCAGTAGGTTGAATCTGAGATGCTGTCTGTGTCTCATACAGTGACACACACTGCAGTAGCACGACGGTGATGTAATACTGCAAAATGTAGGTCATTGGCTGAGGATGGCTGCCGGTGGGCTTGTTGTGATGGTAATGAGACCCGATTGGTCAGATTTGAACTCCCAACCCAAGGGTTCCCTGAACGGAAGAACCTCAGTGTTCAACATGAACCCGCTCACATCCGCTGTAAAAGATGCTCAGTTAAAACCTGCACGCTGCCGTCAGGCCGCTATCTTTATGTACACCGGACCGGTCAGATTAACAAGGCCAGATTACTGATTACCGATTATTTACCTGAGAGAAGAGCGTTGACATACAGCCGCATATGATATGAACAAAGAATCATATTCCAGGACAGCTTCCTTCCTTATCTAAAGCCAGGCTAAATCCAACAGGAAGTTAGCTCGCAGGTCCACTTTCACAGAGAGCATGCAATCTCCTTTTCTGCATAGTCCGACACAGAAGGCAAACAGTCCATTTACGTTAACAGTCCCTCGCAACCCCAAACCCCCAAATAAAACAGTCGGCAACACTTTGACCTCAGCTGGAGGCAAGGCTACACCTACAGTCCTGCAGCAAGCCGGCTGGCCCACACCTTAGTGCTGCTGAGGCCCTACTCATAGTCACAGTCTGCTGACCTTTACTCAGGCAAAAGAGAATGCACACCTTCCCTAGACAACTTACACAAGGCTGTAAATTCTGCACCGACGTTTCATTAATGCCAGGCAAAGCTGCGGATCGTCTTCGCACACTAACGTGTCAGAAAGTAACTAAGCCTCAAGATTGTAGTGGGCGCTGGATGCATGGCAAAAGAACAGTCGCCTACACTAGTCTAGCACCGCAGAGGGATTGTCTAGCACTTCTAGCTAGCCATCCATCTGGTCTTGGCCAAAAAGCACCATGGAGGATCCAGTTATACTCATGTGCTGCCAGACAGGCTGGGATGAACTCCAGAGCTGGAAAGAAGTATGGCTGAAGAAGTCCCAAAAGACACCCAGAATCTGAACAATCAAAAAGGCATTCAGAATTAAACAGCTTGTCACACGGCTAAACAAAGTAAAACTGAGACCAGAAGGAGGATTAGCACTTCAAAAAGGCAACAAATGCAATAGAAATCCACACGTTAACAATAGAAAGGAAACTCCAGGTGTTTTTTTTAAACAGAGGGCTTTCTGAGGAGCTCTGCGAGCACAGTCGGCCCCGGCGGCCCTGGGATGTTTCAGTGCACAGAACACAGTGTAGGTCAGGTGACCGCAGAGGAAATGACCCTCTACATGAAGAGAAATCCTGAGTCACTAACAGACAGACAGTCAAAGGAGCACAGTCGCAAACACAGAGCAGCAACTGGGATGATTTGAGGCCCCGGGGCCTGAGCAGCTGCGCCCAGCGACGTGTCCAAGTAAAATCAGAACAATGATTGAATTTATCCAGTCATGCCCGATTATCCGTCAGCCCGGCTGATTAAAACGGCTGCTGCTGCCGCTGATGGAGTGGACTGACCGGACTCAAACAAGGTAGATACACATGTTGGGGAAAAGGAGACAGGTGACCTGATCCAACCCTGGATCAGACAGTTCAGCGCCGACAAAGACGGCCAAGAAACAAAACACAACAACAAAGAAACTCTGAAAGGAACTGCAGCTAATCTGATCTTCTGGGTGTCATGACATATATATATATATATATACATACACACAGTTATCTTATGGATCAGCACCAGTTTTAAAAAAACACAAGAGGAAAGTAGTTCACATCGTCTTCTGTCTGCAGCTGCTGCCCGTTGCTATGGCAACAGACATTAAAAGAGATGCCTGCGGAGGATATATGCCGAAAAGTCCCGACAACAGCAGAAAGCTTCAAAGAGATAACCACTCGGTCGAATCACATGGCAAGTAATTAGCTGCTACATCAAAGGCTCCACATGAAAGCCTTTCTCTTTTCTTTTTCATCCAACGGCACGAAAAAAAAACAAAAAACAAAAAAAACAAAAAAAAAAACGACGGACTCCTCGAAAGATCAATACGGTTCAGGAAATGATCAAAGTTTGACCGGCGTAGCACTGCAGCCGTAAAACCCAATCAATGTTGACATCTTGCGTCGGCTGCATGCACTGACTCCAACTAAGGCATGAAAAACACGGGTTAAAGATTCTCCTGTTAACTGTATAAAACAACAACTGCAAAATTCAACTAAGGTTAAGAAAAGTTGCATAAAAACAGCCTGAATATTTGTGCAGCAGCTAACAAAGATGATTGTATAACATCCTGCAGAGTAGCTCCTGGGCTCATAGAAAATAGAAAATCACAAAGGGAGTGTGTGTTTTCTGCACAAAAAAAGTCATCAAAACTGTTTTTCGTATGAAGTGAGTCTCATAAATTGGCTTCAGTGTCTCTTTTCAACAAACGGCAAAACATTAGTTCCTTTTTGTTTTTGTTTTTGGTTTAGAGAGCATGCAGTTGATAATCCCCGTCCGATCATCTAAAGCTAGGTTCCACGTTCACATGAGAGCCGCATTAATGTTTAAACAGCCCCAGACTGTTCGATCATCCGTCCTCTGCTTCCTCTCTCTGGCTCTCCCTTCGTCCACTCCCCGAAAAACGTGCTTCTCCTCCGATCCGCTCTTCCGCTCGATTAATTCACAAAGTCACTGCCAGCAGCTCCTCTCCATCTATCCTCTCCTCCGTTTGGCTGCCTCCTCTTCTCGTCTCCTCCTCTTGTGTCTTTTGAGTGTCTTTCAGCAGACGGTGAGACGGCAGCGCTGCCCGGCTGGACAATGGCACTCCTTCATTGTGTTCCTCTTCTCCTCTCTGTCTCTGTCTCTCATGCCCACTTTGCCTCCACCTCTGTCTGTTAGAGGGATGAGCACGCTGTCTGCCCTCCCTTCCTCCCTGTCTGGGTGGGTGATGCTGCTTCCCATTTTCTCTCTTATCGTCTCTCTCACTCACACACACACACACATATGCGCGTGTGCCCTCCCCACCTTCTTTTCTCCCATCCTACCTCCTTCCTGTTTCCTCCCCCTTCCCCCAATCTCCTCTCCGCAGCCAGAGTCATTTAGCGGTGTGCGTGTGCATGCACAGCGAGATGCTGCACTCCTGCGCATTAATGCACACACTCTAGGGGGAGATGGGGATGTTGAAGAAGGAAAGGGTGTATAGCCGTGTTTGTGTGGAAACTAAACACGTGGGGGAACCCGAGTTTTTCGCGTCGGCCACTCAGAACTCCTGGTTTAGTTTTGTTTCGGTAACACGAGAAACTAAAAGAAAGATTCAAAGAGCAGCAGATGAAGGGGCTGGCCTCACTTTGTGTGCTGTAAAGAATAAAATGAGGTCATTTCAGACAACCTTGATGAAAATGGACAGACTAAAAATAGAAATTTAAGAAGACTTGCGTCCACTTGAATAGTCACTCTACTACATGACTACAGCACTCGGGGCGTGGGGGGGTGGGGTGGGGGGGACAGGAAGACAGAAAGCAGAGATCCCACAGATTGGCCTTGACATTCAAGCGTATCTGATGAGAAGGCAGTGTTGCAGAAAGCAGAGGAAACCACCCGTAGAGCGCCACAGGAACCTAGCGGGGAGGATAGCAAGAGGTCCTCAGATGACATCCTGACACAATGGCCCTGCTGTAACGGTGAACACCGTGTCAGCACCATGTGGTTCAACAGAGCGCTCGGATAAAAAACCGGTGTCGCTCAGAAGGAAACACGTGGCCACACACAGTGATGTGATTGGGGGTGATTCTGTGATCAGTGGCGAAAGCAGGACCCTCCACCTACAGCCTGAGCCATGCCCACAACCAGGAACACACGGCACACTGTGGCTTAGGGTTGGCACAATGATCATCTTGAATTGTTCTGAAGCTTAATATGTTTCATTGAATTATTTATGCACCATCTTGGATTTATGTGAGACGGAAGCATCTGTCTGCAAAAACCTCCCCGGTCTAACAGAATCCCGTGCAAACGACTCAACGTACACCCTGAAGCCATAAGGCCGAGCCAACAGCTCTTTTAAACATGATAACGTTCATAAAGAGCAAATGTTTTAGACTGAATTTGTTTTTTCTGCGTAAGCCTAAGTATAGCCTGACTAGATCTTTACATAACTTTACATACACAGGGCTGCACTATTGCTCACGCATGACTTTATGTCAATTTCACTTTTCAGTTTCCCACAATAGCAGAAAACATCATTTGAGTGTTTTTTTTCCTCAAGCTGTTCACTAATGATCATGTTTCATGCTGCTTAGGAACTAGTTGCTTCACAGGGTGAGAACTCAGAATAGAATAAAACTGAGCTTTAATGAAACACATGAAAATAGAATCTCAAATAATCCCTGTTTTCAAAGTACAAAGACAAATAAATGAAACTGAATTATGAATTATCCCAGCCCTAACCAAAACCTGAAGTCATTTTATGCATTTGACGCAATCATGCAGCCCTGATTTCTTCTATAGTCTAACTAATTCAATCCAAAGGCTAGTATCCTACATATGAGACGTGAGACGTTCATGTTTTTGACTTTAAATGATGTAAAAGTAAGAATAATCAACTCCTTTGCCACAGTGGCGGCGTGTGATGTTTATGATTCGCTGGTTGCATTACTTTCATGTCTTACCATATAATCCATCGGCCCCCGCAAGCTGTCTGAGAGTCTGTAACACTGAAAACACCAAAAGGCACATCAGCACACAGTACACAAACACAAAGTACAAGGAACCAATCACAGTGTGTTCCTATGCCGCCCTTGCAGCTACTTGACCGCCAGCATGCTTTGCTCTCGGGATCAGCTGTGCATAGGATCATGGGACCGCCTCGCCATCAACAGCACAGTTGATCGAGCGCAGACACACAACACTGGTATAAGACAAATAGAGCAGAGCGGAGATGGAGAATGTAGCAGAAAGTGAGAGGAAGACAGCAACACTGATAGGAGAGCGATAATCCCGTGTGCATGTTGAAACGCACTCTGTGGAATGAGAGGAATTAAACCAAACGCCCGCTTGTGTAGGATGCTTCTGTCTCAGCTTGCCTGCTGCGAGTTAGAAAGTGTGTGTTTTGGTTGTATGCCTGCTGAGGAAGTCTGTGGGAGCTGCATCTACTCACTATTTATTAGACGAAACAATCAGAGACAAAGCAAACAGGCCTGTGGATCTAATGCACATGCTGCAGGGCTGTATCTGCTCTTATACTGTATCCTTGTGTCTGCGTAATCTGATTTGACCTCCCCATCTCCACCCAATATATACAATAAGCCCAAAGAAAAAATTAACACAGATGAGTTAATGAGCCGAGACAATGACCTTTCCCTACTGGACTTTTGCCAGTCAGAGGCACGGTTTAACATCAGATCGCGTTATGGCTACGAGAAAGACAATGACGGGGGGCGGTGGGCAACGGAGTGGAGAGTCACACAGGAGGACAAACAAGCCAACAGAGAAAAATCAATCACCCCTCAGCTTACAAAAATGAAACTATGGGTGAACATTAGATTAGTCAGGCATCCAGCAGGACGTCTTTCTGGCGGTTTCCTAGCTCAGCACACACACAGCAAACATGTGAGCCGGCTATTTTGGGTTGTGCCAGCCCCCAGCCCCTCTAACCACACTCCCTCTTATTTATCTCCTTCCATCATTCCCTTCCTGCTACCCTCCGTCTCACCCTACTTACAACACAACTTCCAGCAGCTTGTGATAAGCATTATTTTACCGTTTATTGTTGTAAACTTCATTCTTTATGAGCACCACTGACTTCAAAGTATATGTAGCATTAGGAAATAAAGAGTCAGAACTAACATCCCACAACGTTAATGTCAGATTCTTTCTTGATGAGATCATAACAAAGTCCAACCTCATGCCATGACTAGCCTAGCTCCCACACACTGCTGACATCACCTAGAAGTTTGTAGTTTGGCATGTGGACCCCTCCATCTTGGTTTTTGGACCCAGACACATGATGATAATATGATTACTGGGAAGTGTGCTAATTGTCTGTCTATATTGGTCAAATGATCATAACAGCTTATTCTGAGATTAACTGTACACATTTAACTTGAGGCTTAAATTAATAATCAAGTTAATTAAATTGAAAGTTAAATATAAACCTCTTGTCTACTTAAAAGAAATTATTACTATTTTTATTATTGTTATTAATAGTAATAATACCACTACTACTACTACTAATAATAATAATAATAACACTAATACTAATAATAATAATAAAAAATCATCTCGAGGATCTGTCAGTTCAAATAAATTAAAACAAGCCATCTATGATAAAAAGAAAAACAAGCCAACGCAGCACAACTTAATGGAAAATGTTTTGCTGACTAAATAAGCACTTAAATGTAATTATTCAACTAAATTATTGTGCTTCTGAAATACATTTTAGCTTATTGCCCATAAACAGTTTGCCAGACATTTGGACTCAATTAATATGAGCTAACATACCTCTATTTGAAGCTAAATTTAAACCTAATTAAAGAATGGAGCGCAAGTCAAATAAGTTTAGCTAACGGCATGACTTGTGGAAAGAGTTTAATAAGGAAAAAAAATTAAAGATATGCTTTTTTGGAGATGAGTCAGAGGAGGTTCTGCTGCCTGTTGCTCTACTTTTCAGATGCAGTGATTGAGTCTACACAAAAATAAACTTCTTAAATTATCAGGTGGGGGGTGGGGTGCTTCAAACCTGCAAACAAAATACTGTAGCACTATGTTCAAACATACCACTTCTTACAGAATATGTCCTCTGATTCAACACAGAACTCAGAATTGTGGCATTTCATTTAACAAGAAGTTTTACAAACTTGTTTTTAGCAGCTAAAAATATGATAGAATCATATTGGTGTGAAGAGATTAGTTTATGCCTGATTTTTACTGACATCATTTTAAGCAAGTGCTTCAAAGTGCATAAGTGACATTTATGGAGATCGTGTGACCTTAATTTGGCAGGAAAAGGTTTTTAGTCACACACCTACAAATACGTAGTCTAAGGAAGGGCGGAGGAGCCCCAATCTTCAAGACGAGGGAACTTCAAAAATGGCCATCTATACTTTGTGCAGGAGGAACAACAAATAAGAACACTGACACAGAACGGCTCACCAACATACCACTAATAGCAATGAAACAGGGAGTTGTTATTTTAGTGAATTACACCATGGGTGACTCACTTCCCATTTACGATGCTTGATAAGATTTAATAAACTGTAGTTCGCATGGAGATCGGAGCATGCAGCAGCAGGCCCAGCACTGCAGGAGGAAACAAAGCTGCGACTAGACCTCTTTGTTTTAAAGGCAGAAAAGGACGACCACATGCTACGACCTCAAAAACAAACCTACAGTTCATTTCCAGACCAAACCTGTAGAAAAACAAGAAGCACATAAGAATACCTGCCACACAAAACTGTTCTGTCAACCAACCGCATGTTTACAGCAGCTTACCTCCCCCATGGGTTTAGTCAAACATAAGTTTCAGTACTGAAAGCAATTTAAGGCCAACAATAACTTTTACATTTTCCCTGCGCGCAAGAACAATCTAAGATTGCGGATAAGATGCCCGTCTGTATCTGTCATGTGCACACACACACCTGTGCAGGTGAAGCTATAACAATCAAACGTCACTTTTGTCCTGTCAGTCAGGACTAAAGTGTATGTGGCGCCTGATATGGTGTGAGCAGAATTGGACAGATCCAACTTTAATCAAGCAGACTTTCGACTGTGCCGGAATTGTGACAGCGAGGCCATGAAGCTCGGCTCTGACTGACAGCCCCAGTCTTGGAACGTCCTTCTGTCCGAGGCATGTTTGCCCTTGTGCATGGATGTGTGTGGATGTGTGTGTGTGGACAGATGCGTGCGTCTTATTTGTCTGACTCCTGTCATGTGTGTGAATCCAACACTCTTTGGGATCTGCCGTTGATTGGAGCTTCTCTTCGCCTGCATTTCATCAGTGGCGATAACTTCCACCATTTAATATCATGTCAGGGGCTGCTGGTCTGAGCGGTGTGGCTGACCCTGATAAGAGCACTGAGCCCACTGCTCTCAGCCACCTCAATCATCCCACATGCCCTTCAGTGTGTTTCCATAATAGCGTGTCTGTCCTTCACTCATTCTCGCTGAACTTTAACTCCGTCACAGTGACCCGGTTTCAACACATCCGACGTGTGTTTTGGTGACTCGTCTCGATGGATACATTTAACACAGAAGAAATAGTGGAACCTAAACCGGGCCTTTTTTCGTGGGGGTCAGATTTGACACAGATTTGAGTCTGTGCGCACTGATAGACTCTACAGCTTATCTCGCTGAGGATTTTCTACACCCTGGAGCAATTTAGCTTGGCTCTGACACTGCCTGGACAGTTCAGACAGCTTAGCCGGCGATGGGAAGGTTACATCTGGAATGTAAAAAGATTATGATTTATCACATCGATATGTAATCTAACATATTCGTTCATTTCAAGATTCGTTTTTTTTTATTCTTTCAACGATTTGACCTGATCGACAAGTTTCCAGAAACTGAACATGACAATGTTGACAGTATTTTCAATGCCACTGTGAACGAAATCAAGAAATAATACCAAGCTTATGCCAAAAGATCAAGACTGGCATGGGCTGAGTGACTGTCTGTCAATAAATTCAAACAAAAGAACCAATCAAACACAAACTCTTGGTACGTGCTGCCAAAATTCCCATCCTGACTAAACTGGTTTTTCCAGTAATATGCCAAAGACTACTTTGGCTATACTTTCACAGCAATATGATGCAATCCACAGTACAAGGCGGGCTAAACTAAGTTTATACTGAAAAGGATCTGTTTAGATGGATGCTATTCAGTTCAGTCTGCAATACAGTATATTTTCCATGTTTCCCTGCTCCACCTCACCTGACCCAAATTAATGAGTCACTGTGGAGGACTTGATTGGCTGTTACACCCATCTTATTTGATGCAGGTGTGTTCAAGGAGGAAATAGTTGAAAACATCCGGGACTGTAGCTTTCATATGACCGAATAGAGAATCAGTTCAGATGAATGTTTGTGATGACCCACATTTCAACTACAATATCGGTTATATTCATCTTTCACATCTCACCACTCATTAACAGAGTTTAGAGCGGCAACTAAAAGTTACATTTATCACCAACCACTTCCTTTGTTTGTCAGTTATATTTACTTTTGTTTTACAAAACTAATATCTACCCATACATCTCTCTATTATTTATCCATTTTAACAAATAGACTCATAACTTCAAGTGTAGTGATTAGGGAACTGGTCTTTTTAACTCTAGCTCAATTTGAGAATGCCTTTTCTATTAGGCCATGGG
>JBBDHI010000006.1:12874913-12898023 GCA_037177115.1 Craterocephalus stercusmuscarum | reverse complement strand
CTGAATCTCACATAACTTATAAGTAATTAGTCCCTCTCCTCCCAGCACCTCCACTCCCCCCCCCCCCCCCCCCCCCCCCCCCCCCTCTCCCCCCCCCCCTCCCCCCCCCTTTCTCCCCTCTCCTCTCTCCCCCTATTGTTGCCTTTCTGTGAACTGGCATGAACAACTACAATAGCTCAGTGTGCATGTGTGTACATATCTACATGTGTGTGTGTGGATCCACTCTCTCATACTCTCACAATACTCCATTGTTCCCCGGTACGCAACAGTAATTTATGTAGAGATTCTTTCTCTTCCTTAATTTCATCCATCCCTTTTCTCCTTGGCTTTTGTTGTTGTCCCTTTTCTTTCTCCAGCTTGGATTCCTCTCCCATCCCCTTCTTCCCCCCTCCCCCCCTTCTGTACCATTTAGGCTATGTCCATCTTTTGCTTTCTGTCCCTCTGTCATTCTTCCACGCTCCTCTACCTCTGTCTGCTTCTCTGCCGGCCTTTTTCCCCTCCCTCCCTGTCATCCTGTATTGATCCCCATCTCTTCTTCCGAGGCACCACCACCTCTCTGCCTCCTTGTCGTCACCCTTCCATACTATGCATTTGTTTGACTCTTTCATTCTCTGCTTTGTTGTTTCATGTGCACCTCCTCTTGGAATGACATCAGAGGATGTAAAAAGTACGAATCTTCAAGTCACAGAATCAACTTGTGTGTCCCTCTGTCCCTTTTCTCCCTCCAGTGGTTAGAAATAAATGAGGGAAGAGAAGTGATGGAGGATGTCACGGAAAAACCATCACGCATGACAGCCTGCAGGTTTGTGGGAAGATTATACTAATTCTCTTCACAGAAAATATAAATGACATAAGATGCAGTTGGCCAACACTCCAGGTCATTAAGAACATACTGACACTTCTTTTTATTCCTCATAGATGGAAGCCTGTCTGTCTGCAGTACTGGCGTCTTTGTGCAGACTGACAAACTGAAACATCCAATATTAAAAGGTTATAATAATTTTGAGCTTGTTTCTGGGAAAAAAGTAAAAAAGAAAGTTAAGCAAACTTTGCAATGTAAATTAAAAAAAAAAATATATTCAGCAAATGATGAACAATTACTTTACTGTATATTACGTGCAATACACAAACTCTAAAGCAACTTGTGACAACGGTTGGGCTATATGAGCCAATTAAATGCTACCTGCAGAAACACAATCATCTGAAATGTGTAGCTCATTTACCAAAATATTCTATATCAACTATTACCAAAAATGAAGAAAAGAGAGATAAAAAAAAACTTAATTTGATTTACTTGGACATTATACACAGTATATGAATGCTAAACACTGCAGTTCAGATATCTCCTCATCCAAGACAAAACGGAAAACACACAAGCACAAAAATTGTATTTTTCCCCAAAACAAAAAAAGGTTAGTTTATATTTTTACCATATTTTGAAAAATATTTTTGATGTAATGATAACCTGTTTTGTTTGCAGTTGGTTAAATGCAGACTGGCTGAAAGCTGGACCAGTAAGGACCTGACAACAACCGTTATCACAAAAAGAATGACCACTGAAAGAGATGAGTATGAAGCACAGGTAGAGAGATCAGAAAGCTGCGCTGGGAAATCCTTATTTTTTCTTTTTAAATACACTCATGCTAATTGGCCACACACAACTGGAAACAAGAAGCCTGAAAAACCTGAGTGAAGATTTTCAAAAACTCCAAGAGCTGAGCAACTTCAAAAATTGTCCAAACCCCTTGTTCTTAAACATCATAGAGGCCCTCATGTTGAAATATCCTCGCCAACCGGCCATTCAGATACACACCCCACCACACACACACACACATCCCATACTTACAGCTGTAATAGTAGTGTTTCCCTGGCAGAAACTCAAAGCCCAGTGAGAAGGGAGTGAACCTTTGGATCTTTTCAGAGAAGCGCACTGGCCCAAATGTAGCAAAGGGGTTGTTACATTCCCACCTCTGGATGGCCCCCTTGGTTTCCACACATCCTTTGAAAGACTCCTCTCCTATGAGGTAGAGGGCAAGTGTCTCCGGCTGTTCGGTGCCTGTGTCAGGGTAGTAGGGGCAGTAGATGTCCAGGTAATCATTGAGATTCATCTGGATAGACAGATCTCCTGTTAGTAACCTGGAAGAAAAGAAAGACAGGGACATGAATATTTTACATAACAATTACAGAGTAATGCATGACTGAGGTGGCGATTAAAGCCAAAGAGTGCCTGCAGGAACGTCTGCACTTCCAGATGACTGATAGACCATCAATATAATGCAATTACAGCCAGTGATGAAACACAGTTGTGCTGGGTTTCATGAACATTTCGGGACTTTAGGTATCACATCTATTAGCAGACCACAAAATAAGTTTTGCTGAGCATCATGCAATCAAAAGAAAGAGAGAAAAAAAAGAGAGAACAATAACTCGTGCTAATTAACACCACTGAGAGCAGCCAAGTATAAAATAAACTTAACTCTCTTTGCTTTCTGCTTATAGCACGCGGTGCACAGAGTTAGAGGCGTGTACAAACTTAAGCAAACGTGCATGTGCATGCACAATGTCAGTAGAGATTGACTGGATTTTGGCATAATGACAACTCTGGACAAGATGGCATCATTAGAACAGAAAGGCTGCATAATGCATGCTTTTTTCTGACTGGAGGTTTCTGACTTCCTGCCAGCTACAATATAAAGAGTTACTCACACATGAGCTAACAGGAGAGATACAGTAGAGAAGGAAGAAAAGGAGAACACAAGGAGGGGTAAATCTGTGTGGCAAATGCAGGGATATGAGACAAACTTCAGAGGAAAGCAGACAACTGATATTAAGAGTTGTGGAAAAAGGACAAAACAAAGATAAAAGGAAAACTTAGAGGCAAAAGCAAGAAAAAAGTTGGATGTGTAGGTGAATATAGTGGACCAAAGAGAAATGAGAGTAAAGTGTTTTAATTAGCGACCCAAGAGAGTCTGAGTGCAGACACAGAGAGGAGAGCAGAGAGTGCGGGAAGAAAGGAGACAGACTTTAATTGGTCTCCTCTTCACTCGCAGCAGCGAGAGAGAAGAATGAGGGGCAGAATGTGGCTCAAGCAGAAGGTTCAGGTCCGTTGGTGGGAGTCTTTATAGAGGGGTGACAGAGCGGAGGAGAGAGGAAGGGAGTGCTGGGAGTCAGTGAAGGGGAACATGGGTGGAAAAAAGGAGTGGAGAATGGGGAGGAGGTGGCAGTGCAAGGAAGAGTAGTCTCAAGTTAAGTAGGTGGACAAAGAAAAGAGCGCAAAAAAAAAATTAAAAAGGGGGGAAAAAAAGAGAGTAAAGAATGAGGAGCTGATGAGAGCAGAAATGAAGCGCATAGATGTGACAGGAAGCAGGGGTCTGCGATGGTCCGGCAAATCTGCAGAGTGTGTCAAAGATGGATGAAGCGATGAGAGGAGAAGTGACAAAAGACTCGGAGAGAAGGGGAGCAGAAACCAAAATAAACTCTACCTCCTCCGTAACAGTAACTTTGACACTGTATGTGAGAGTAATGCGGATAATGGAGCAGAAAAGTGGAAACACAAGTTTGTGTGTGTGTGTGTGTGTGTGTGTGTGTGCATTGGGGATGCAAGCGAGACCCTGGAGGCAGGGCTTACAAAAGCTTCTTCCTGCTCAACAACCACCATGAGGAACTGACGATTTATCAACAGGACAGGACACCATCGATCAGGATTCTTCACTCAGGACAGAGAACACACACACACACACACGCAACCTGCTGTGATCAATACCCCCCCCTCTGATTGTGTGTGCGTACACAGCCATGTCCAATAGCTCTATTACCTGTGTGCACTAATTACAGCTTGATTGTGTGGTCAGATGCACACTAAAGCACATGAGCCAGCATGAGCACACACACACACCCCCACACACACATACAGACACGCAATCTGCTTCTCATCATACCACCTGTGGTGCTTTTTAAGACACCTCCGAGGCAGAGAAATGCTTTACTGTGGAAGTGTGTGTGCGTGTGTTATAATAGACGCGTGCT
The DNA here is from genome assembly GCA_037177115.1 of Craterocephalus stercusmuscarum. Lineage (NCBI taxonomy): Eukaryota > Metazoa > Chordata > Actinopteri > Atheriniformes > Atherinidae > Craterocephalus > Craterocephalus stercusmuscarum. Next base: position 12,893,997 of record JBBDHI010000006.1, on the reverse strand, counting down.
GTGCCAATATGCCACACTCCCTGCTGTACACGCCAGTCACCTCAAGACTCCTTGTTGCAGCTCCCCCTCCCCTCCCCTCTCCTCCCCCTCCACCGCCCCTCCCCTCCCTTCCCACCCCAACCAAACCTGACTCTGAATTCCTCCTCACCTTCTTCAGCTCCATCTCACCCCCTTCTCTTTCCCACAACTTTGGATGACATGCACTCATCCTCCATCTGTTGCTCTGCGAGGCTGCATATCCTACATAACCTGACCCCCACCACCCACCCCCGCCTCCCACAAGCCTCCAGCCTCAGCCTGTGCCATATGCACGCCAGCAATTACAGAGTCGCTGTGCTGTACTGATGTCAACCTGTCATCCCGCTTTCCCTCCTCTCCCCTTCCTTCTTCCCCCTTGTTTCGTCTCTGGCCCTGGTAGGTTTGGCTACGCCCTAATTACACTCAGCATCCTCCCCTCCTGCCAGCCACTAAGCAGAATGGTGACAGCACAGGGGCATCATGGGAGCACTGGGGAGCTGTGGGTGTCAGAGAGGAGAGTGTTGAAGCAGCAAGTATCAGCGGAGGAATCCTCTGGGTGCAACAAAGAGGACTGCTCGGGCCCAGTTAGCTCGGACTGAGGAAGAGGGCGCAAAACACAAACACATGTTTAGACACACAAACATACACAAACGTAGTTCAGGAGAATAAAACATGCTTCATCCCTTATGCCACAGGGTGATCAGTGACACCTTTGTGAGGATTGTTGCAAGCTTGTGGCTGATAAAAAAAATAAAAAATAAATCTCACAGAGGAGTCGAACTGAAAAAAACAAAACATGCTGGACTCTTCGGTGGAAACCCTGAAAAGGCCAACCTTTATCCCCTCATGATCCCAGCACATTGTATTCAAATTTCCAAAAGCTGAGTGCGGCTGATGTCCTGCCGATGTGAATGACGGTGCACACAGAGGCTCCGATATGTGTGTGTGTGTGTGTGCGCACAGTTTTAATGAATTGCAAAGGGTTCACTGTGGCAGAGACCTTTGATCCTTTAATATGAGAGAATAATTAAAGGAGCAACAATCTTGAAACAGCCTCAGGAATACAGAACAGATATTTGATCGCTCACAGAAGCAGCACACTGCGCATCCCAAATACTCAGGGGCTCTTAACAAATGTACTGCACAGAAATATCTGGGATAAAAATATCATACCACAATGAAAATGCTAATAACGTGCTTACTCTGTACTATACATCTCAAAGAAATGCAGGAAATGCAGGAAATGCATGCAGCGTGCGCTTCTTGCTACTAGTGATGGTCCACTAACCAGACCCCAGTAACGATACTGTAGGAGTCCAGAGGGCTTGGTTGAGCCTCAGTTCTTCTGTGGTTAATCTTTGCATGGTGAGCGTTAACTCAGGGTAGTATGCTGCCTGAGCACAGCACTCTGGTCTGACTTTGCTGGGCATACTGTAGCATGACACAGTTACATTCGCTGTGATGGGTGCTGCAGGAACACATTGGGAGTATCTTTGGCTTTGTAACATCGTGTTTGTTTCCGTTTTCTTTTCACATAACAAGATGGGTGAGACGGCCATAACAGAGTCTTTAAAGTCTCTTTTGACAACATTAATTTTAGATTTCACTTCAGTGTCATCATAAGAAACAGGCGAGATCCGGATTAACAAATCCGAAATCTTCTGAAGATGTAAACCTGTGCACAGCTTGTCTTTAGTGAGCTTACAGTGTATACACAAAATGTGCATCACGTTTGCATGAAAAAAAATCTTTGCTACCTTTTGAGTGAAGTGAAACCAGTCTTAGGGGTTTTGTTGCTCCGTAAAATGTAACGACTTCATACTGCCGGAGTATAAACAATCCTATAAACATAGAAGTTCAAAGTGGGTTGTCATGGTAAGCTGATGGTACGTATATTCATACCTGCTTTGTTAATTGTTAATAACTCATCCATCTTCCAAGGTTAAGAGGTAGAAACATGCTGATGTATTCTCCTTCTAGCCATAACTTGCCAATTAATTAGTCCGCCCACTAGCCTCTTTTCCATCATGAAGGAGTAGATCTCTTTTCTGTTGTGTTAAGATCCGGCTCATATTTTGCCAAAGCTGAGAAGGGCCCGTTACGTTGCATCACGTTATGGAAGCATCTCGCCTCCAGCCACCGACATCAGTGGTTCCACCTTTGAGTGTTTAGTGGAGCATTGCCAGCTTCATCTGCCCTGGAACTGGTCTTTTATGGACACAGAGTACTCTTCTTTTTTTCTTCAGGCACAAAATAAAAAAACAAAACAAAAAAAGAAATAGGAAGAAAAAAAAATCACATTGCTTTATGGAGGTGTGACAACAGAAAAGTGAGAAAAAACTCAAGGGGAACACAACTCATAAGAGTATAAATCCAGCCTTTTCGAGAGCAGCAGCGCTGAATATGACTGATGGAATGTGTGAGAGAAGTCACGACAAATAGAAAGGAGCTCAAAGACAGTACAGGAAGAAAGAGAATGTGAGGCAGTTCGCTAAAGAGAAAGAAGAGTGTTTCTTTGATGTCGAGAAGGTTGCAGTGACCTTTTAGTCCACGGGTTGTCCTCTGTTCAGACGAAACAAGACACGGCAGAGAGAAAGAAATAGTTAACAATATACTTGCAAGAATTTGCTTCTTTGTTCACCATATCATCTATTCGGTCTGAAATGGATGGAAAACAACAAAATAAGGATCCCCCACCACATCCACATAAACCCCCCCCGACTTACCTAGCTGTGCCCCCCTCCATACCCACACAAAGCTGCACTGTGCTCACAGCCCAAACACGGCTGTTGTGTCTATCGGGGTGCTTACTCCCCTCAGCGCAGACAAACAAGGATGTTACCCCCATCTATAACCATCTGTGCCCCCGCACCACCTCGCCTGCCCAGCTGGCTCCAAAAATCCTTTTATTACACCACCCCCCCCCCCCCTTCCACCCTCCCCAGTCTGTAAAGCCTACATCTTGGTTTCATTAAACAACGACTAAATACATGATCAACACCTCTTCATGGGCAGGAAGGACAGACCCAAGAGGAACAAGCTGCTTGGCTGATCCAGCATTTCCTGTTTGGTATGCCAGAGCAGGAGTGTGCGTGCATGTATGGCAGCGCTCCCTTCAAGGTCAGCAGGATGCACATTTCTGCCGTACAGCCGACTTTTTGCTTTCATTTTTTACTTGTAGCCTCCACAAATAGATAGTATGTGAACATTTCTCTGTCTGCCGCCTCCATCTGTGCTTCCCTTTACCTGCCACTTCTGGTCACTCATATGTGTATTAATAGGATATTAAAGGAGCTATACCCGATATCACGTTCGGCTATTTTAGTTTTTTAGCTTTGGCGTGATGCTCTCTCGGCCAATGGGGTTAAATTTCGAAACTTCCAGATCCCTGGGGGAACGCTCTTACTGGCTGATCGGACGTTCCGAAAGTTAACCCCATTGGCAGAGAAAGAGCGTCAGGCCGAAGGTAAAACACTAGCCGCTATCGCTAACTAAACTAGCCAGACGTGATATCGGGTATAGCCCCTTTAAGATTTGAGAGGCTAATCTCCTCTGTGGCACCTACGGTGCTGTCAGAAAAAATAAATACTACCGTCTCCAAAAGTAACAAAAAGGACACACAGGTATACATTTACACATCATGTCTCGTGTTTGGACCAGAATTTGGTCAAAGTTGACTTCTACGAGTCACCTTAATGAAGTGATTGGTTGCAATTTTCTTTCTCTGCAAGTTCAATTCAAAGCACAGACCATTCAAACTGATCTTCATTCACACTGTGTGAATCAGCAGGCCGCCTCGGGCACCCACGTTTCCTATCAGTTTCACACACAGATACAAACACACAGATACACACACGCTTGCTGCTTCTGGCTGGCCTAAAAGGATTCTCAGCCTCACGTAAAGACAGACCCTATTTTCTGCCTGTTATGGCATAGGTCCACTAAGTGTGTGTGTGTGTCCATTCTGTGGGACTCAGCAGCATAACAGGATGTATAGCTATGGCCAGCAGAGCTGAGGAAAATTGCATGATTCAAGCCCACACAATCCATCTGTATGGAAACCAATTCATCTGGAGCATTTTGATATGGCTGCAGGTCTGCAGAGAGCATCAGCCCGTCTTGTGACCGAGCTTACTTCCGCAGGCATCGCTCTCCCTGTGTGGTCTAATCTGATCCTAAAATAAGCTTTCCAGAGACTTTTCCAAGAGGTATGAAATTACCAGCTACAACGTACAGTAAATGGACCAGGGCGCAGTCCTGTAGTCTTTATTTGCTGGGTTTGGCAAGAGGCCCTCTATGGCAAAGTGCTGCCTTACTTTGCTCGCCAGCTCTACAGCTGGAAAAAGTCTGAAGTGACTCTCACCTGTGCTGTGTGGAAGTGGGGAGGACACTTTGGAGCTTAATGTGAGGAAAAAAGATGGCGAAAGTCTGTGCGGTAAAAGAAACGTGCACATGCTAAAGTGGAGTGCACGTACAGCAGGGGGTGTGCAAAGGGGGTAAATAAGGTCAGACGTGCCGTTACCAAGACAACCACCAATCTCAAGCCGGGATTGGAGCCAAGCCAACGCCCCACCCATCCATCCTTCGCTCCATCCGTCTTTTTCCTGCTTCTGTCGGACAGCCTAAACCTCAGCATAATGAGTGCCCTCCATGTTTTTTAGCTGTCTAAACTGAGCTGCGGTGTATTTGTACTGGTTCCAGGCTCGGATACGAGAGCTGCAATATAGCTACAGAACCTCACCGCTCAGACTCCGACAGGGCCCACTTTCAAGATGGGGAGGGGAGGGGCTAAAGAGACAACTATGAAAGGTGGCTACAAAAAGCCACAGTTCTTGGCCAAGTACTACTTAAGCCCATCAAACAGCACTGCTGCAAAATGGCAGCTGAGCTGATCCACTGTGTCAACTTCATTTGTCTCAGGTTCATGTGCTGAAATCCTGTCACGCCCTACAGATTTAAGCAGCGCCAGGTCAGATCCCGATGAAGGAATTTATACGAATTTATGATAACTTTAGGTTAAGCAGCTCTCATAAACACTGGCCATTTAGTTTTGCAATGCAGAAGGAGTGAGGTGCACAACAACGTGTGAGTTTAATTTGAAGCAAATCAGACACCAGGTTTATTGATTTTTATTGAATTCTAAAGTTCTCAATGATTGACAAATCTACATGTTAGACTTTAGGAACTACATGATAAATTTAAACACAAAGACTAAGGCTAATTTAAAGGACCCTTGCAGATTACTGGCATCTAAAATGTTACAAAATAATCACCAAGAGCACAGTCACATGCACACAGAAGCTTAAAGAGATGACTAATAAAAAAACAGTCAACCAAAAGCCCGAACACGGACTAAATCTGATTAATGCAAAACTAAATCAAGACAAATAAATTTTATAAATGGTTTTCCAGGTCAAATTGTTGTAAAATATGCAGAGGTGTAAAATTCTATAAAATCAAAAACCTGTTTACTCATCTTATTTATGTCAAATATTGGAACAAGCGGGAGTACAACAATACAGAGAGCGAGTTAGGCTTCGTGTGAATCTCCCAGGCTCACAAACAGTATGTTTACAGCTTATTGGAGCCATTTAAAAGCTCCTGCAGCTGCTGGATAAAGCCCTATTTTTTGTGTGCCCTCACTGCAGGACACGCAAAGACACCCAGAACAACAGTAACTCACAAATGACATGACAATAACAAAAACACTATCAGTAAAAAAAAATGCAGCTCCTAATGTTAGCAATTAAATAAATAACAGTAATGAAACATGGAGAGGTCTGATATTTTCAATGGTCCAGTAATCAGACAATGACTATTTTGAATAAATTGCCTGAAAACTTTTTTAAAGCTTCCTGAGAAAAGATAACTTTAGAGGTTAGAAAGCTCGTTAAAGTGAAATTTCTAGGCTACTTAATGAAAATCAAATAGTACAAATGAGCACACAGTGAAACAAAACCCATCTTTGTTTAACCAGGCGGTAATTAACAGAGTAAGAAACCATTTCTCACGCAACAAACACTTGATACGATTTAGCGCATTTGATTTGTTCTGCTCCTTGTGGAGTTTGTCTTAGCAGCACACACCCTGACTTTCTTTGATTAAACTATACTTAACTACACATATCTGTGGGCCAGGTCTTGCTGCCCCACCTGTGTAAAGTGGGTTAAGGAGGACAGGCAAGAACCCCTCCAGACACACATTTCTTCAGACAGTCAGTGCATTGAAAAGGGCACTCGCAAAGCAAATACACCCCGCTAATAAATCAGACTTTGCTTTGAGAATCCATCATTTACAAAGTGGGTCACACTTTTGATGCCGTAGTTTCTCATTTTGCTCAGGTTTTTGTCTTTTTGTCTGTTGCGAAGGTCATGCTGGATGGGCTGCTTTGGCTTTTTTTTATTTATCTCAGTAGTACATCCTTGTTTTACCTTTGGCTGAATATATGGTGGTTATAAATTGATCTAGTTGTCGGGCTTCCTTCAGTTTGCCATATCAACACATTGAATATATGCCAAGAAGACCCGCTCTAATACATCCAACTGGCCTGAATCACTCCCTATAACTCCTGGTCATTTGCTTTAAAAACTTCTACGCTTGGTTTCATTTCTTTATTCTGTCTTTCAGCCCGTCCTCTACAGGTCTCATTTCCTTCCCTCGGTAAGTCGGTGTGTGCCTACACCATCCCGTCCTCTCCTTTCACCACTATTTTACCCACTCTGTCCTCTTTCCCTCCCTCTCTCCATCTTTCTCTCTGTTTATCTAAGCACTTTCACGGTCACTGCTTTGGAATCCCAGGAGTCTAAACTGCCCCCTTCCCTCTCCCACCCTCGCAGCCGATCCATGCTTCTCTCTGGCTCTCCATCTTTCTCCGTCACATCGGCTGAGATTCATATCGCTCTGTGTGTCGGGGGTATGGAAGGTCCACTTTATTCCCCCTCAAGGCATCCAGCTTTGTCCTGTTCTAGTCACGCACAGCCACTTACCCGCCTCCCCCCGCCCCCATGAACATACAGGTTCAATCAAAAGAGCCATGAAATAATATTAAAGGAAATATACCTTTTGCAGTGTGAATTTGGCTAAAGCTAGACTATTGATTCTTTGCCATTTAAAATCTCCATATAGCATATTCAGCAACAATACATTAGCTTAATTTTGTTAATCAAAATTCATTCCTTTGACATTTGTGCTGATATAACTGGATGGCAGGGTCGACCTTGAGGCCCCTGACTTTCTGAGAAAGGCCGGTCCGGGCCAGAGTTCCACAACACGGATGAAAGGTTCAGACACAATAAGAGGGAAGAGGAGGGGGTCTTGGATTTAGGAGTAGAAAGGAAGGAAGTGGTGAGGGTCATGAAGAGAGGTGCAGACAGGATTAACTGATTAATTTGGGATTAAAGATGACTGGTCAGCGCTTTAAGTAATGAACCACGATGACCTAAAATTTACAAGATTAACACAGAGGAGGTAAGGTATGTGTGACTGTGAGGCGTACAAGTTTTTTTTCCTAACAGAAACAAGAAGCCCACCGTAAATCAGAAGCAAATGCCATAAATATCAATGTACCACACTTCTGATGAAGAACAGCTCTGCTCAGAACAAAATTCTGTTCTGAAAGCAAATCCACCAGGAAACCTTCTAAAAAGGTAACAAAAGAAAAAAAATATGTAAGGGACTTAATGACTTTCATGATGAGGCATTTGTCACAGAGTGTATTTTTGGAGAACATGCATTTTAATCCACAAACATGGAGCGTCTGCTACAGTTTTGAGAGGTGCACTGTGTACAAGAACCCCATTTGCAGCTGAATAGGGGAGCAATGAGATTCATGAGTTCTCCTGCTACAAGGCCACAGCTATGGAGATTTGGGACAGGGCTATTTCTCCACTTTCAGCAGAAAATACAACTACCGCTTCAGATGCTTTCAGACTGTAAATTACAGTCAATTGTTGACCGGATAGATTAGAATGAATACATACACTTTGGATAGTGACAGAGCATACTCAATTGAAAAAATGATCACTATGATGAAAATATGACAGTAAAAGATGTTTAAATTGGATTAAATAACCATATCCTCATGTAAAGTAGCTTTACAAGCCAGTAAAGATTACACAATGCTTCACTTCCTACTTTGCCTGCAGATGTCACAGATGAGAAAAAGAATAATATTGCATGTACACTGTAGACAGTAGAGCTTCACAGCTGATCAAAGGGCTAAATTTGAAAGGAAAAAAAAAGTTTATATTCCTCAAGCTCATAAATAAAAGATTTTATTGGAGCAAAATGTTGAGGAAAAGATGAAAAAACAAATAGTAGAAAAACAACACGGAAGCAGAGAGAAAATAGAGTACCAGGAGACAGGGCTCAAACTGTGCTTTATTGCACTCCCCCCTCCGGAAAAAAAAAGATGTGGTACTGGTGATAGCTACAGAAATAACATCTAAATATGCCTGCACACACGAGCAGACATCCCCCTCGCGTTCATCTCAAAAGACTCTGAATGCTGGCTTGTTTAAATGAGCGTATGATCCCACATTTTGTCCCTTTTTTTTTTACTTAAAAAAAAAAAAAAAAAAAAAGGAAAAAAAATCAGGTTAAGACACTCTGCTGCTACACAAACCAAGCAGCGTCACTTCTAAATGGATTGTGATTCCTCCCCAGGCTCTCCCCTGAGTTGGAGCAGCCACGTGTGCATGCAGCTGGGGTGATGGCACCATTGGCAGGAACGCAAGCGTCTCTCCACGACACCTGTACACACGCCCGCGTCACGGCTTCTGTGTTGAAGAGGTGGAGGGAGGCTTCGCTCCTCATGCCTTCTTTTGACAGTGATAGTAATACCCGCTGACACCCTTTCTTCCCCTCTCTCCTCATCCCTCTATCCCCGAGGGTCTTCCTGAGCTGTTTTGGGAGTTGAAATCTGTTGACTCTTTCCCCACCATCCTCTCCTTAACGCATTCTCCATCCCTCACTCCCTCCACCACAGGTCTAATGTTTTTACCATCTCTAGGGGCTGCAAAGAAAAAAAAAAAAGGCAGAAAGGAAGTGTGCATGTTCATTTGTGGTTTATGTGGAATATGTGTGCCAGCATGGAAAAAAACAAAAAGTTAAATGTGTGCTCCACATCATTTGCGAATGGAAAGTAAGCTGCACTGTCACACTACTGGGAAGCAATGGTGAAATCTTTTCACAATGGACCTCCCCTCCCTCACCACCACCAACACTTCAAAACAAAATCATGAATCAGATTTAAAAAGGTCTCATTCATAAAAAAAGCAAAGACAGGTGTTTTTACAGTTGTCTACAAAAGTATTTACCCTTCCGTTAACGAAGGAAAAAAACAGCTCTCACTGAAATACGCTGAAACTAACAAAAGTAATAAATTATAAAAGTAGAAATTTTATTAAAAAACAAGCAAAAATAATGAGAAATGAATACATGCTGAGCTGATATTTTGTTGAACAATCTTGTGAGGCGATCAATTCAATCAGGTGTTTTCCTGGAACTCTTCATCAGACTTCTGCACCTGTTGGCAGGTATTCTGTGCTCTCTTTGGTGCAGAACTGTTTTGTTTGCTTGATTATTATTATTATTTTTTCAACTCAATTAAATCAATGTTGTATTTTACTAACTCATAATTTAGCAAATTCATATATATTATTACTTTTTAAAGTCTCTAGTTATTTGAATCACTATTAAGAATTTTACCTCTTCTTTTATAGATGGGTATGAGTAAATTTGCAGACCACTATACTTGAAAAAGACACTTTCACATCCTTTCAAGAGTTTTCGTTTTATTACTTTGTGTTTCTTTTTTCTTTCCACATAAACCATTAAAGGTGCTTTACTTTCCAGCAGGTTTATTAGTCCATAAAGTTTGTTCTGGTGTGAAGACGACCGCTTTGTACAAGCTGCTGGACACACACCATCTCAGTTCACACAACTACTGAGTGGCAGCGTATACATATCTTTACATGTGCTACAAGAAAAATAGATTTATGTCCGACAGAAGACATAAGTCAAATACAAATCAATAAATAAAAAGTGATGAGCTTTGCAGGTCAAAGAAAACACCCCCTATGCTCAATACTATCCGTTCTCTTCTGGTTAAACATTTTTCCATTCATTTCAGGCAGTGCAGCCCTGCAGTCAAGTTCATTTTTACTTAAAAGAAGATTATTTTTTATCCTTCTTTATGCATTTTCATTTCAGAAAGCCTGATCACATTACTCTTATCACGACCACATCAGGTGCAGTCTTTTTTGTTTCTAATCTGTACAAATGACACTTCAAACCTCCACTTTGGCATTTTTAAGACTTTTTTTTTTTTAAAGGAGCAGCTAAGCTGGCAGCACAGATTTATTGGGTCTTTACTTTAATCCAGTGACATGCTGCATCATTTAAAGTTAACAATTCGCCCCCTCATAGGCATTTACTTTAGCACTGTAGCTTCAAATTTGTGGTTGGTAAGCTACCATCTTGTGACAGGACAACTGCAGCACCATGAGCAGATTAACAACAACAAAAGAGGGGGGGGGCTGCTTGGAAATGAGCCAATAAGCACCAAAAGCTCTGCACAGAAGTTCGATCTACAAAATATGATTTATCTGTTGTACAACAATCTTTAATGTCAAGCATCTCTTCGCATGATGCTGGAAAAAATTTCACTTTAGGGCCAAAACGAGTGGAAAATTCATAGAAATCAAAGCAAACAAAAGATGGAGCACTTCATAGTAAAATGTACATGTTTTTAGAGTGAATGATTCCACAATGAAAATAAACCCTTTTTGGAGCATTTGCCCTTAAGCCCCTTTCAACACTGAAGGTAAGATGGGAAACATGTCTGTGTCCTCCTGGACGTGGGGACTTTGCCTTGTACAATAATCCAGGCACCTGCAGCAGCCTTTTGCTCCGCTTGGGTCAATACTAATTCAATTTCCGTCCCAGGGAATTCCCAGGCTGCCTCTTGGTAGGATTTCTGAGCCGAATGGAAGAGCATTGCGCGGGTGTACAGTACAGGTACTTCAAAAAGATATTTTTGCCCGGACACGTGTGTGAGAATTTCTACAATCCACACATTGGCTAAACAACCAGTTTATAGTGTTGTTTTGGTTGGGCTTAGACTGACAGCATTTCCCACATTCTGTGTTTACACATTCTTCCCCCTGCCAACTTAATTGCTGTTTTGTACGTCAAAGAAATACACAGTTCATCTGACACGAGCAACAATGGCAGCTCATTGTGAGACATGAATGAATGAATGCGCTCCCACCCGGGGCTCACCAGCGCTAACCAGCATAACCACCCTCTTCACACGCACACGGCACTGCAGCCATTTTGTGCCAAAGTCAGGCTGTGCCATGCCAAGCGAGCTGCAGACATCACCGAAGCTCATTTCATTCCACAGCTGTTCCACCTCTCTTGGAGACATTCATACAATGCAACTTATTACTGCTTAATGCAACCTAATATTGATTTATGTGTGTACACAGAGAGACGGGGCAGCATGGGGAGAGAAATTGGGAAAAGAGATGGGTCCATATGCAGCCTGGTGATAATGCAAGAAGACGGCGATAATATCTGGCTGTTAAATTGGTATCGATTGACTAAATGTCCTGACCAGGAGGAGAGAGCAGCCGTCCTTTCATGCTTGTACACAGTGTCTGCTCCGACGGCTCTGAGCTGCACTGTGATTATCTGATCCATTTTAATACAGACGTCCTCACTGCTAGGCCTCTGCCCGAACCTCATTTTCAACACAGTGTGCCTGTGTCTGAGTCTTCCTGTGTGCGGGTATCTCAGGCTTCGCTTCAATTGCAAAGATTATTTTTGTTGTGCAACGAAGAAGTCGGTTTCATTCGAAGGTATGCTATATCACTAAACAGCAAAATGGGGGATTACGGGTTTCACACAGATGCATCTGTGAAACATGGAGGAAGCAGTAATGGCTGCTGGTAACCTGTACATTTTCTGAAAAAAAAAAAAAAAGGTTACACTGTTGATTTCTCTATGCTCCACCTTTAACAGGAAGAAAAAGAATTAACAAGCATCCTGGAGCAATAATTCGTCCCCCCCCCCCTTGAACGCTTCAGTTACACCTAAAATCAACTAACAAGGGGAAACAAAATAATGACCTATTTAAACGAGGGGCCAGCACAGCGGTTGGTAAAGGTTCCCACAGCCGCACACTGCTGGCTGGTAGAGAGGATTTTTTTTCCAGTTCAAACCACTTTCACTGCTGGCTGAGAGGAAACAATGTTGAAAAACTTGTTAGACATACAGAAAAAACACAACACAATCACAAATGAATCTAATACCTCAAGTGTTTTAATAGGGCTGGGACATTTCTGGGCTTTGTTTTTCCACAACTGAAATCTATCACACTCCATCTCTTGTCCAGGAAACAAAGACTTCCTTTTTACGCAAACCAGCAGGTCAGCTCCAAAAGCACACAAACACACAACTCTGACAGCGCCATTGTTCCAGTGAAACCAACTTCAGCCAAAAACAATGGTACTAAACGCCAATTCTCAGGCTTACAAATCACTAAAATCACTGCCCTGCATTGTTTTCTGACAAAGATGAAGAAGCCCGAGAGCACATGAAGTTAAGTCATTCACAGGTAATACACTTAAAAACCCTAAACAAACACGCAAAGCACACTTGCAAAGACAGATAAGGTGCGCGGCTGCTCTTGAAAATGCAGCTCGGAATCTACACAGATCACTGCACAGCAGTCAGTGAGACAATAGAGAGACAGTGCAAAGAGAGACACTGATACAGCTACATGACAGATGAAGAGAGGAGGAGGAGAGAGAAATTGCTTTGTTAGCAGGACAGGGAATAAAGTGGTAATTACCTCACTGTGGGTTTGTTGATTATAGTTCAGCCAGGTTCTCAATGTTAATCATTTACCAGGGGAAGACAGAGATTAGTACAGACAGACACAGAGAGGAGAGATAGCAGACAGACAATGTGGGGAATATATTCATTTGGATCACACACACACACACACACACACACATACACCACAGGGAAGGGATGGACTGCTGGATGAAGAAATAATGAAAAAAAAAAGAAAAGAAACTGGCCTGAAAGTGTAATCATCTTCCCTGAAAAGACACCATTACAAGCATTGTCTGCTTTCACTTTACTGTAAGGTGCATGCGCGTCTGCAGCTCGCACATCCGGGCGTGTGCGTGAAGGTGAGGTATGCAGAATGTGATTTACTTTGGTATTTAAACTAGCTCCATCGTGAGTGCACACAGAGGGAAATGATGCATAAACAGAGCAGAGATTACACAGGAGACTTATGAGGGCTGCTTTCAATAAAAGATACAGAAAACCAATACAAATATTCATCTCCTCATGCGCCGTTTAAACATGCTTCACTGGCTGGGAGCTCACCCTCAGCGCTCGTCTGAGGGGCTGAGAGATAGAGGCACAAAGAAAGAGGGAGTTCAGAGGCATTTGGATCGGCTCTAAGGTCTGTGTCAAAACTTGAAGGGAGGTAAGAAAACCCGGCCATATTATTCTTACTGAAGTTATACAGATTAAAACACTCAATTCTCCTCTAAATTAATATTCTATTCAAGAAATTGGAAAAATCCGGAAAAGAGAAAACAAAAGAACAAAAAGTCAGAGAGCCCGATGCTTAAACTCTTCAGAGAAACTGTTGCAACAAGTTTTCCCTCTCCCTTGGTAGATAACAAGGGAGCCAATAGCACAGGTGAGAGCCAAGCAGTCAGGAGACGAGGAAATGGAGAGGCTGATTTCAGGTTCAGGCGTGGGTGACATCTGTTCTTGTTACTGATGTGTGTGCAGCTCATACAGACAGGATAAGCATCCTTCAAGTTACATCTTGTGTAAGTAATTCAATGCGTAAAGTTTTGGTGCTTTGAGCTAACTCTCTGACAGATTCCTCGAGTGGCGTTATGAGGAAGAATGGGGCACAAGAAGCAGACAAAGCTGCATCAGCAAATGGGCCGGTCAGAGTTTGGCCCGACAAGTTTAAAAGCACACTGTGGCGCACGAAAAGGGGTCTGAATACACCGATAAAAAAAAAAAAAAAAAAAAAAGGAGCTTCAGCTCAGGAGAGAGTTAAGGTAAACTCCCAACACACACAAATACACAATTTCAAGAGCCGTGGTTATATAATTTTACCGACCTTTAACTGCTCCAGGAAGAACAAAATAATTTCTCATCTAATACGGAACTATTGCTCCAAAGGAGATTCAGCTGTAAAACCGAGTGCGATCGTAAACTCTGTTCATAAAAAAATCATAAAAGAGGGCGACCACTTGAGTCCCACAAAGAGAGAAGCCAAGGCATCTGATCCCACAGCGTTCAGCGCTGAGCCTGCAGTCAGTCTATCAGTTCCATTTCAGGACTCCATTTTTCAATCTAGAGGGTGCTAAATGTGTGCCTGTTAAAGTGTTTCACTGAGCCTTTGTTACAAGCATATTAGCCAGCCAAGAACAGAGCGACGAGGCTCTTCAGTCTCCACTTCACTGCCCGCGCTTCATTAAAACCATAAATCTACATGTGGTAGGAGAGGTGACGGCCAGAGACTGTCTTCTGTCTTCCATACTGAAATGAGCCTGTTTTCTAACCGGCTACAGTTACACAACCTGAGTCTGTGTTGTAACCTCTGCGAAGGCAGAAATGGACAAACCCAAGCACCAGAGGAGAAGTTTTAATTTGTAATGTTTATAAAAATGGTTGAACTAAATAAAACCTGCAAGTCCAGATGTAGGCTACACTACAGCATGGATATATCAGCAGTGTTAGCAAACAGCCACCAGTTTATACAGAGTAGATCGAATGCAATTTAAGCATGCACTTTGTGTTTTTGCCAACATAATGAATTTAAGTCCCCTACTACTCACTTTTAAAGTCAATATTTGTCCTGTTGTCTTCTCCGTCCACTCCTAAGGGAAATAAGGTTGTATAGGAGCTACAGTTCATGCTCCCCTGACCACTCTGCAGCTTTGTGCTGACCAAACAGCACATACTGCCTTTATAGTGGCCCATTCCAATATCAACATCACATATACAAGCTGTGAAAATGAATCAGAAAAGTACATTTTCAGGCTGGTTGACCACAACAGCGAGCTGAAAGGTGCTTAAACGCGCTGCAGAATAGCAGTGTGGAGGCAAGCTGCAGAGGTGGTGGATCATTCTCTTGCAGATTTGCCAGAAGTGAGAGGCTAGAGTCTGAAGTTGTTTAATGAAAACAAAAATATTCATTACAGATTAAGGAAAGGGGTTGTGGTCAGGGCCCTGCAGTGCAGCGCTGAGCCAACATGAGCATGGCCCTCCGGTCCCTGTGCTCCCTTTTCCTCCACCTGGCTGCACTTACAGGCCTCAGAACAACATGGCTGGCTGGCAGGCGGCTAATAGAAAATATGGTATGGGAAAATGACTGAAGCCCAACTAATCACACTGCCAATATCCATCAACGGGCAGGAGGGAGTTGGGAGAGATAAAGGGGGTGAAGGAGGAGGGAAGCAGGGGGTGCAAACAAAAAAATAAATAAAATGGAGAGCAGGGTTTGGAGGAGAGGACATCACTGCTCCACTGATGGCTTTGTGATTGGGTGATGAGAGTGATTCTCTGCCACAATGGGGTTATCCTCCACCGTGATGCTGATGGCATTGTGATTGTGTGGCGTTGCAGCAGACTGTGTGGCCCTGCAACCATTCATCCCTGAATCTCTGGGGACCAGGAAGGTGCTTCCTAACCCTCAATGTTCCTCCCAAACCACATTTGTCTTGGCTCCTCATCACTGTACGGGACGCTTGGACGTTCTGGACATAACCACGGCGGACTCAAGCAGAGCTGGCAAAAGAGCCTTTGGGTAAATTAATGGCCCCAGGAGTCAGATTTTATACTCAATAAAAATAAATGACAAAATTTCCCCGGAGCCCATGAGTACATTTGAATCTTTCAGTGAATCAGATCTTATGGTTTCTCTATAAGCACTTAAAACAAGACGTGTTTTAGACTTGGCCTGCCCCTGCAGGTTTCTCACCTAAACCCTTCAATTAGCCAGAATGGAACACCTGGATCAGCAGGTGAGCCTCACTCTGCCTGGATAATGGTGCTAATCAACCTATTACACACACTAACAAACTTTCCCACAACTCAACTTCATATTAAAGTCACTTATGCACTAAAGTACTTAGGACTTTAATATACACCTGTGCCATGAGAATGCCATCGAAGGCATTAATCACAATAAACTTAAGAAGCCCTCAGGTCGGACTTCCTTTAAATAGCACAATCACTAACTGCAGTTTAGAAGTGTGGTCAGTAAGATGGAGAAACTGGCTGCATGGAGGGAGTGATCACGAAACTGTATCAAACAACTCCAGGGTCCCGCTTCTGCTTCTTTATTTAAGGCAAATACCAGTCTGATAGCTTCTGGGTTGAGCGGGCTTTAAGCAATCACACCCCTCTTTAATTAAGCACACAAGGACGTGATCCGCCGCATAGCTGAGATTCTTTAAACAAACTAAAGCCTGACTCATTCTGAAGGAGTTCAGCTCGTTGTGCAATAACAGGGCAGGTCCACACCTGCTCCGCCGGTTTGTGCAAAGGCCGCACATTTGCACCAGTTTGGCCCCTAACACTGAGCCTCTGCGGGGAGAGAGACTCCAAACAGCACCCTCCACATTTTGTCGCACCATTACGCAGCTTTCTCACCTTGTGTTTGTAGAGTTCCAATAAACGGCATGTCTTCTGGCTACAACCGCTGGGATGATGTTGATGAGGAAAAGTGTGGCTTTCCAAACAGTCACAGCGCCCGATGTCCACATCCTGCACTTTGCTGGCCGCCGCGACAGATTCTGCACCCGACAAGGGGGTGGGGATCAGGTAGGAGTCCCGACACAGGAGCTGTGAACAACTTTCCCCTGAGGCTTCACCAACTCATGAAGGAGCTCGCGCTTCTACGTCATCTCCTCCTGCTGCTGTTTGGCATGATGCATCAAGTTCAACTGAGTGAAGTGGGTCCAGAAGAGAGCTTTAAATCACAACCTGGAAGGTGCACCCCATTGACGGTGGAGAGGTCCTCAGAGTTTGTCCCCCGCCCGCATGCTGGTTTCAGGCTAAGCTTCATTCACCGCAAAATGCGAGCCATAAAAATAAGAAGAATTACCCGAGTTCAAAGGGTTAATTAAGTACAATAATGATCTGACAGATTTGCAACTGAAACTGCCAGCTGGTTTGGCAGCAACAGGCTGCGGAGCGCTGGAAGGGCGGATGCCCGGAGCGGAGGGCGGTGCCGGGGAAACTTCTGACCAATCAGCCAGCAAGGGTGTGGTTATGTGTGACACTGAAGTGTATAGTTAAATCCTAGTGAGGTGCGCCGACTGGTGTGAGGAGATTGTCTGCAACCGCTCCAGAGTTTCAGGAAAACATCTGGCTTCACCTGCTCGTGTTAACCCACCTTTGTTTTTGCCTTGATATAACCATTTAATATCTGTTGTATCATTATGTTTGTCTTTCTTGTCATTTATTTATTTTGGGTGTAGGGAAGACTTTTGCTTGCTTACATTTCCTACCCGTTTCATAGTTATAGTTTCTGATGACAAGATTTCCATCAGCAGTGAGGCACATCTGGGCAAGCACTCCATAAAGTTTAACCGCCACACTCATGTTGTTGTTGTTGGACTTTCTTTCAGCTTCTCAGTTCACTCTATAGGCTAACACCAAGTAGGGCACGGAAGAACAATGTAAACAACCCATAGGAAGTAACCAGTCCAATAGATCAGTCAAAATAATTGATCTACAGGGCTGTAGAGACTCACACCTCCTGAAAGTTGTCTGCAGAAGCCACATTTAATTCAGCTCCACTTAGATGCATGAGGTTGTTGTGGTGTGTGCGTGTGTGTGTGTGTGTGTGTGTCTTTGTTTTGATACGTATTAATTCCCTAGTTGTTGTCAGCCTCCCCAGGGGAGGGTGTAGAAACAGTAATCACTACGCCTCCGTGAGCGAAAGCCACTGGTGGTCCTCTCTAATTATCTGATCCTATAATGTGTGAGTGTGTGTCTGTGGGATCGCCAGCCCTGCCCTTCCTCCAGCGCCATCACTCATCCAGGCGAGGTTACATTGATAGCTTCGTGTTATTAGCTGCTGCAACTGCATGTTTGGCTATTTCCTCTCTGCAGGACCTCCTCCTTGTCTTGCTTCCTTTATCTTTTATTTTGTGTGTGCGTGTGTGGCTGATAGTGTACGTGTGTGGCACTAGGACTCATTAGCTCACTTCCTGGAGGTCCTGATCATTAATTTCCCATGATGCCTCAGTACTCCTTTGTGGCTAATTTGTCCCTGGTGGGCATGTGCCTCCTCAGCAAACGTGGAGCGGACCACAGAGGAGCGTCTCACTCTACAGGGGTCCCTCTCTCAATCATTTTGATTGATCCGCAGGACAAGGCACTTCCTTACAAATTTTGTAAGACTGTCAGAGGTTAATAATTCTGTGTGAAAATTCATTTAATTCTCCCTGTCTTCCTCAGAGGACCTTCCCCAACTCTCAATTCAGGATTGTCTTGAGACTGTAGCAGTTAACGTATTCACCAGCCCTGCAGCTCACTCTTCTGCCGCGTGCTATAAATTGACTAGATTTCCCCCTTAACCCAGATTTGACTGGAGAAAACGTGTTCTCATTTGCCTCACGAAGGCCCATTTGAAATCTCAAGTTATGATGCATGAAATTAAAAGCCATGTTGATTGCAAAGCTGATCAATTTTACATATACTAATTGTTTTATTTTTTTTTCAACCTAACAGACAGGAAAAAGAAACTTCAGAGCATCATCTTCTACTTCAACTTGTTTTTTCCTTTTTTCTCCATCAATATTGTTTCATCTCCTGCCTCTCTATTCATCATTATCAGCAGTGTTTTCAAAATGTTTTCTTTCAGTCTATCCATCATCCATCCCAATTTTCACTCTTATTGATCTTCTCATTACTGGTCAAATATGTTTTTTTTTCACCCTTTCTCTTGAAACTGAGTATTTCAGCAAATATTCTGTGGTATCCCATGGAGTTTTTCATATTT
>JBBDHI010000006.1:12770215-12780684 GCA_037177115.1 Craterocephalus stercusmuscarum | reverse complement strand
CATATATACACACATATATTCAATGATGTTGACTCAATTTTCTCTCCATATACTGTAAAACCCTTATAACCATCAATCAGGTCAATGCTGCCTGTTTGTGTCCTGAAGTGTGACATCACGTGCTCACACACACTTATGCATGCAGTCACATTAACACTTGTTTGGTTTCACATGTCAGAAGGTCACATTGTGCGTCACATGGCCCCTGAAAAAACACCCAATTTGTGTGCCAGTAATTATGTGCTACCTGCGACAGTGACAGACACTGGGTGTGCGTAGGTGTGTAATGAGGCATAGATGGCACACGTTTTAGAACCAGTTGTGCAAGATTTTCTCCTGTCTGCCTTTTGTATGGATAGAAAATCGCCTCTTATTGTGCATTTGTAATACATGGTTTGTAAAGTGTATAAACCATTCTGTGCATATCTTGGGGAACTTGCAAATGTTTGTTCAAATGCACAAGTGTGCAGAATGTTAACGTTTATGCATTTTTCTCATTTATGCCTGTGTAAATATAATTTCCAGATGTTTATGTTTGCATTTGAACATGCATTTGCAAGCACTCCAAGGTGCCCACAAAATGGTTAACGCGTTTCACAAACCCCGTGAAACAAAAGTTTACATACAAATGAATTTACACAGTTTACAAACCATGCATTACACACAGGCATAAAAATATCGAGTCGTTTTCCTCCGCATACGTTTGTGCCTTCAAAACCTCATTCCTTTCTGTCAGTCAGCAGCAAAGAAACACAGCGAAGTAACATGGTGTCCCAAGCCGTCAGCTGCATGCTCAGTTACAGAGCGGTCAAAGCGTTTAACCTGTGAGCCACGGCTGCATAGACCTCATTAGACTGGCCATCGGAGCATACCAGAGGAGGCTGGCTCTAAAACCAGGTGTCAACCAGTCATTATTCTGCTGTCTGACCCACAGAGCAGCTGGAAATATTCTGAAGATAGACACCGTGCTGAGTGGAAACACTGACAATATCCCCACTTTATTCCGATGCCACTGGACCATAAAGAGAGGTGCTAATCAGCCTCAGCTGACATCTGTACAGACAGAAAATTGTTCTTCTGTCTCGTTTCCAGTCTCATTAATCAAGTGACTACAGAGGGTGTGTTTGGCTGCACATGTGTCTCATAGGTGCAGGCGTGCAGGGAGCTGTCTCGTGTTGTTTTTATACGACAACTAGACATCAGCAGTTCGTGCGTAGACCTCCACAAAAGACCGCAAACTATTTTTAGAAATATTACCAGGTGTACATGCCGGAAGATTGGAGAGGATTACACTGTTAACAATGTGTTTCTGTCTAAAGTGTGCAAGTATGTGTGTGTGTAGCTGGAAATGTGTCACTTTTTTAGAACAATAAGGCCTGTCCGATAGCAGCTGCAGTCTCCTGTGGCGCTGCTGTCGTCGTCTCTGGTGCATAGGAGCTGCGCTTCTATCGTTGCGGGAGTGAATTTTCCCTTTTTCTCCAGTTGCAGCATGCCATTATTTTTTATATAAAAAGATTGCAACGCATTAAGAAGCTAAAAAGTTCCATCAAAAGGTTCAAGAGTGCAGAAGAATTATCCGCAGGCATTGAATTAAACAAACATTAACACATCCGTCATGTGTGTCTCCTTTTTCCAGATGAATTCAACCCTTTTGTTCCCAAGCTGGAGAAAAGCGTGAGTGGAAGCAGCCCGTCCAGGGATCGCCTTCTCCTCACCGTGACGATGCTCTTCCTGGCCGCTCTCTTCATCTCCTAGCAACGGCCGTCCCATCAGCGTCGCCATGCCAACCAGCCTTGGGAAGGTGTACGCTGCCGATGGGCGGAAGAGCGGGGAGTGGGTCATGAGGAGAGAGGCAGGAGACGGAGCAGTCGGGGAGAGGAGCAACATTTGGAAATGTGCATTTTGCAGCATCACGGTGTGAATGCGTGTTTGTACGTCTGCATGTTCGAGCGAAGAGTTGAAAGACCTTCAGGCGACTCTGACTGAACTGTGCCCTGTGCAGGTGCTGTAGCCTGAGTGTGACTGTTTTTTTTTGTGTGTGTGCCTGCTTGTGTGTGTGTGTCTGGTGTGAGTCTGAGCAGGCCAAGGGGTGAGCTTGTTGAATCACGCTCACCGCTCAAAGCAAAGCATTTATACAACAGGAGAGGCGGCACTGAAATAATAAAAAGACGTTCAACCGCCCAACCACCCAACCGAAAACCATTTGAAGACTTTTCCTTGGATTTGATTGGCTGTGAGACTTTCTTAGGGCTTGTTGCCATAGTTTCTTGCACCAAGACGTAAACTGAACTCAGATGAACTGAATCAAACAGATTTCAGCCGAACTGAACTGATATTGCCTTTTTTGTTCTTCTTGTTGTTCTTGATCTCAATGCTGGGAACGTGTCTCAGTCCACGGAAGGGGGGAAAAAAAGGAGCCCAGTAAACGAGCATATGCTGGGTCCGAGTAGGAGACTAGTCAAAGTAGCTGATAGTTCATACACAAAAAACATCCCTGGGACTCAAATCACCAGTGTTTTAGTTGCCATCTCCACTTTGCAGAGTCATCCTATGTTTACCACCAGTCTGCAGAAAGCGACAGGCCTGAATGGGGTTGGGGGTGGGGGGTGGGGGGGTATTTAGAGCATTTAAATAATGACTGATTCACTAAAATGTCTTTTTGTGAGTGAAAAACAATGAAGTAGGAGTTTATATGTGCCATTGACAGAAGCTGCAAAGGTTTGTTGATGTTATGAGTTGCTGTGTCACTTTTCTGTCTCGTCCTTTTAAGTACTCGGTCGGTCGTCCGTCATCTCCGAGGTTAACAAAGCACACGATGGCTACAGAGCAGCCATGGGTACAATCAGCAATACTACCCTCCTCACAGCAGACTGTTCAGAGGAGAGGAGGAGGGATGCATCAGAGGGGACAGTCACTCACTCCGTCATCTATGAATAGGTCCAACAACAAGTTCCTCACCGGTCTGTGTTGGTTTAGCAGCGAGCTCTACCAGCCCCATTCTCTGTTAGCCCATATGTCAGATGCCACATGTAAACAGTTTTTTGTTACTGTTTGAGTGTTTGTGTGTGTGCCTGAGAGTCAAATGATGTCCGAGTGTGTCGCTGGTGTGCGATTTAGAGTGAGAGGAAACATGCTGAATAATACTAACAGCCTGGAAGTACATCCACATCCTGTACGTCTCATAAGTATGAAAATGCAAAATTAAAAAAAAAAAAAAAGAAAAAAGGAAAAAAAAAACCCAGCTAAAGAAACAAGTACGACTTCTAAGCAAGTGCTTTGGTGAGGAGGAAAAGCAATTCAAGATGCAAACAAATGTACCAGTCAATTGCTTCAATATAGCATTTCCATAGCAACTAGCACCTTATTCACCATGGTTACCCCACCCTGCCAATAATGGACTCCAGTAGGGCATGGCTTACCATAGTAGCTAATAACAATAATGAAGGTGATTTTGATTAGAATAATGAAAAAGACGGACTGCAAGCTAACGATTGGCTGAAAAGACCACTGAACGCCTCACCCACCGGCATGTGAGACGTTCAGGTACTCGTGTAAATGTCACAACAGACAGAGAATGGAATTCAAGTTTCTTGAAATCTGCCGAGATGAAATGCGATGTAAGCATTTTTATAAACTTGAAGCTCAATTTCTTTTTAGTTTGTTTATTCTGGATGTTTTCTTTATATTCTTGTTGTATTGTTCTTTTGCTGATTTTGCTGTGGTATATAATTGGACACCTTGAGGGGGGAAGATGGGTGTGAAAGTAGAGGGCAGGTCGAGCCCTATATAAACTTGGGCTGTATTCAGTTTCTATGACTTATACAAGTTTAAGTTATCTTGCAGAGAATGTTTTGTTGATTGAAACTGACTTTTGGATCATTCCTTTATCTCCTTAAAAGGGACACGCCAACCATTATAGGCATAAAAATGAGTCCAGTTATCCTGTTGCATAACATGGCTTTAGAAAATATAAACATTAGTGATGTCACGAAGAAAACTAGGATTAAATGTGACCCGTGGCATTTTCAACAGTTTGTGTAATGAACATGATGTTTTCATGTTTACTTGCTAGTCTGACAGAAGCCGTTCCACAGCGACATTGTAATTATAGGATTCAGAGCTGTAGACAAATCAGTGTCTTCCTGTTTCCACGTATACGCACTCATCAGCTACACCCTTAAAACCACCAAATGGCACTTATCTTTTCATTGAAATGCATTGTTCTGATCAAAAACTGGGTTCTGTTAATATTTATTCTACTCTGACTCTAATCATTATCCTGAAGACAACGCACCCCATGTCGATCTTACTCTATGACAGCAGCAGCAGGATAACACATTCTGACACAATAAGGAGCACAACAATGAGCCCAAAGCAGCAACCCAGCTTCAAACTCTCTGGGTCACAGTTTAGGACAGTATCTGTTGAATGGGCCACAATCAATTTCAACTGTAATACATGTAGCTCAACCTTGCAACCTACAGGACCCAAAGTGTGCACCCACATCCCAGAGCCAATTACATCCCATGCTTCAAAGTTTCAGTGCTGTGTCCCCATGCAGACCTGCAGAGTATTAAGTGGTTTTAATGTTGTGGCTGATCAGTGTTGTGGGCAATTATCTCAACGGAACAGTTTTTTTAAGTCCCACATTATTTAGGGTCTCTGCAGTCAAGAGTAATCTTTCAAGAAAGCTGCATTGCCACTTGTAAACCAGAGTTAGTGAGGATTTTGTTTTAACAACTGAGAATCAAGATATTATTCTAAGCTAAAGAACTTATTTTTTACATCATAGTGTGCATGTAGGTGGGGAGTGTTTTTATCCAAAGGTCTTTTACAGAAGCACTTTTGACAGCCTCCTTGTTAATCTATCAAAATTTATAGAAATGTAATATTGTCACCCAGACAAGAGATTGTGCCTGTAGGAACAAATATAAACAAACACAGTGTGAGGTCCAGCCCAGGTGTATATATGGCTCTTGTTAGGAAAAGGAAAGATTTGGCTTTAGGTGTGGAGTGAAATAGCAAAGGAAGGGGTGTGAATGGGTAAATCACTCTTCAAGAAGTTGCACTTAAAAACTTAGACACGAGAGCAAGAGTGTGTGAGTGTCCGTGTGTGTCAGGGAGAGACAGTAAGAACTCATTCCTGTTGATCACCTCATGGCTGTGTGCACAAGCTCCTGTGACTGTGAGTATTTGTGTGTGTGTGTGTGTGTGTGTGCATGAATGAGCAGATTGGAGAGAAAGTGAGCATCAGTCTCTGGTTTTGTTCTTTCCACGTGTGCATGGGTGTGAAAGTGTGACCGATTGTTGTCTGGTGAAGCAACAAAAAGCATTTATTAGTGTTGGAAACAACAATTACAATCATGTTTACCTTCGACTGGAATGACTTTAAATGAACTTGAAAATAAAACTGTAAACTGAACAAACCATAACAGAGGTTATAACAATGATCATGATAACAAAATAATAAGCTTACAAATGTTAATTTTAACAACCTGTGTGTTTGCCTCTTTTTTTGACTCATCCCCCCACCAGCTTTTCCGCTCTTTTGGTCTTTGAGGATATGAAAATGGGAATAGGCGTACAGCTAATCCAAGACAACGGATAGAGGTTGCAGGAAAGTTCTTGCCTGCTATATTCAGACCTCTGTAGATAATGTTGTTTTGAAGCGCACAGATGTGATTTTCCATATCAAAGTTAGTGTAGCAAGGCTGTCCCACAGCGCTAATACCTTACACGCTCCGATTAGGAACGATAAGCACTTCAATCACCAGCCCAACATTTGAATGACAATGGGACACGCGAGCAGCGTGTACCTGTATGTCTGGACCATCTGATGGAAGGGATAAAGCTGCTTCTGATGTCAGGGTGCAGCAAGGTTGATTGCGATCTTATGCAACAGGTCTTCATCATACAGGTGGAGATATTCTCCTCTGATTTAATGGCTCAGAAGATGGACGGATAGAAGGCAGCAGAGAGAGGTAAGGGGGAAATATAGGGAGACACTGAGGAAAAGGATAGAAGCTGTAAAAGCTGTAGATTGTGTTCTGACAGTCTGGTGAGTTTATTTTTTAACTCAAATCATCCCCATGATTTGAGTTTAACTAATTTTTTTCACACAAATCATATACTTCACTAACATGTAACTGATGAATCATGATGAGTTAATACATTAATCAATTCCTGTTGCTCATCATGAAATAATAATGATCATTAATTGATTAACATTAATTCATTGTTGTTCATTGATATGTTGAAAAAATTGCCAGTTAAATCCAAAATATATAATTTAGTTCCATGACATTGATTCTCTCTTTTTTTTTAATGTTAGATGTACTCAAAGAAATTCATGTTGGTATAGCTTTTGTACCATTATTGGTGCATTTGGTTAATGTACTTATTTTATTTAACTGAGAATCAGATACCTATCCCCATTCTGTGGGTAAAGGAGAAGAGGGACCATCCCGCTCACTATCAGAACAAAGACTTTCATGTGTAATGAAAACTATTGCGTATACATCTTAGAAGGTATTTTTATTGGACAGTTTATCCCTGAAGCTATCACATTTTATTTATTTATTTTAAATTGCCTTCTAAATCACCATGAGTGATGATGTGTTATGAGAAAGAAAAAAGATCAGTGTAGATGGTCCAACTATTTGCAGTTAAAATTGCAAGGGATTAGTAAAATGTGAGTAACTATCTTCATAATCCATCGGATCTAATCTATAAAGACGAATCATCATTTCTCTTTGGAACCCGATATTTTATCAGCCCTCTGGTGGATACAGGCAATGATCCAGAGATCAATGTTCAGGCTGACATCGTCCAATGAAACCCCCGGAATCAGTTTTAGGTGGTTCCCAGATGTTTTTCTCAGTTTTTTATAAAAACAAACAAAAAAATCCCATTCTTGTTTATTTCAGGCGATTATGCTTTATTCTTCACATGTCTGACTAATCCATCACAAAGACTATAAAGGGATTTGTGCTTTTGTTTATGTAACATCATTTTTAAGCTGTTTTAAGTTTGTTCTCAGCCACATCGCAGACATGACAAGGCAACTTTATTTGTGGAACAAATTTCACTACAAGGCAACCCAACATGCTTTACATACACAATTTAAACCATTACAAGGTGCAGAAGAGACACTAAAAATGGGAGATTCACAGAGACAAATTAACTTATAGCAATAAAAAATAAAATATGTTCATCTCAGCAAAATTTTCCACCAAACTTCTACTCCCATGTTAACCATTATTAAACAAGCCTCATACTTCATGATCTAAAAAAAAAAGAAAAAAAAGTATGTGTGATGAAAAAACTTCATGCAGGTTTTTACAAAGCAGCTTTTGCTTCAAAATCTATATTGCAGTACCATATACTGACCACATGGTGTCACTGTTCAGTCGTAGCTTTGGTATGACTGAACATCAGGGGTTCTGCTCCGTAATGCCATGAACTTGTAATCCTTCCATCAGAATACATAAATCCATTAAAGCCACAATGACTATTGTGTAACCAGAGTCGTTAGATTAAATGTGCAGATTTATCCAATTCTTATGATATAACCGTTTAGGTTTGCACATGTTGACAAAGGCGCATTTATGGAAACTGCTTTGTTTTAACTCCTAAAAGGCAGAAAAGCAGCAACAGAGGCCAACGATTTTCATTCTTGCATTCTGAGCAGGGAAAAATTGTAAAATGACTAACCATCAACAAATGACGGTTTAGACTCAAGGTCCTCTAGTCACAGACTTGAAAGCAGCTTTTCTTGCTGCATCCATTTATCACAATGAGTCAGGCTGAGGAGGAAAAGCATACACTTCTTATGATTGTGTTTGTATAGAGAAGCCAATGTTATGCATGGCCAGACTTGTAAATATGAAGCTGCTGACTGTTGGCTTATTATGCTGCTGTTTAAAGCAAAAACATGGAATCTTTTGTTCTGCTGTGAGAACCTCAGACATCGTAATTATTTCACACAATGAAAGTATTCCGAATAACAACACCAACATGAAGAACACTTTTTTTCCTGTAATGTCTTGGTTGCCAAAAACCTATTATAAGATAATCTAAAGAACAACAAAGTAATCCAAGGACACTTTAGAAAAAAAGTAAGCAAGTTAAATTAATTTATTTCTTTGTTAATTTGAATCAAATTGAATTCAAGACAGTCCATGTTAATATAACTCTGTAGATAAAATCCCAATTTGTAAAGAAAATCGTTTAGTTAAAGCAGTGGTTGTCAAACTGGGGGTCGGGACCCCTATGGAGGTCACAAGATCATTTAAGGCAGTCGCCAGATAATTAAAAGAAAAAATTTAACCCACATTTATCAAATAAATTTGGGTTTATTTTTTATTAGGGCTATCAAAATTAAACAGTTAATGCAGGATGACCCATCTGATATCATACAATTAATTCAGTTGTCACAGGAGACGGTGACCCAAACACTAATGTACGTTATGTTATCATGGGGGTCATGGCTCAAACTTCTATGATCTTCATGTTTGTGGCCACCCCATTTTTCACATTTTGCGTGTTCGAAATAACCTGAGTGCAGTCTAAAGGGAATAAGTGGAGTCTACAGCAAATATGCTATTAACATAAAAATGTGGTCTACCCTCCTACGACCACCCAAACAAAGCCTTCAAAACGTCAGAAACAGATGATCCCTTGCTGACACATCCTGCTCCCCATGTTCTGTCACTTTTGCCAGGTGTTGAGCCCTGTGACTTCACAGACACGAGGCCAAGGGAGCCTTCCTACACAAGCCTCATGTCCCCTGCTTAAAAAAAAACCTGCTTTTTGTCGGGAAAACGTGCCTCGATGTGTGATTAATGTGAGCTTCACTTCAAGGCATAGCACAGAACATATGGGTGGCCACGTCAACATGCATAATGTTGCAGCATGTGATGTGTCCCTGTATTAAATATGTGTCTTAGAGCATATGTTTGCACATGCATAGTGACGCAGCATCTCTCAGGAACCGGTCCAGAAGGCAAAGCGTGCCGAGTCATTGCTGTCACTTTGGGGCACCTGAAGCCAGTGTGAGTGACCTACTTCGTCACATAAACGTGGCAATGAGACTCTGGTGTTGTTGATGAAGCCACTCATTGAGGGTAGTTCTTCCTTCATTTTGCCTAAATAAGTTGTAAACAGGAGCAGTCCTCAAAAGTATAAAATCAAATGAAGCAACATCTGAAAGCCTGATGGAATATTATGGGTAAAGTAAAAACCAGCTGCAAATTCATCTTGTTCATTATTTTCTTCTTCAAGAGTGCAAAAATGAATTTGAAAAAATAGAAAAATAAAATCAAATATAGAGGAAATATTGTATAAAAAACTACAAATACCTTGATGGTTTTTTTTAGTTTATTTTTTACAGATTTTGTTGCAGGAATTGGCCTTCTATTTCACGTTGCTCCTTATTTTCACCGTCACAATGAATCTGCAAGCTAAACAATCAACAGGGATTGTGATTAAAGTTTAGAAAAGTTGTTTAGATCGCGGCATTTACCATGAAAGAAGTGCTGAAATTATGCAGAAGTTACATATTCCATCCAATTTCACAGCTTCACCATCGGCTGATCGGCTGAATATGAGTGAATAAGGTGTGGTCCATTCACATGTTGCTTCGTTGGTAAGTTGATACCATGAGTTAAAAGTTGTATGTAATAGATTTTCATGGTGACTCTATCAATGGTTCAAAGAGATGTTGGTCCAACTCAGTGAGGCCTGGATCAGACTGGGAAATAAAGACAAACTGAAAGACCAAAGAAGAAAATTGAAATGGATGATTGTAGGATCCTGTCTTTCGTAAAAAACAAAAAAACAAAACATTCACAAACTTTAAAGCTAAACCTACCCAGAACAAATGACATGAACAAAGGCTTAACCTGGAAACAAAAACCACTTGTACTGTAACGACTAAGAACACAAACGCCTGATCAGACTTTTTAAAACTTAAAATAAAATGTCTTCTGTCGGATAAACTAAGATTTCCTTGCAACAGAAACAGTTTAAAGCAAATTTTAGCTATTAGCGTATTAACACTTATTTTTCAAGTGAGTTGTGAAGGTGCACAAAAAAATGTTCCCTGTATGATGAAGCCAGGTGAGTAATGATTTGCCTGTACAGTATGAGTCTATTTTAATGAAGATGTAATCTCATTAAGGTAAATATTTATTTTGTCTGCGTGGTACTGCTGAAAGCAGAAGCTACAGAAAGTACATAACTGCTAAAAGTACAATGATCAAACTTTAAATTGATTCATTGAAAATGACAGAGAAGTAGTGTAACACAAGGAAAGAAATTCAGTTTTGTTTGTCTGAGCTGCTCAAAGGGTGTGTGAAGACAAAACAGAAATCGTAGCTTTTGGAGTCAAAGAAGAAAGATTAAAAGTCTGTACTCAGCTTCAGACAGCCAAGTTAGAAACTTCCATCAGAGCCAGAAACCTGGGAGTA
>JBBDHI010000006.1:12733214-12745441 GCA_037177115.1 Craterocephalus stercusmuscarum | reverse complement strand
GTGTAGTAATGATAAAATATAATCTTTATACTAATGCATTAGACACCTTGAGATGTGTAATGACTTTATCGCTCGCTTATTTTCATTATATATCTAATTAAAATTTTGTTTCTATGTGATATAAGCTTTTGCTTCAGCCTGCACCACTTTTGATTCTTTTAATTTCTTTTTTTCTCCTCCCCCTCCTGTTCTTTGTCATTATCAGAATCTTGTATTGCTCTGATATCGTGGAGCTACACATAACTTGTGAAGCTTGTCTGGAGTGTCAATCAGCATTAGCATCTCTTTTGGCTTTTTTTTTATTTAAAACACACCATTTTTAGAGTTTGTTCAGCACTTTGGATCTATGAGCGGTTTTCTCGTGTTATATGTTGTGCACTGCTGACCGTGTTGCTTTTCTCCTCAGGTGACCCTGGCTCATAAGGAGAGAGAGTAAAGAAGGAGAGTGGTTCACACTCTGCCTCCTCTGTTAATCCCTGAGTAAGTTGTTTGACTTACTTTTTCTTGTGATGGGTTGTCATGGGTCTGGTTTTTGTGGTTTTATGTTGATCTATGGGTTTCTTCTTTTTTATTTCTTTAGTTTAGTTTAATTATTAACAAAACATTGTCACTGTAATCATGGTCTTTCTTGTTGGTTGTCTTCTGGTGGTGTAACACAACAAGAGATTATTGGTGTTCACTACAGAAATCCTGGATGTTAACCACTTAGTCTGTGTTCTCTGCCTTTACCCTTCTCCTTCCAAAACAGGCCAATTGTTGCCATTGTCCCTTACACAGCAAAGTTCTCAGTAGACATGTTTTCAAACACAAACGAACTTCTGTAGTTTAGCAAAGAAATGCAAAAATAAATGAACAATGTTGTGATAAGAAGCAACACTGCTTTGTTTCCATTTTTACAGATCTTTATCTATGATCACCTTTCCCTTGTTGAAACCCAGAAATGGACCATGGACTATTCTGTGCTGAAGACTTACGTTGGTACGTTCTTTAACTAATATGAGCCAATGCACCGACATTTTTCATGGTACTATTATAGTAAAACACAATGCAGCATGAGCTAAATGTGCAAACACATTGCAGAGACACCAAAATTTCTGTAATGCCAGTTGCATTAACCTGCTTGCATATAATATCCCATGACTGGATTAGCCTTTTGTTCTTCTGACAAGACAGCTGTGAGAGCGATGGGTGCCACATGTACCGAGACAACCATTGCAGGATTCATTTAAAGACACACATTATAGCAAAAGCATGAAAGTAAAATGTGTGAGATTTTAAAAGGGTACAATGCTCCACGGATTACATGATAAATACAAAGAATGACAATCCATGGGAATTTGTAGCTCATAGTCCTTAACCATAAGCCTGCTATTACTACTTACAACACCTTCTCTTCACACATTAACTCCCTTCCAAAGACGTTGGCACAGTAATACGATTGGTTTTAACTGCCTAATAATACAGACTTCTAAGAACTTTGTAATCCCACCTAGTGCTGTTCTTTCACTGCTTATTCTACACTATGTTGTGGACTGAGCTGACCTGGGGCTTGTTACCGTAGGTGTATTAGGTAACATGCCTTCACTGTAAAGATAATGCTGATACTCAGGAAGAATCGGCACAAAATGCTTCTTCATCAGTTCAGAATAGGACTGCACGATACTGGAAAAAAAAAGCTGGCTTTGCGATATTTTCTAACCCCACAATATACATTGCAAAATACTGCAATATGAAAAGATACAAACAAATGACTTGAACAGCATTTGAAGTTCTCCTGCGCTCCTGTTGACAGTGAGCCAGCACTGATCTTAACTCTTTATAAATGTTGCAAGTCTGGTTTTTTGTCTGTTAGTTGTTGTCTCACAGCCTGCATGTAATCTGCTAGGAACTGAGTATGTTTTGTGAACTATGTTTTAACTGGTTCTACTGATTAAGATCAATGATGATTGGTGGATCACTTACACAATGTGTGGCAGGTACCTTAAAAATTAGATAAGAGCATACTGAGCTAACTTGCGATTTGACCTGCAGTGTGAGTATTGCACACAAATACATTGCGATGACGATGCTCAAACGATACATTGCGCAGCCCTTATTCAGAATGTCTTTTCTCAGTCAGACAGGTGAACTCTAAATGAGTGGAGGATTTCTGAATGGATCATTCACTATCTCATATCTGGTGGAAGTTTTGCATCCAAATCGGACTCTGGGACTCCTTGTATAAAATCCATCCCATAATTGCAGCAGTTTTGGCCAACAAGCCTGTGCAGATGGCACTGATCAAAGCCAAATATGATCACAAAGCTTTTGTTATGCCTGAACACACCCATCCAGTTTGGATTAAGTTTTAAGTTAATTTCCTGCTTTGATGTCTTTATCAGAATCGGATCCGATTAAAAGACTAGTTTCTGCTAATTTTATTACAAGGCTTCACATTCATTTTGAGGCTACACTGGCTGTCTGTAATGTCAGTGACTAAAAGGTCTTCGTTTCCTCTGTGGTAGTCCTGTAAGAGCCCACGTCAGAAAATCATTTTATTTCAGTCCCTAATGAAAACACTCCTCCAAAAGAACCACCCTTTTTCTTAAAACTGAATGATCTCAAAAACATTTTGCAGATCCCCATGAGCATCGTCTCTGGCAGGATCATTGTGTCTGCGCATGTTTATTTCTAAATCATGGTATTTTTACTCTGTTAATTCACTCTGATAGAGGACACCATCTGTTAGCTGTTAAAAGATTGGAAGGAGACCACCACCTTTTTTTCCCTCACCGCCTGTTTTAACTCTCCATAACCTCCAAAGTGTGACCTGACCTTCCCTCAACACTATGTTATGAGAAAGCTGGACGTACACTCTGTCCAGACGTTGAGATTTGGATCATCTCAATGCCTGCATGTCAATAGATCACTCAAGTAAGCCTGCCCGTCTTTGTGTATGGATGACCCTCTGCTGATGAGGTTTGGCAGCTCTCTGGAAAATCCCAGAGGAACATGTTGTGCATGTATCCATCTGCCAAGGATAAACCATCCAAACCTCCTTGTGTATCTGTATGCATGTGTGTGGTCTGATTAAGCTCCTGTACACTTGTGAGGACTGACCAGAGAGAGGCCACTGATCTAATGAGGATATTTCTGTTTGTTAGTGCACATATGGACTTTATGTTGTGTGCAGGAGGGTTAGGGGCTTAGAAAAAAGACTGCAGTGGGGAGCAGATTCAGCAGTTCAGCATGGTTATAGTATCACCATGAGCCACATAGAACTTAGTTTGTGAATTATGTGAGAGGGGAAATGTTTGCAAAAATATCAAGCACAAGAAAGACTTTTGAGGCTGTTTTTACTACAAGACAGTTTTCCTCTAATCAACAGTATTGAAAGACCAATGTAAAGATTGCTATACTAAAATACACAATGCTAAGGTCTGACTAGAATAAACAGCCATTCCATCACTTGTGTTATTTATCAACTAGAAGCTCTCAAAAAGCACAGACCTCCGCCAAGACATAGCATCATTCACCTGAGAAAAAACCTCAAAGGGCCCAATAAGCCCACCCAGTAGGTTACCCCTTTCAGTTTAGACCCCCAGATCCAGAATAACAACATGATCCTGATCAAACAATGTCAGATTATAACATCTACCTATAACTAGAAGATAGTCTGCTGAAATGTTTTATAACATTTTGGATTTGGCCACGTTGAACGCATGTGTTCTCTACTGGAGCTTCGATGCCAGAATGGCTCGCCGTGTTTTCATTATTGAGCTCTCCATGTGCGATACAATAGATAGTGCTCTGTTTCTTTACTTCAAAATTACATAATCTTTTTAATTATTCCATCTCAAATGACATATTTACAGTAATAAATATTTCATTTTGTCATATGTTAGCGGATAAGTTAATGTTGTAAGCTGTTAAATATTTGAGATTTTCTATTTGAAATACAATTTCTGAATAATCTCACATTCTAATCAATTCTAGTCATTTATCAAAGCTTTGTCTAGTTGTGAATGATAAAAAAGACTCGGGGGTGGAATTGGCCCTGTAAGCACAACCTTTATCCTTTTCTTTTTTAAAGCTGCATCAGCGAGGGTCTCGGGTGGTTCTACTTAGAATATTAGAATGCTGCAGGTTCTAGTGTTTAAAAACATTCCTGGATCCAAGCGGTTATACAGATCCTCCCTGTTATTGTACCAGTTTTTCCTTTTACCATTTCCTGAACAATTCAATCAAAATCCATCAGTTTCTTTGTGAGTTGCTAACACAGACAGACAAACGTACACAAAACATAACAGCGATAATAATCATCAATAAGCGGTGCTCACTAAATTGATTTCCTGTCTCCTTTTGTACAATTTAACCGATAATCACATCGGTGCTCTCATTCTAATTGATTTTCCTTTTTCACAATCATTGTTTGTGCAGTATGATTGTTGGAGCTCTTTGGAAAGCTATGCAAACACAAAAGCTGCAGCAAAAAAGATGCCTACTATATAAAACCTTGAGCACAGAGGACTATAATAACTGCTGGTGTGTGAATAAGTGGCTGAATGTGGATGGATCTGACCGTTTTGTTGAACAAGGCTTTCTGTAATTGCATCCACAGGTGTTCGTGCAGCGGCACATTCGTTTTATGCCTCACTTGTTCTCAAAAGGACAAAAATAACAGATGTGGAGATGATTGTTCAAATTGGGACAGTGACCGTTTTGTATGGCTGTGTACACGAGTGTTTGTATTGTGTGTCTTTACATGTAGAAAAAGGCAAGATGTACCCCTTGTATGGCAAGTGCTAGACAGAAAGTTCTTGATAAATAAGCAACTGTGCAATTATGCAACAATTGTGACTGTGCCAGCGCTGGACAACGAAAGAACAGAGAGGCAGAACAGGAGGCAGAGAGGACAGCGTGACAAGGCTGGAAAACTTCCTGGAGAAAAAAATAAAAGCCGAAACACCACTGAGCAAAAAAGTTGTACTGCAGAGATGAATTTAAATATGAAGTTGGGTCGAAGCTGAATGGAAGCTTGTTTTTATAGTCCGCACACACACACACACACACACACACACACACACGCACACACACACAGGGATTTATGCTACCAGTTAGAAAGTAGTAAACTAAATTTGGAAGGGGGTCAGGCAATGTGTGTGTGCATTTAGAGAATGTCAGCATATCCATGACATACATGCACTTTGACCTTGCACCTGTAACACTGTAACCTTAGGAGACAGTGCATGTGTGTGTGTCCATGTGTTTGCAAGTGCACCAGTTGCACCTAAACTTGGTTAGCTGCAGGGTTTAAAAACTTGTCTCCTCTAACTCAGTGATCCTTTTGGACTAGCCACACACACTGAGGGTAGCTTGTATATTTGTTAGCAAAACCATTATACTGCAGAAAAGGATTTAAATATGAACTTCAATCATTTTTATCCTAATCCATTCCTTTCCGAATGGACTCTCTCTCTCAAATAAGTGAACTTGAGAGTGACCTTGCAACAAGAATCACGAATGTCAGATATGCAATGTGTGTCTTTTACAGCTTCAGATACATGACCAGAGGCATGTGGATACAGAAGCCAAGTTAAATGTGGACTATTAGAGTATCATTTCCAAAAGACTGCGGAAACTTGGTCTCAGAAATCTGCACCCATTCCACAAGTCTCATAATAGTAAAATTTCAGCTCTGATGTTGGGTGATCAAGCCTAGCTTGAAATCATTACTCTTCTGTGTCGTGGTGGTGGTGGAGGTTGAGATCAAAGCTCTGTGCACGCAGATCAAGCTCTTACAAAACAGACCTGTTAAAACGTGACATGATGGACCTTGTCCTTCCACGCTTTTCTTTGTACATGGGCCCATCTTCACATGGACAGCAACTTCAACTCTTCACAAGTATCGCTGTCACACCTGAGCTGATGGGTCCTAATCAAGCTTTTGAGAAATTTTCTGATCTACTTTCTTGTTCAGAGTTGGATGAGAGGTCTGGTTTCCATCTTAAACGATACGTTTTTGTTTGTTTTTTTCTCAACCTGGACCTATCTTCTAGCAGGAAATATGATCATTTACTCACCCAGACAGTTTTTGTGTAATTTGAACTCCTTCGGGAGATATTTAGATCCACTCGCGATCAGCGTACATCAAATATAATGGATGTAGTATAGTGACAGATAATAATGACAGATCACCACAAAAATGCAACTCCAAGCTGCTTTGAGCTCAGAGAGGGATCGGACAAGCAATTCATAACAAAACGTTATTTAAATGAAGGAGTTTTGTGGCAGAACTGGCCGTATTTAGAGGCTGTGCAAGCTGGCCCCGTTCACTCCCATTATATTGGATGTACGCTGTTCGCGAATTTGATCTAAATAGCTCCCGAAGGAGTTCAAGTTACAGCTAAACTGTAGGGGTGAGTAAATGATCGTATTTCATTCTAGAAAATAGTTCCAGGTTGCAAAAAAAAAAAAAAACTTATCCTTTAAAGGCACTAGGGTCAGGATGGAGAAATGAGACTCACTAGTGACTCCACAGGCGCAGTGAGTAACTGCAGCCATCCGCCAAGCCGTGCCGGGAGTGCTGTAAAAACTCTTCAGACTGTTCATATTCACAACACTGCACTAGTGATGCTGTAACGCTGTTTACTATGTGACAGTTCACTGCGAGACCACCGTGCATAAAGCAAGCACCATGTGTCATGCTCTGAGTTTTTAGAGTGAAACATGTGTCTGGCCCTTACTACTGCAACAGCACTGCAGTGAAATGAAGAAATAAATCAGGTACATTTTCGGATAGTTTCACAGATTATAAAACTTGGAGGGAAAAAGATACTTGTCCTCATTGCTAGATTTAATGTTAACACAGCTTCATTCAGATATTTGAAAAACATTGCAATTTACGTTTGTTTTTTTTTCATCCATTTTCTGTACCGCTTAATCCAATTCAAGGTCGTGGAGAGGCTGGAGCCGGTCTCAGCAATTATCAGGCAGAGGTGAGCTACACCCTGGACAGGTTGCTAGTCTATCACAGGGCCAACACAGAAAGACAGACAACCATACATGCACACTCACTCCAAGGGAGAATTTAGACTGACCAGTTAACCAAGCATGCATGTCTTTGGACGGTGTGAGGAAGCAGGAGTACCCGATGAGAACCCACGCATACACAGAGAAAACACGCAAACTCCACACAGAAAGGCCCCACAGCCTCCTCCAGCCACTGAATTCTCCCAAAGTAAGATTGTGTTACTCTGTTGTTCTGTCTTTGAAGATGTTGTGTGTGTCTGTTTTCTGTGTGTTTCTGCAGATCAGGGACCAGCTGAAAATCTGTTTTTGCTAAGTCGGGCCTGATTGCTTTTTAATCCTTTCCTGCAGATAAATAAACAAAAACAAAAATAGTAAGACACAAATGCCGATTTATGGGTGACCAAGGGTGTAAATTCATCAGTCAGTAAGCAACACATTTCTGTCAAATAATCAGTGACATTTACCAGTAATAGGCATTTCCATCTGATTCAGCCAAGAAGGAAAAAAATAAATAAAAAACTCTTGAAAAAGTTGATCTCTCAGAAAAGATAGTGCATAGTTATTAGAAGTCCCTTCTTTATTCTGTACGGGCTTCAATAGAGTTGAAACACAAAATCGAACGTTTTTTTTGTATATTCTAATGCAGTTTGCGGTTGCTGGAGCCTTTCCCAGCAGAAACACTGTCCAGGAGGCAAGGTATACCTTAGACAGGTCACCATCTATCATAGGGCCAACATAAAGAGACCAATAACCACTCACAATCACTCCTAGGTTTAGGTCTGTTTTCATCTGTGCTGAGGTTAAAATGCTAAATCTTTAAAATAAAAAAAAAGTAATATCTGAAGCCCTGTCCGTTTATAAAGCAACTAAATATCTTTACAACCATATGTTATTTAGACTTTCGTTAAACCATCGGAGTGTTGCCAGCTTTTTATTTTTGTTCCGTCAAAAGTGCAGAACAGATTCCTCGTGAACCCACATCCACTTGTCTGTCATCTCATCTCGGCTGTTGGCTTTCTAAAAGCTGAACTCGTGTGCCCACACACATGTAAACACACATGTAGACACACATACAGACACGGTTATGCACAGACATACCCAACAGCCCTACATGCCCACACACACACACACAATGCAACCACCCACGCACACCCTTGGAAGAAGGCACTCACACTTCGCCCCCGTAGAGTACATGTCAGTCCATCTGGGATCATTAACACTATGTTAATGAATATAAGGCTGGGGCCAGCAGCATGTGAGGAAACAACAAGGAGAGCCGGAGAGAGTTGCATGAAGAAAACAGAGAGTGGGAGGATGGAGGAGGATAATAGTTTCTCTGCTAACAAATACACTGTTTTAGGTACTTACGGGGAAAAAATACTGGAACGGAAAAAGACTGAATGTGAAGGACGTTTACAAGCAACAGACAGAACAGAAAAGGGGGGACAGAGGCAGAAGAAAGTGAAATGCAGCGATAGAGCATTAAAAAAGGAGGAAGGATAGTGAAGTACAGGGAGAAAGGAAAGCAAGGAGAGGTGTACTCAGTAGTTTCTGGCCAGATGAAAGCTTTAACTGAACAGATGAAGAGAAGAAAGAGCAGGAAAGAAAGACAGCAGAGACGACAGATGAGCAGAGAGAACGGAGACAGACGAGCAGATACGGGGTAACAAATGATGGCAGAGGCAATACAAGCTTAGTGGCATGGTTAAATATTTCACCGGGGCTTGTTTGTGCCTTTGTGTGCTTCCACTGTGTGTGTGTGTGTGTGTTTGTGTCTATGAGAGGATGTGTGAGTCCCTCAGAGACAGGACGGAGCACACGGGGAGCGAACAAGTGGAGTGTGCCTGTTGACTGGGAGAGTTAATGATTCCTGTGGTCTGAATAGTGCAACAGTATTAGTCCAGGAGGGAGGGAGGTGGCTCATTTACCCCCCGCTGACTCACACAGGCAATTCTGTGCTTGAGTTTGTGTGTATCTGATGCTTGTTTTAGTTGCTAATGTGCTACACGTTTAAAAACAGCTCAACCTCTATGGCAGAAGGTGAAGGCGGAAACAGCACCTCAACCCGAGCATGTGCTTTTTCCCTGCTCCCCGGATAAATGTAGAACACGCAGAATCAGGAGTGCAGGCTGCGGAGCTCTGAATGCACGACCACCTGTATGTAGATGAAGAGACGTCTCTTTGTGTCTCCCCAGAGAGGGAGCAGCTTGTCGAAGTGTGCCGCTATGAACCGGAGAGACGAGGCTCCGCAGGAGGTCGGGGGGTAAAGGGACAGAGGGCAGCAGGGTGACAAGCTGTCCAAGTGTCGCTGAAACAATGCCAAATGTTAACAAGCCGAGGCAAGAAGTAAAGACCGAGGATGGATGAACAGAAGTAAACAATTTGAAGTACAATCCCTGATGGGCTAGAGTCAATAAGGGCCTCATTATGCTGATTCGGCCCCTTTAAGCCCTTTATACCAAATTCTTTGTGTCAAAATCTTCCATTTGACCTTTTGTCACCTAAAGCCTTTCAGTTTTAAAGAGGCAAGTGGCCTAAAAGTGCAAAACTCAACAAACCTGGAGAAAAAAACAACCCAAACCTAAAAAGTAGTGATACCCATGATCGTACAAAAGTCAAGCAAACAGATTACACAATAAAACTTTGCATAAAAACATGACAAAAGGAAGAAGGAAAGAAGAGCGAATGGTGTTTTCCAGGTTGCCATTTCTGTTTCGGTTTGTTATTTGTTTTCAGTCTAATGTTGCATTGTTTAGCACCTCTCAGCCACACCGTAGGTGTGGGAGGAGAGGCACAGATACGTCAGTAGAGGCAGGAGCATGAGGGCATGGCGTGTGATGACACGATTAAATCACAGCAAGAAAAGAAAAACAAAAAACACATGTCAGGCATGTGATCAGCAGGATAATGTCTCAGTCGTCCTAATACAACAACAATAAAAGCAGCATCAGGATTCAGAACACTCCTACACATTTTCAACCCATGTTTACACAGATTTGTTCACCCGTTTGAATGGCCACCAAGCAGATCCTCAACACCGCCCCTGTTTGGTCTTTGTTTTGTTTCTGTGTGGCTTACACCCACTGTTTTCACGTCTATTCTTTTAATAACACCTGTGTTCTTTTCAAAGTTTCACTCCTCCTCATTTTGATTGATTCCCTCTACTCTATTAAGCCCTACTTTGTCATGTTTCTGTCTGAGGGAACCCCTCCGACTCTTTGGACCGTGCTCCCTGAGCTCACCTCTCTGATCCATGCCTGGGGCCGACAGGATGTCAGACAAGAGGAACTGAGAAGGTTGGAAGAGAAAGGAAAGACTGAGCATTTAATAGACAAGAGGGAAAACCTTTTCTTTCTTTTTTTGTGTGTAATAAGCTCCCAAGTACCCCTTTTCTTCCTCTGACATCATGTGTTTTTATTTTATGGATCTCCTCGCTCTGCCAGGCCTCTGCTTTGTGTTTCCCTCCAGCAAAAGTGATTCTAATTCGATATTCTTGATGGAAAAGAAAGGCGGGGATCACCAGGAACAGGTAGAGCACCACAAGCCCTGTCTTACTAAAGCAAGTTATGCAACAGTGGAATTTCCACATCGTGCAGTACTGAACAGCTTGTGGCAGATACCGTGACGCCTGGAGACTAGTTTCTTGGAATTAAACAAGTCCATGTCAGAAAGTTGAATGGTTTGTGTGGCTGTCAGGTCTTCCCCCGACTTCCTATAATCCCTTTTTAGAAATGTGAAGTTTTCCATCTTCTTCAACGCCTTTTTTTGTTTGTTTTCTCTGCTCGCAGTCTCGATCTAACCGGTCTATTTGTGTCTCTGCAGGCTGTGGGAGGATTGGGTCTTGCTCCGAGTGTCATCTATGGTTTTCTCCTGGCAACAACACTGTCAAACGGGCCTGCAGAGAAGACTCACTGGCTTGTGTACGTCCACAGAATACATGCAATGCACGTGTGTGGGACAGGAGATCCCAGCGATCTGACCGTTGGCAGCTGAAGCAGAGAAGAGGCGTGTTTGTGGGTTGAGGATTTCTAAATGATTTTTTCTATCTTGCTACACGAGTGATTATGTGTTAGATTATGTGTTAGATGGATGCATCATGAGGAGATCCCATGTTTGAGCAACGGAAGTCTGCTGGCAGTGAAGGCCACTCAGCAGCCGTGTTGTGTTTGAGTGAGAACTAGGATCCTGTTGCTGGCAAAGTGGGGTCGGTGAATCACAGGCTCATTTTGGAGCTGCTGGGACAGTATTTGCATTTCTGTCATTCCAAAGAGGAAATCAATAGTCTGGAAGGACTTCCTAATGTCACAAGAGCTGAGCGAAAGATATAGAAATGCCAGTTTTGTAGTTTTTCCTCAATAAGAAATGGAAAACGCTGCAATAATCGGATGCCTTTCCCCTCTTCCTTCACTATTGTCTCTCCTTTTTTTTGGGAGACATTAGAGCGGAAAAGCCCCCTGAGCTGTGATTAACCCTCCACAGCCTACAGCATCTACAGTCCGGTGTGAGTGTGTAGTATGTGTGTCAGAACGTGCATGTGCTTGCCCAACAAAGCCTTGGGACTATTAGATTGCTTTCCATGAAACGCATACACATACACACAAAAACATTCCCCCCTCCTTATCCTTAAAGCTCTGGAGTTCTGCACCAGACCATCCCAGCATGCATCCATCCCTGCCCGAGGGAAGCCCTCTCCCGCTGGGGCCACAATCGGGCAGAGACTCCACAGCCTAAACTATCTTCTCCATCTGCGAGGTTGTTTTCTGCAGTTACTTGTCTGGTACTGTAACAGAGCAAAGGGGAGACTACAAGATTAGACTTACTGATAAGAGGCTAATAATTCTTGACTATCTGACAAAGTGTAATCAGATTACCAGTGTGCCTGAACAACAACAACCTGCATGAACACAATGTGGGATAAATAGCTGTCTGCAAAATGTTCTCAAATGACTGACCAAGCAGTAGGACAACCAGAGTGTAACAGTCTGTGTAATACCATAATACAACAGAAAACAAACAAAACAAACAAGTTAACAATTTGCATTAAAAGTAAACAGCTAAAAGCAGTTTGGTGCATTGCAACATGATACACGTCACATAGACCATAGCTGAGATTAAATATTTTTTTCTTACATCTGGTAGAGCACTGTACTAGTACAACTTATATAATGTACAAATACTTTTCTTGAACTCTAAACTGCATCGAAAAAGTAGTTGCC
>JBBDHI010000006.1:12720441-12732783 GCA_037177115.1 Craterocephalus stercusmuscarum | reverse complement strand
TATATATATATCTTAAAATTCCACAGTTAGTTTTTAATGTTTTTAGTCTGAAGTAGAAAAAGCCTGAAGACGCACGGGTGGGCGGGGATCTTCAGAATAACGCACTGCAATTGGCTAGTGGGACTTTCAGAGGTGGAGCTTTCTGCAGACAAAACAGACAGGTTGCGCTCATGAGAAACAGTCAACAACCCGATCCCTGAACGAGCATCGTGTTCCTACATACTTTAGGTTTTGTTTCTGACTTGGAGCGAACCAATCTCGGCTGCTTTTCGCGTGCTCCTGTCACGCAAGTTTAAAACTTCGCCAAAGAAGAGTTTAGATCACCGCTCCTCAGATCAAGCTGCTGAAGCGCAGGTGGAAAAGAGAAACTATGGATGTGGTGTATCTGCTGTGTTTGGCGTTGACCGTGGGTGCGTGGTTCGCCTCCGCAGACAGACACAGCGTTTACTGGAACAGCTCCAACCCAAAGTAAGTGCCGATCTGTTGAAGTTCGATATCCAACCTGGTTTTGGTTTCTCATTCATGCCTACCTCTGTGTGTGTATGCGTGTGTTTACCAGTGTTTCCTCTCCAAAGACGAGCAGATGGTAACTTCTTAATTTCGCGGTTTCACAGGTGAAAAACTCTCATCCCGCCGTTCTGCGCAGCTTTTACTTTACTATCTGCGCCTACATTTGATTTAACGTGTGACAATTAAAAATCCGTGCTGCGTTTAAACTCAGGATTATGCGGCTTCTCTTTAAACACGGCACATTTGACATGAGATCATGGAGCAGCAGTCTAATGTAAAAGCAGAAGATTGCGAGCGGACGCTTGGCAGATGGACGGATTCACCACTATATTTAACCGCAACACATAGACTCAGACATACTCTGATAGTAGAAAATAGACTGACGGGTATGAACTTGACTAGTCCTGTCTGCAGATTCTGCGCCTGTCTGTGTGTGCACTGTGTGCATGTTTGTGTCATGGAAAGACAAGTGCATTAATCTGTATTAATAGACCAAAAATGAACAACATGAGTTGTTTGTTTGATGGTTGATGCCAGATCCTCTGTAAAAGTGTTTCCTCTTCACATTGGAGGAGAGAGCGCCTGTGGAGAGTGTGAGGGCCAGTGTACTGCTGATTACTTTGTTTTGAGGTCAGAAATGTAATGCTATCCTTCCACTCAGTGGGATCGATTAAGCTTGACACAGGCCTATCGCAACACGATTTATTGCGCTTGGTGCAAGTGATCCGACGTATTAATTTGAAATCAAGATGAAACAGAAGCAGTGTGTTTTTACGCGGCCCAGCTCTATTATAAACCGCCGCTGAGAAAGCAAAAAGAGGCAAAAGCCATTATGGACTTTTAGTCTTGTCTTGATTACATTACCGGCTCTCTAATTGCACTTAAACAATGACAGTTGACGGAAGATTGAAAAAAAAGACCCTCTAATGAGTAAAGCTGCTTCTCTGATAATTGGATAGGGAGTATAATGGAAAATCCTAACCTGATGAGTAGTGCTTGTGTCATTAGTTAGTAATCATGTGACTCTACAGCCCAGGTTTGACCCACCTGAGTTTAACACGTGAGTCACCACAAACAGGGAGGAGGAAGGAGGTTTTCTACAGGCGAGTAACCTCACAGAGAGAGAAATGGACAGTTTAACCAGCTGGCCAAAGAGCAAAACAGGAGCTCCAAGAAATACCTTTCATAAAAGCCAAGCTGATACAGGGGGTTTGGGCTGGGGTGGGGGGGGTGGGGGGTGGATAAAGAGAATGACGTATGACATGGCCTAATACAAAATCAGATCTAATGTACTGCCTCTAATCCGACCCTGGACTATTTCTGCTGTGAAATGGGAGTTGCATAACTAGAAGGGAAAAAAAACATAAAATAACATTAATCCCTCTTGCTGCACAGCTAAACATAGACTCTGACACAGATAGACAGACAAATGTCAACAAGCAAACACATATTCAGACATTCCACATTTAAGAGGATGCTCATCCCTCTACTGAAACTCTTCTTTGCCTGATCCACACTTAATTTTGCACATCTGATTGTGATTTTCTTTTCTGTTCTGATTCCGCTCTTTCCTCCGGATTCTTAGCTTGACTAAGAGCCCACCTGCCCAGCAATATCCTCATGTGGTCAATCAGTCACTTCCTCACTGGACTGAATAGATCCATCAGTAAACCGGACAGAAGCAGGCCACGTGTAATTGATGCCAATTGAATGTTAGTGAGCAGCAGCCAGATGGTAGCAGTGTGTTCATTCACGTTTCGGTGTTTGATGTGAAGCACTGGCAGCAGTTCTACCATTGGTTGAGTTTTTAAAGCTGATCTACCGCACATTTGCTCCTAATCAGTACGACTTGATGTTTATGGCTTTATCCTGTTCTTCACTTCTTAAGAAAACGCCAGTCTTGCCTCTGCTTGTGCCAACTTTATTAGCACGTATTAAGGAGAATGTGAACTTGTGCTGCCCTAAACTGGCAGCAGTCTTATTTTTGTTGTGGACTGTCAGCGCATGACTCTTGAGTGTGTGTCCCAACATCGGAGT
Organism: Craterocephalus stercusmuscarum; assembly: GCA_037177115.1. Lineage (NCBI taxonomy): Eukaryota > Metazoa > Chordata > Actinopteri > Atheriniformes > Atherinidae > Craterocephalus > Craterocephalus stercusmuscarum. The sequence goes on along the minus strand of JBBDHI010000006.1, from coordinate 12,730,236 downwards.
AGGACAGGGAGTGGCTGTTACCGTAGACAGCCTCACCGAGACATGATAAATGTGTGACTCACACTTGCACACACTGGGGGGCTAGAGGGAGGACCGGGATGTTAATATTAGCTACAGCCAGCATTCCAACCTACTGTTACTATACTCTACTCTGTCAGCTGTGCGTGCAGGAGTTTCTGAATATGTGTATGCGTGTTTTCTTTCCCCCTCCCCGTACCTGTCTGTTCCTCTCCCTGTCTTTCCACTATAACAGCTGGGTCTCCTCCCAGACTGCCCAGAGGCTGTCAGTCTCCTTTTTTTCTTCCTAATTTAAGAAAAGTCTCCACCCTGGATGCTACTAACACACTACTTCACCTTATCTCTATTATAAAGCTGCATCTTCTGTGGCCTAGGTGTTTGTTCCATACTCCCAGCAAATATCTTAAATCATGAGTTTGGTGTCCTGTAATATTCTGTTAATCCCATCGGTTTTTGGGTACGCCTGTCTCTGCATCTGAGGAGAAGTCTGTCAGTGCTTCTTGGTACATTTTGTACTTTTTTTGTACCCTCTCCGTCCCCTCCCATGCCCATGTCCCGTCTGGTTGTTGACCTCTAATCTTAGCAAAATGAGAACACACACACACAACACACACACACACACACACACACACACACTGACTGAGCGATTATAGACAGCTTGTAATCTGACCACCTGACCCACAGACACAAAACCATCATCCTGCAGGCCGTGTGGTGTACGGGTATATGATTCTGTGATCCTGTGATGTAACCACTGTTCTGCCAGCGGCCATAATCTCCCTGATGGAATCCATCATACATCAGATCAATCAATTACAAGCAACGTCTGCACTTTGCTTAGCCACTCATTATCAGAGGGCTTTACTAGTATCCGCTGCTGACATAACTATCCTTGCATCAAATTAATTCCTGAATGGCTGGATGTACCTCAACACATGTCCCAGCAGACGTTCGGCTGGGAATTTTAGTGACTGTAAAGTACTGTATTACTGTATCTTCACTCCTGGTCTGTAGACATCATCCGCTCACATCAGGGTATCCACACACCTCTGTTTTCTCTCTGCTCTTCCTCTCTCCTCCTTATCTGTGGTACAGACTTCCTCCCTACTCCCCTCACCATCAGCCCCTCCACCGCTCCTCTCACAGACCTTCCTCTGTTTTTGCCCAGTAGTTTTCCATCAGAGGTCAGATCAGCTCTCAGCTAACATTAGAGTGGCCTGCTTGTGCCCAGTTATCAGGCTAACTGTGAGTAAGCATGCATACATGTGTGTGTACGTGTATACGGTTCATTCATTGCATTTCAGGCATACCTTGGCATTGTGGCCCACTTGAAGCTCATTATTGCCCCCTAAAGACTAAACTGGGAACAAATGTATTTTCACACATTAGAAGATGTTTTTCCAAATCTTCTCCAGTTTTTAAAAGTTGCACATTTCGTTAAAATTTTCAGCTCCGTGTCAGCCAGAGTGGAAAACAGATTAACTCGCCGTGAACACCCCCTCATATTAAACCAAGCTTGATACCATTTGGCCTTTTTCCATTCATCAGGGACAGAAAGGGAGGCTGCAGAAAAGGGGTGGGTGAAAAGAGTTTTGGGGGGCAAAGAGGAGGAGGATAGGGAGAGGAAGCCTGGGTGCAGGGCAAGAGAAGGCTGAGGTGTAGAAAGGGATTTGTGTTGAGAAATTAGCCTGAATGAAGAGCTTTGGTTTATTATGTCAGCGTTGGGAGACAGGACAAAACGGGGGATAGAGCTGGGGGTGGGCTGGTTGTTGAAGAGTGAAAGAGAAGCAGACAGAAGGAGGAGAGAGTGGACAGTGATAGATGAAGGGAGGGGAGAAGTTTGGAATTGAATAAGTGAGAAACACTATTGTTGACACTTGTTGAGGTTCTTATCCTGCAGGAGCTAGTTGAGTGTCTTAATAATGTCATGCAGACATAGATAGAGCCTCTTAATTGCAAACCTTTGCAAATGTAAAGTTCTGGGCTGGAATTAAAAACAATATAGACAGACAGTTGCACAGTGGACAGAGAATTCCTTCTTTTGAGGATTTCTCCCTCCATCTAATATAGAAAGACTTCTCATTGTGTATTATACTGGCTCTAATATAGAAACTGACGAAACCCATTAAGACTCCTGACAGCCCCTCAGCCTGTGTGAAAGGAGGTGGGAATCTGCCATACCACAGCTAATTAACCGGGTATTAAGAATACACCTCATACTAAAAGCTTGTGAGAGTGGTATAAGAAATTTGACGAGTGTGCCTTGTGAGAACCATCCCAACCAACCCCCCCCCCCCTCCCGTTGTGACATACCAGCGAGTGCACACTTACTACTGATTACCTGTGCTGCAAATGGAAGAGGAGGCGGGGTGGTGGATGCATCTGTTTGCTGTTTCAGTGGCGCTTACTCGCTCCTTGAATGTGTTCTGTGTGTGCGGAACATATCGTCAGCGCTGACTCGGACGGCAGTGTCTGCGAGCAGTTGTGATTGTGATCTGTGACCTCCTGACCCGGCTGCTGGTTGGAAATTCTCCCTAGAGAGACGGTGAAAGACAGAAGCTCCTGTGTCAGTCGTTTGACTGAAAACCAGCATAGGATGGGTGGGAGGGGGGGGGACAGGATGACAGGAAAAAGTAAAGAACAAGAGCAGGGCAAAGACAATGGGAAAGACTTCAAAGCTTCAGTAAAGAGAGGAAAGTGTTGGAAAAGCCACCTGGTGTAACAACCGCCAGCGCTGGAACTGTTTACTATCTTCTAACCTCACAACGCGCACACATGCTGCGAAATCTAGAGTAGCTCCACAGTGAGAAATGACCTGCAGAGGGGAACAAAGACTTCAACCTTCGCTGTTTACCCACACCTCAGGCACATGTTACACAAACACACAAGAGACTCCACCAGGCCTCGACAAACAGATGTGTTCATGAGCCTGGGGCACGAGACGTCCTGAATAAGTGTCTTCAGAGAATCTCTTCTCTGCGTACACACAGAAACCGGCACATGAGAGGAGGAAGCTGTGCGGAAAGTAGGTTCGCAACAACTCACCCACCTGGCTCTCCGTCTCACAGAGGACATAGCTATCATGTTCATGCGACTCTCACTCTCCTGAGAAATGTCAGAGACTGGCGCAGATGCGGAGAGATGCGACATCCGAGAGCTTTGATGAGCGGAGATGTAAAGCGTCATGAAGAGGGACGAGGTTATCCGTGCTTTCTGATTTGTGGCACAATCACATTGAAAATCATTCAGGCGTAAACAAACTTGGACAGCTGAAATGATCTAATTAATTGGGTAAAGGCACATTCCGCCATACGGACACTCACATTAAAAACACACACATTAGCTATGCTGGGGAAAGTTCCGCAGGGGTTTAGGTAGAGGGGCTGGAGGGGCCCTGTAGCCTTCAGGCATTCTGTCACTGGGGAGGCAAAGGGTATAATTACACCCTATTCATTCCTCCTCCCCTCCTTTTCTACACAACACATTGGCCCCAGACCCCTAACAGCTTTTAATTAGCCAGGGCAATGGAGGAGAGGAGGAGGAGGAGGAGGGGCAATGAGGAGGTGAAGAGAAGGATAAAAGGAGAGTTTTCTTAAAAGCGTGACACGTGAATGAATTTGGCAACAAAATATTTCTGTTTTGTTGGCTTTCGATAAGCCTGTTTTCAGGCGGAGGTAGGTCAGACCACTTAAGAAGGACGCAGTGTGGGGGAAAAAAGTGTATCCCATCCAATTTAAAACTATTCGTTACCTCTGAGGGAACCACTTGAGACCTCCAAACGTCTAGCTTGAATCAACCCTGTCATTACTGGTTTGACTGAAGACAACAACGGAGAGCAACAAAATGAGATCAGAGATTATTTGTCCCATCACACCGCTACAGATGTGGCCCCTTTTCTTTTTAATCAATCTCTAAACTGAAACAAACAACCTGCGCTGAATTGCATCCACTAACAAAGACCCCCGTCATAGAGAAAGGACTGATTCACAGGTAGAAAGTAGTGATATGCCTATTAGCCCTGGATAACAAGTTTGGAGCCGTTCTCTGCTAACAAAGCGTGTTTTGACAGGTATGTTAGCGCGAACCAATACATATAGAGGAGGAGGAAGGAAGGAGGGGTTAGAGGCCCTCATTTGGAGCCAGCGTGTCTGTGACTCAGCCAGGGGGTCCTAACAGGAGCCACAACAACAGGACGGGAAGGGGGTGGAGGCAGAGCTACTACGTCTCAAGCTTTGATGATGGAAGGGGGTCCGCAGACGTTAAGGAACACATAAACAGTGGCAGACGCAGGAGCTGTTTTCTTATCGCTTTTGCAGAACACAAGTATCGGGAAGCAGCCACTCAGTTCGAGCTCTGATTGGATTTACGGATTAGAGCCTGTTGCCCCTGAGGATGTAATGGGAGTAACTCGCCAATAAAAAAATCTTTCTTCACCTTGTGGATTTTGGCAGATCTTACAGCAAGAATAACACTGTGGCCAGCTGCACATCACATGCATGGCCTCACTCGCATCATGTTTACTATACAGGGAAACAACATGAACCTGAACATTACACCAGTTCATTAAATTTTTACACATACGCTATCTTTCCCCTTTGCTCCAGTAAATCTGCTCCTAACCTGCTAGTACCTACTCATTAACTGAAAGTAAAAGCTCTGCTGTGGTGAAAATTGAACACAGCTGTCTGATTTTTTTAGTTTGTATTCTCCCCAAACACCACCAGTTCGACACTGCAGTGGGATTTATGCTCCGTTTTCACCAATCTCCATACTTGATTAGAGCATAGGAAGCCTAGGAAGCCAGCAAAGAGGAGACAGGAAGGCTTGAAAAGAGCCATAAAACTAAATGAAGCGTAAAGATGAAAAGAGGAGAAAGGGAGGCTGACCATCTCCATGCTCCTGTCTCTCTTGGAAGCAGCACAGATGGACAAACATCTAAGTGGAGAAACTGAGACAACAACTGGTAAAAGGCTTAAAAAGACTCGACACAAAGACTCACTGAGGTGCGCAGACAGAATAGTGATTCTATCTGGTTGTGTTCGGCATGATGACAAGCTGTCAGTCACAATCTGATCTACTTGTTAGCAGGTGAGACTTGTAGGAAAGTAGGAAAAAAGGTGTGCTCGTGTGATGGTGGCAGCGCATTATAAGGTTCTGGGTGTGTTTTCCTGTTGGGGAAAACCAAATGAACTCGTCCAGCCTGATCTGGCTCTTTCTAATTTTGTTGCCCACATTAAATTGCACCGAAACACAAACGTTGCTTCAACGGTGTGTCATCACATGTATTTTCTGTTCCCTCACGTGTGTGTGTGTGTGTGTGTGTTAAACTTGCATGTAACCAAACAATAATATTCAGTTACTTTATTAAGAAAATGACAATGAATAAGAAACTTTCCTTGCTGTTTGGGAACATTTGACAGTAACTTCCTCTCTCTGCTCGTTTCCCTCCAGCTTCCTGTGGGATGATTATACCGTGGAAGTGCGCATCAATGACTACCTGGACATCATCTGCCCCCACTACACCCATGAAGAGGTTTCACCTCATGTAGCCGAACGCTACGTGTTGTACATGGTGGAGAAGGAGGACTATGAGGTGTGCAAGCCTCACTCTTTCGATCAGCTCCGCTGGGAGTGCTCGCGTCCATTCGCTGCCCATGCGCCGGAAAAATTCTCCGAGAAGTTCCAGCGCTTCACGCCCTTCACGCTCGGCAAAGAGTTCAGGCAGGGGGAGAGCTACTATTATATCTGTAAGTATCGCTATTAAGCCAGTCTTCATTAAGATAAGACAAAAAAAAAAACTATCTTCTGTGATCTTGTTTCTTCTTTTATTTAAATGTTTCCCATCTTTTCTTTTATAGCCAAGCCGATGCATCACCATGGCAAGGACTGTCTGAAGCTGAGAGTGGATGTGATCGGACATAAAGGCTCCAGGAAGAATCACCTCGACAAATCCAAGGCAGAGGAGACAGGAAAAGGATTAGATGGGGAGAAAATGAAGTTCCTTGCTTCTGGAGGAGTTCACAACCCCTCTAACAGGCTCCCAGCAGGTCAGGATTCTTTAAGAAAGAAAGAAAAAAAGAAAAAGCTGGGTGTGTTAACCATTCCTGAGCGATGGAATCACGTACTAATGATCCGCCCTGTCTCTTCCCTCAGACGACCCCGATGTGATGCAGCCAAACGTCCAGAGGAGTATCGGCAGCTCTGCAGCACAGCTGGTGTCTCTGTCGCTCTCCTTCACCATGATTCCAGTCTTATTCGCCCTGATGCTCCACTGAGGCACATCGAGACGCCCACAAGCAGAGACAGTTCACACCTGATGCTGGTCATTGGGACATGATCACTCAAATTTCTTTTTTCTTTTTACAAGGACTTTTTATACAAGCATGGCCATGTGTGTGTGTGTGCGTGTGTGTGTGTTGGTCAGTGTGCATTTTGATGTGAATGTGGAGTGTAGATCGCTCCAAAGAAGAGGACCTCAAAGACTTTTTTTTTTTTTTTACTTCTTAATGAGGATGGAAATTCTCAGTTTTGACCATTTATGATGCACTCTTCTTTTTAGTAACAAAGAACAAGAAATTTGAGCAAAATGATTAAAACATAGACTGAAAATGATAACGACATTACACTACCTTCACCATCGTGTTCCGTGTGTTCATATCATTGGTACAGCTGTTCGTTATTTTACCGAACATTCACTCTTTTTTCTTCCTCTACATGTAGAGAAATTATTGATTTCTTTGTGTTTTGTTATTGGCTACTGCCAAAGTGGTATGCATAATGTAGGATATTTCTCATGTGTAGCACTCAGCTCCTTGTTATAACTCGTCTTGACGCAGAAACACAGTAGTCAAAATAAATAAATAAAATTTCGATTCGTCCGGCTAGCCAAACAGAACTGGTTTTAAGATAAATCCAGTTTTTTTCTTGATGTATTTTTAAAGGAAAAATAATGAAGTATTGGGATGTTTTAAATGTCTGTATATCCTGTCAGCCGTTAGATGGGCTTACAAAGTTTAGAGTTAAAGGAGTTTTAGGAGCTGAGCTTTATCAGTTCTGTGTCTTCTTCACTCATTCCTACTGTGTTAATGTTATCACGGTACACAGCTCGATGTTGGCCCATGTCATCCCGCCTAAATGTCATCAAACCTCAAACTGAAGGGGCTTCCCAGAACGCATCTGTTTTCTTGTTAAATGTACTTGCATCTTTTTTGTTTGTGTCTGTAAATTTGTACAGAAGAAAAAGCTAAAGAAAACTATAAACAAGTGTTTTAAGATGTGAAAAATCTTTAGTGAAATAAAAGAAATGTGTTGTAATGAAAATGCCGTCTGGTTTTCATGACTTGCCGTGAAATTTGTTTTTGCATTAACTGACCCTGGATCCCGAGAACCCACTGAGATCATAAAGATTTTGATGGGTGACACAATATTTTGGCAACACCATTCGTCTCCCGCTCCGTGAAGTCTCTCCAGCTCCAAGTTTCCACTTAAACATCCTTTCCCCACCCCATTTTTCTCATCCTCTCTCCTATGCCTTCCCTTTCATCCTCTCTCTACGGTTTGACCTGGATTACATTTTTTTTACCTTAAAACCAAACATAAGAACCGAGAGGTCTCTCAAAAAGGAACAAGAGTCCAGTGAAAGAGGGGCCCAGTGGCAAACTGACAAGTGTGTGTGAAGGTGTCACTTTCGCGTCCTTACTCTCAGTCTTTCACTTTTTTCCCTCATTTTCTCCTCCTTTCTTTTACTTCTCTGAACAAGTTCTTCTGAGGTGAGACCGAAAATCTGCCTACACAGCTGTATGTTGGAATGAGGAGGCACATAGAGCACAAACGTTCATACCTGCAAACCTCTGAGATGACTGAAAACTGTCAAAACTCACCATCGCTTGTAAAACCACATAGCACACACACTCGCAGTCAGAACATAAAGCAGGAGTGTTTGTTTTTCCATGATAACGTCATGGCTTAAATTCACTGCAGATGATCATGCAGTCTAAGGAATCTTTTGCAGTGTACCAGCTGAGCGTTCAGCCTTGCCAGATGCCTGAACAGACCAAACATGGAAGTATTTGTAATGCAATGGGCTACATTCATGTCAGCGTTGTGAAATGCACAGAACAAATTTGCAATAAAATCAATACAAGAGTAAAAGAACGGCCATTCCTGGAAGTCAAAACATATACTGTTAACCAAAAACAAATGATGAAAGTAAAAAAACACAAATTGTGTTGTGGATGCATTCTTACAATCCTTCACTACCGCTAAGATTGATGGATGAAGGACAAGTTTGTAGAGAAATATTAAGGATAAATTAAGTTAGGGTTGGTGTCGTAACATGTGGAGAGTGAGGTGGTATTAGTGAAATAAGCAAGCCCTTTACTAATCCTTCTGTTTTTACGTGCCATGATTACTTCCAGGATTGACTATGGCAACACTCTACTTTCTGGTCTCATTAAGAGAACTATTGAACCCCTCCTGCTCTTTCAGAACTGCATGGGCAATGACCAGAAACAAAGCCCATGTAGTACAACACCTTTTTAAAGTCTCTGCATTGGCTTTCTGTCAGTTTCAGCATAGATTTTAAGATTCTTTGCCTGGTTTTTGCTTTTTATGAACCTGTTAGAATCCACATGTCTTCAGGATTTTTTAATAACTCCAAAAGTTATAACTAACTATCATAAGGAGAGAGCTCTCTCTTTGTGTGGTCTGTGTTTGTGGATCTCTCATTATGTGAAGGTTTCGGTTTGTTTAGTTTGATTTCCTGTTTTATTTTGCTATTTTCTTCCCTTTCTTTTTGGCCTCACGTTTCCTGTTCATTAATTCAGCTGGTTTCACTTCGCGCATCCACTTCACCTGTCCCTCGTTAATCCCTCAACCCTTTGATTACTCTTGTCCACTGCCAGTTCAGTGTTTTAAATTAACCCTATCATTTGTGTCTCTGATCAGTAAACTGCTATTAAGACTATTTAATTAAATAATTTGTTGCTGCATTCTGTCTGCCTCTCCATCCTGCAATTGGGTCTTACCTCCACATCCTCCCTGCTTTCTTGACAGGATCAATCTTCCTGATGACCTGAGGACAGTAGAAAACATTGTTTTAAAAACCAAACAGAACCCTTTATTTCACTTTTTTTATTATTCAAATTGATTTTATTTCATTTTTAAAATCCTATTTGGTCTTTTTTGTTTTCTCTAATTTTCATTCGTGGAAGACACTGTTTTTTCTTTTTCTTTTTTTATTGCAAAATCGTATGAAAGGTACTATATAGTCTTATTGATTGATTGATTGATTGATTGAACAGCTGCATGTTATTCAGTATACATGGTTAGACTATTCACTAGCAAATGGCTTTTACAAGTATTTATCTGAAACTTTGAACAATAACGAATACAGTAGTTTCTGTTGTAAGCAAGATTACACATATATCTCAAAGCTGTAAATTTCCAGAGGGTTGCACCATGAGCAAAGATATACTATAGTTTTCTGGTGTGAATCTGGATGAGCTTGATTAAAATGTTTTTACACAACACTGGCCATGACGTGTTCTTATTGAACATATTCGACAGTCTTTCAGTCTTTTAATGACATGCTGCCAGATAACTTAAGTTTTTAAAGGTTTCAACAAGCATTGTTGTGAAATAATGTTGTGAAAACACAACTAATCCATCCTTGTATTGCCATTTCTACACTTTCCTAAATCATTGTGCTTGGTACCAAATTAATATTTGTCATGGTTTCAAACTATGGAAATTGGGTTGCATCTAATTTATCGATTT
>JBBDHI010000006.1:12608249-12622427 GCA_037177115.1 Craterocephalus stercusmuscarum | reverse complement strand
TATGTAATTAATGTTGAGCACATTTTTATTTTTCTGACTGGGTTTGTTTGACCTTATTCTAGACTTGTATAAAAATCGGATGGTGTTCATATTATATGTATGTATACATGTAGAAAAAGTTTCACAGAAACCAAAATATCTTTTCTAACACCACATCATAGACAACCACGAAAAGCAAATTTATTTTTTCACTGGTTAGCAGAAGTATATGATGAACCATGATGAGGAGCAGTTCACTGTGAAATAAGTACCGCTGTACGATCAGACGAAACCTGTTTGTCGTTCCAGACAAAACAACCATGCATTTCTTTTTTTTTCCTTCATGTGTTTACATTTTCTCCTATCAACACTGAGCTAAAAGGACCTCAAATGTCTTCCCTCCAGGAACAAACAGGCCGTGTCCCGTGTGTCCAAGTCCAACCTGTTCTGTCTGTTCCGCTCTCTGTGCCAGAAGTGTGGTCGCACTGACCTCCTCTCCCTGCCCTCCTACGCTCAGGCCAAGATTTCAGCCACAGCCTTCCAACTTGCCAAACAACAGCTCTTTCAAGCTCTCAGCGTCCACGGCTATGGAGCCTGGATTGGCAAACCACTGGAAGAGAAAAGCTTTGAGGCAATGGATGGAACTGGAAACAACGGGGCAAGCATCCCACTGGGATGCGGAAACAGTAGAAACGGAGGGGCAATGGAGTACAAGCAAGCAGAGGCTTAGACCAGTGCAGAGGGCTTTACTGAGTACATAATATAAATATGCGAGGGAAGAAAAGCACAAGCAGGGGCAGATCAAAGGGAATTCATGGCATAGAGGAAAAGGACAACCAAACAATGCAAAGCCAGTGGCCAGAACTGTCTTCTGATGAAGCGCAGTCTGAAGGCTGCAGGGAGAGTGATGGAAAGAGACAGAGTGAGTCAAAGGCAAAGCCTGAAGTATGAGTGAGGTCACAGCTGACAGGAGAGATCCACAGGGTGTACAGAATATTGTAAACACTACATTCAAAAGGAATAAGTCTGAAGTCAGTAAGTCTCTGGCAAACACTGCTACATGGCCTGCAAGAGTTAGTAAACTGTTTTTGTGCATTTTAATGTTTAGAATACGGTTAGTTACAGGTTCTTATTTCAGCTTTTCTTTGTCATTTAAAGGAATATTTCACCCTCAGAATGACATCATTCTGAGGGTGAAATATTCCTTTAAATGAATGACTTAAACCAGTCTGCCATAACATTATGACCACCTGGTTAGGTCATACTTGGACACCTAGAGAGCTCTGGAGTGAACCAAGGTCATCGGGGGTGGTGTCTGGTACCAGGGTCTGTTAGTAACCGATCCTCTTGAACCCGTGTGCTGGGGGTTCTGTCTTGGTGGATTCAGGTTGCTTCCCACAGATCAATCTGCCATCAAATCTCATTAGACTGGTGTCTGCAGAGGTTGGTAGCCAGGTGAGAACCCCATTTTTCTCTTAATTACTTAAGCGATTAAGAGAGGCTTAATTTGTACAGTAACAATATCCTTCTTCCCTATTTGATGATATTCTTACTGTAGGGTAGGTGGGATTGGTGTCCAGATCTGTTGTAACAAGTAGTGCCCTGTCATTTTATCAGGTGGTGGTTTTAATGTTGTGGCTAATTGGTCAATGTTGCCATAATCTTTCCACTATTGCAGTTTATATGACATCATTTTGAAAGTTTTGCTGATGTGGAAAATTCAACCTAAACCAAGATGATTTATACTCATTAGACCATTGTCAATTGCCTCATTTTGCTGTGAGAGTTCAAGCACTCACTCTGTTTTTTGTTTTTTTAGATGTTAAGAAGTTCAAAATCCACAGCTGCTCAGTGTGATCCAGTTCCACCAACAAAATGTTTACTACACCTAAGATCATCACCATTCACAGATGTAGTTACTCTGATTTGTCTGTTCAGTTTCATCTGATTTGCACTGGCTGTAAAGTTACAAGTAACTAAACTGTCCACCTTCGTGTGTTGTCATGGTTTGCCAGTAATGGACCTCGACATCCCTTTGATCGGCCCCATTTATCTGTGCTCATCAGCTTTTTCTTTTTTTCCAAATAGCATTTATGATGTCATGACCTCTAATAAGTACAGTGTATCTGTTCTTATGGTTTGTGTGGTTTTTGACTGCTTTTCTTCTTTTACTCATGTCATTTTGGTTCTGGGAAGCAGGTAATACCAGAAAGTTATTGAAAGCCTTGGATTGTCCCGCCTGCATGTTCTTTCCTTTTTCTTTTTTTTTTTACCCCTCCAATACAAAATGTTTGTCTGAACTAGATGCATGGTGAGTTTCATGAGAAAGAAAACAGTTTTGTTTTCTGGAAAAAATGTTGTCTTTTCAAATTGAACAGATGATGCAATATATACATCAGCTGCACACAAATACATGAACATACAGATATACAGTGGGATCCTTAAGCCTGAATCGACTTTGAGAGTTTTAATTTCTGAGAACACTGCAGGCAGATTTTTGTACTTGAGATGTGACTGTTTGCAGCAGTCACCATTTGCATGAACTAATACTCGTGTAGAAAGACTTTTCTTTTTTCCCTCTCAATTCTGTGTAAGGAAAAGCTATGCAAGTTGTCTGTCCACTTCAGTGTAGCTATACTGCTTGTACAGAGTTATTGTTAAATTTTTAAAAGAAGTGATTTTAAGCACGAAGTTGCAAATGTAGAAGAGTGGACTGTCTGTCTTTGGACATTAGTTGCAGCCCTCTAGGTAATTCTCATAACTTGATATTATAGCTAATGCAGGACTGTGGTCTTGGTCTGTTCACTTATTAATGCAGAAATATTGGAACCTAAATGCATTGACAGACCACTGTCCTGCATTAGGTGCAACATAAATTATGCAGATAATGCAAAGTAATTAACATTACAGATTGCAACTGGAAAAAGAAAACTTTTTAAGTTTTAATGTTAAATTGTACAGAAACTACTTTTTTATTGGATTCAGACTTCTCGACCCCACTGTATGCAGAAATGGATGTTTAATGCTCTATATGTAGTCTGTATGTGTATGTATTTGTGTGGGTTTTAATGTATATATCCTGTAAATCTAAATTGAAATTTGCTTTTCTATTGTTTTTCATGGTGTTTAACTGAGCTCCAGTGGAGTTTTTTTAAAACGTGGAACTGTGTGAGGGAGAACAAATAAAAGTAGCAATCTGTTGATTCATTTATTGATGTTTTCTGTAGTTGTATATAAATCCCCTGGGGGGTTTGAGGGGTCTGAATGGCACAGGCACTGAGCTGGTTTTAGCAGGTTTATAAATCAAATGTCAGGTTTGCTGTTACGTATTTTAAAGAAGTCCTAAAATGACTTTCAGACCCTCAGTTTCTCATTCTTCATTCATGTCAAAGCTATGGATTGCAAACATGCTGAGACTGTGAGAGGAAAGGGGCATTATTGGCTGAAGTGAGTAAGTAAACAGACCTTTGGTACGGCGACTCTTCAACATGACGTCTTTCTATCTACCTCTCGGTTGTTCATTCGGCTCCTTACTGCAGTGCACTGAAGGATCAGCAGATGGAAACGTGTGCACACACATGCATCTATCTGGGACCTCTATAAAACGCTTATGGTTTCATTATATGCATGGGAGAAAGGCTGCATGATGTCAGCCATAAGTGAAATGATATTCCTGATGGGTGCCTGGAAAAAAAATCTCTTGGTAGATATCTGTAATAATCTGACATTTTCCCAAAAGGCTGGAATATTAAAATGTATAAGGACCATTTGCCTTATTGGCCTGAGGATACTGATGTTTTATTAACATCATCGAAGATGTCTTTTTCTGTTATCCATATTTGTTTTTATTTGTGTTACATTTAGTTTAATTTGATATAACGTTCCCGTCAGTGCACATTGAAAGCAGCACAACCACTAAATATAGTTTAGCCTTGTATATGAACAGGAACAGCATAGAAATGGATACAAAGAGAAAGGTCAGAGTGTATCTATAACTGTGTGTGTGACAAGAAATGTCTGTATTCTTATATTGCATCAGATTTTAATAAGAAAATGCAGAAAAAATGCAGTCAGTACAGTATCCCACAATCAGTTTTCATTGAAGTAAGATCTGATGCTGACACTATATACACACACACACACACATAGTTTGATCTGTTCTGACATGCTGTGCAGCCGCAAGGGGGCCTGTTTCAGTCCGGCCCTTAACCCATCAAGTTGGACTGTCTTCTCAGTTATTTGGGGGTGGGGTTTAGACTATTGACAAAGAGAGAGGCATGAGGCACGATGGAGGGGAGGATGAACGAGTGGAGTGAGACTGCATGAAGTGAAATATTAGTCCAGACTGAGGGGCTTAAATGAGCCAATCGATGTTCTCCAATGGAAATAAATGAGTGTTGGGAAGGAGGGAATACATGAAGGCTGAGAGCAGAGAAAGATGGTTTAGAAGCTCAGTTAAAAAAAAAAAAAAAAGCGGCATAAAATCACAATCATCCAGGGGGAAACGGGATGGAGCATCAGAGCAAGAATTAGAGCGAGGGTTATCAGTGTGTTATCTGTAAGACAAAGTTGCATGGGTATGACTGCAAACATCTTTGGAACGTTTTGATTTCTAAACCTCTGGATCCATCCATTTCTGAGTAAGATCATTCGTAGTGACACCAACAAGTGTCCACATTAAAGAATCTATTTTTTTAATAAAAAAATTGAACACAGACCAATTTATCTAAAAATGAAGCACACTTTTTTATTCATACATTGCTTCAGTAAACAGTAAAATGACAAACCTGATATGTACATTTTTGTGTGCCTCATGTAATCTGCTGGACTTGTACATACTCAAACTCCTCCACAACCCTGGGACTGCTGGAAATAAAAGGATTACAGAAACTGAAGAAAAACAACTTGTACCCAATATGCACTAACCCTAACCCCAAATTTGGTCATTTGGTCATGATATGGTCATTTCAAAGCAACAACTGCAGTAATACACTTGAAGGGGGAGCATGGGATTCCTATTATCTATAGAATTATATTGTACATCTCAGCGATGTAAACCTGGTGATGAGGAGCTCATTATATATATGTTTTTCAGACCGGCAAAAACGAAACTATGCAAACAGTATAAAATGACACACAGCCCAACAGAGAACCATTAGAGATCTTTGAGCAGCTAATATGTAAACGCTACAGCATACAGCTAATTATGAATATATTTGCTCTTTTATCTGGTGCAACTTGAAGGGTGGCTTCTGTGGTGCCTGAAGTCAGAGCGATGAGCGCGGTAATGAGGAAAGAGCTCCATCACTGTCAATAATACGTTTTATTGAAGTGCTGAAGTCTTACTGCTGTACTTCACTTTAGTGTGTCCTTATGTTTAATCTTTGCTTTTCATTAGGAATTTATCGAAGTGGTGTTGAAATGTAACAGTTGTAGTGATATCTATTTGTGTTATTCTCCTACATGAGGTAAATCTGGTAGCTAAATGTGCCCAGCATGGTCACATGGCAATTTGGCCATTACTGTATGTTGGCAAAGTAGCTTGGATCAAGTAAAGCTGTTTTTACTGTCTGTTTTCCTGCCCCTGGTTTGTTCTTTTTCTTTTCTTTCTTTGAAGAAAATGCCACAAAACTTGAGGCAAAAATCTGTGTCACTTCACTGGGAGGAGACAGCTGACTCAGGAAGACTGCAGTCATCTCAGTGATACGCAAACCGCAATCTTACATAAACACTGTTGCCTCAGAACTCCTTAAATCATGTCTAGGTGTTCATTAATACAAGTATATAAGGTGTGCTCTCATCTTCCTGAGCTGTAGGTAAGGATGTGAGGTAGGAAACAAAAGGTCTTTGATTATCTATGAGGTCCTTCCCATTTCTTGTCTTGTTGCATAACTGTGTCGCTGTCCTTTATTACAGGCCGTCATCCATCATGCTCATATTACTGAAGTACAGGTGCTGGCTTTTTTTTACCGAACTTAGAATATCCATGTTTAATTACTGTGTACCTTTGACTTGCAGTAACATCTAGAACAATCTTCAGCATTTACCCCAATTAAATTTTTGATTTTGTGTTTCGTTATTTCCAGCTGTTCCTGTTTTGTTTTACTTGTGATTTCCTGAAATTCTTCCCCATTGGTTTAATCATTTCCCCCTTTTTTACTCTGTCATCATCGTGTTTGTTAATGTTTATTTCCCAGACCGCCTATTTTGTTACAGTAAAATTGGTCTTTATTCCTCAATGTGTTTGAGTTTAAATAAAAGTTGAAAAATCTGCTGGCACTCTTGGTCAATTTCCTCATCATTCAAAGGTGGGACAAAGCATAAAACATTCATTTTGTCAAAAGGCTGAAGGCCTTGACTTCCTGCTATCTATATATTTAAATAGGCGAAAACTTGACACTTTCTCTTAGGGGATACAGTTGAGGCCAAAAATATGTCACTTGATCTTGTCCCCTTCATTATAGCAGCTATTACTGTTGTTGGGCCCAACTGTAGAGAGTTTTGTGTGGCTGTAGAAGAAACAACCATCTTAGTTTTTAGTTTTTCAACATTAGGAATCAGATAGCTGAATGTTAACATTATAACAGCTAGTCAAGGCCGGGCTCAGTGCGGTCTGTGCAGCTTAAAAACATGAGCCAACACACTGGTCCATGGGATTGATACATTTAAGAAAACTGGTACAGGTGTTAATAAGATGAGCGTAGGTGTGGAATTAGTGGTAAAATAGAGGAATCTGTGAAGAACTTTCTATGCCTCCTGCTGATGCTGTTGATGGGACAGCATAATGTGTATGAAGGTGTAGATGGTACCCCCCTGCAGATATGCACAGCTGACAAAGGAACTGGACGAAAGTTGTGGTAAAATTGGCTGCGATGCTCAGAAAACTTCGTTGAGATGAACAGTTTTCAAAAAGTTTTGTGAATGTTCGCTGAAGGTTGCAACCTTCCCTGAGCCACAACTTTCTTCCTCTCCTCCTCGGCCCTCTACAGCCACTGCTGCCAGACCACATTTTTGTGATCAAGTAATTATTATTAGTTTAATTAAACTGGATAAAGAAAGTATAAGTAATGGATAATGCCGCTGAATGATGCATAGCTGTAAATGCCTGGACAAAACTGAAGAGATGAAAGTGAGAACAAGCGGGGGAAGATTTGAAATGTGCTGCCAGGATCGGGTCACTGCAGTCAATAGACCCTGTTGAGATTGGTGCTTCTTGAGATGAGAACTGTATTGGCTTATCAAAAAAGATAAACACCAACAACTTGGATTTATCTCTTTTTCCTCAATATTTGTCTTTATAAATTATATGATGTCAATATTTAGAAAGGCGTGAATAAGCTATATAAAAAAAACAAATAATTAAAACTGAAAACTGCATGGAACAGTCAATAAACCGGAGCGTTCAAACAAGGCTGAATTAAAACAGTTGAAAATGACAATACTGTACAAATATAGATCTGTCACATTTGATAGGTTTCTTATTGGAAAAACTGTTTTAAAATGTTTTTGTATGATTTATTGCACATCTTTTTTTTTTAAATGATCAGCTTTTTTTACATTTGTGTATTTATTTCTTATTTTGTCAGTTTTAGTCCTCCGTAGTGATGGCAGTTACAGGGTCATGGTTTGGTTGTTATGGTTGTTTTGTGCCTGCTTGTTATAATCAATGTATTTGTTGCCATTGTACTTATGTGTTGGGTTATTTTAATCAAAATTTTTTCCTAAATTTTGTATCTTTTTATTGACATTTTTTCCTTATATTTTTTGTAGTGTTTTGCTCTATTTTGGTCTTTTTGTGTGACATTCAATGTTTCACTTTGATCATTATGTGACTCCCTGGTCTTTGACTTGTCTTTCTGGTTGTTTTGTATATGAATTAATAATTTAGGCGGGCATTTTTGGTCTCACAGTTACTCTTTTGTCTTAGAGATAAATTTGCATCTTGTTTTATCTTTTTTTGTCTCAGTTTCTTGATTTTGCATTTAGATATCTGTGCATGAATATAATGCCAATAATAATATAGTTTTGTGAAATAGCTTAACATAATAACTATCAGTAATAAATAGGGTTTGTAATTTCCGTATTTGCAGAACTGTAACTTTGTAAAATATCTATTAGAAGCAACTGGAGCAGCACAACCTGGGAAAGCAGCAGATAATACACATCAAATCTTGTTCACGCCTAAGAGCATCCAGCCAGACCCTGAAAGCCCAGTGTTGGATTTCATTCAAAGTATGAATGCAGAGTTGGTTAGACAATTGAGTTATTTTGTAAAATTTTGTTCGAGAATAACATGAGCCATTGTGAATCGACTGTGAGCCAATGATAGGTTCTTCAACAAAATCCAAACTCATCAGTGAACTATGTATATAGTTATGACTCAAGACTTACATCCAGTCAGCCAATTGTCCAAAGGGGAGACATTTTTTTCCTGTGTTAAAAGTGTCACAAACGGTGTGTTTGAGTGGAAATCCGACAGTGTCACAAGTATGCTGACAAGTGTGTTTTTCAGCCAGAAGACAGCTGACACAACCACACATTCAGTCCATCAGCATCACCACGACACACACTGTCTGCCATCATGCTGACTGTGTAAAGCTGCAGCTATCCTCTGAACACTCAATCCTCAAACTTCAAATACCCGTAACATGAAAAACTGCACACACTTTTGAGAAGCACCTTCAACACACACCAGCTTTCCAGTTTGGGGTGAGATGTAATATCATATATCCTGTTTCGTTTAACCCCTGAAGCAGAAACTATTTAGTTCTGTGTATCATATAATTCCTGGCAGACACAGTTTCTAATAAAGTTGTGTCAATACGCTGGCTGTGCACGTGTTTTTTATGCCAGTGAGTGTGTCGGTCTTATTAAAAGGGCACAGTTGTTTGGAGGTGTTCTGCACTGATTGCTCACCACTTAAATGGAAGAGCAGACACATTACCCATAGCTTTCTGCAAGCTCCACCATTTACTCCCCCCCCAACCACCAGTACTCCTCCTCCTCCCTTGTACCTTTCACCCCCCGCAGTTCCCCGCTCTCTGGATTTGATTAGTCTCTCAGGCAGCAGGACCGGAGTGCTGTTCGCTGCGCAGAAATCCATCTGCATATACAGCAGTCGGTTTTAGACTCCGCAGCTTTCCTGCCTCAAGTGCAATCTGAGCCATTAGGATACAATGGAAGCAGTGTAGGCCAACGATTAGGGCATGTTTGATAGAGTGAGGCCAGCTCAGTGGTCTATTAAGAAGAGCCATGCAGCTGAACAATGCACTTACTCATCACTTCTCTGACATTTTTCATAAATGCAGTCGCTAAATGGGTGGCTCGGTGAAAGACAAAAAACAGCCTCACCATTTCCTTTTCTTAACAGAGTGGCCTTGTAGAGTGTCATAACACACAAAGAGGAAAAGTTTTTCTGCTGTGTAAAAAGATATGCAACTCATTTCAAGCTAACTTTTAACTGGCCATAGCTCAAAGGCATGCTAAATCTTTGAAACTGAAATTTAAGTTTTATTTCAACCCATTTTTTGTCAGTGACATGTTCGACACTCTTGATTTCACATAGGGTTTCAATTATTCTAATTATATTTGACACAACTTCTCAGCTTTCTGGAGACAAGTTTAAGAATTTTGAATGTTGTGTTATTTGATACAATATTCAAAACATTTGTATTTTCTGTTGGCAAAGGAATGCATGTCATTGGATTTTATTTCAGACTTTATATGTGAGGCTGCTCAAGAGAAAACATTGTACTTTCTCCCCATTCTATTTGTCTGACAGGAAAGTTAATTCAAAGTTTGCTGATTTTAAAATTAAATGTTTTTTGTTGTTGTTTTTTTTAATTATGGTGCAAATATCCTGCTGTTGGCTCTACGTTCTGGTTATTATCTGTTCTATCCAAGCTCATTACAGTAAAATGACTCATTAATCCACCTGATGAATCCAGTCATTAAACGCTATTAGGGCTTCTAAACATTACTACTTTTAGTACTTAAACATGCTGTTTTGCTCACATAGTTGTGCATTTTCTCAAGCATATTTGTGCAGTACTGCAGCTTGGTATTTCTATTATAGGGAAGGGTTTTTCAGTTTTGAAAAATGGCAGTTTTTTTTCCTCTGATGAAAAACTGAACATATAAAGCTAATTTCCTATAGACCCATCTTATTTCTGCCCGGTTTTGTTCTCTCTCTTTCATCTTGTGACTCAACTTTGTATAAAACCACTTTTTGCTGCGATAATGTTCCCACATCTTTTTGACTAAGTCTCCATCAACTTTGCACATATAGAGACTGAAATTTTGTCCACTGTTGTTCGCAAAGTAGCTCAAACTCAGTAAGATTGGATAGAGAGTGTCTGTGACAGCAGTTTTCGAGTTTTTCTGTAGATTTTCAACCAGCTTTGTCTTGCCTTTGTCTGGGCCATTCCAACAAATGAACATGCTTTGATCTAAATCGTTTCATTGTAGCTGTGGCCGTTGGTTTCAGGTGATTGTTCTGCTGGAAGGTGAACCTCCATCGCAGTCTCCAGTCTACTGCAGCCTCTAGCAGATTTTAATTCAGGAATGTCATCTATCTTTCATACAAGTCCGTCCAGCTTCCCTGTCCCTGATGAAGAAAGGCATCCCTACAACATGAGGCTGCCACCGTTATAACCTAACCCTACTTTAAACTCCTCCACAACTTCATCCCTGATCTGTCTAATGTGCTCCTTGGTTAATGTTTGTCCAGTAAACCTCTGTAACCTTCACAAAACAGTTTTATTTACACTGTAAATAGATTATACATGGGTGTGTGGACTCTATTTACTAATTAGGGGACTTCTTTTTTTTTTTTTAAAGATTTTTTTGGGCACTAGGGGCCTTTATTGACAGTAGTGTACAGGAAAGGGGGGTGAGAGAATGGGGGAGCGACATTCGGCAAAGGCACCAGGACCGGGACTCGAGCCCTGGTCGGCCGCGGGCACTGTGGCCTAGGTACATGGGGCGGCTGCTATGCTTTTTTTGTACCATGACAATAAATAGAAGATTTTAAAGGAGCTATACCTGTTATTACTTCTGGCTATTTTAGTTAGTGAAAGCGGCTAGTCTTTTAGCTTTGGCGTGGTGCTCTTTCTCTGCCAATGGGGTTATGTTCCAGAATGTCCGGATTCCGATCAGCCAGTGAGAGCGTTCCCCTAGGGATCCGGAAGTGACGAAAGTTAATCCCATTGGCTGAGGAAGAGCATCATGACAAAGCTAAAAATTAGCCGCTATCACTAACTAAAATAGCCAGATGTAATATCAGGTATAGCTCCTTTAAGCTGAAAGAATTATTATTTTTTTATTTAGTTTACATAGACACAAATAAGAGTCTCATTTTATAAATAAAAAAATTAAGACTTACTATTTTTTTTTAAATCTATTTGTGATTTTGGGTCTTAGAATTAGATTAAATTACCTCCTCTTTATGTCTCTACAATCACTATGACAATAGTACTAATAGAAAGACCATAGATAGATGGAAATATGTCGAGTAACTCCTGGGTGGGAGCAGTTAATTCCTATGATAACAAGGCTGCTGGAAGAAATGGTTTGAGTTCATAATACTTTAGATTTTTGCACAATGGGCAGATTTTCATTTCCTTTCAGCAAAGCTTAGCTGTCTTTGCACCATGATAGTACTGTAGCTTTGAGAAACATGAGTAGTATCGATCTCTCTCCCATCAAGTCATTCCTTTAAAGTAGACTTCTTCCAGCCCTCTTGATGGAGAGATGTAACTGCTGAGCAGAGAGAAAAGGTAACATTGCCTACTGAATAAATACAGTAATACTGTGGCATTAAACATGAATATTTTTGTAAGAAAGAAAAGGTTTTATGTGTCTGGTTAGAAGTTTATCAGTCCCTCTCCTCAGTCTCTTTTACCAAGCACCCACATTTCCTTTACCACTCCTTCTTCTCAGCCCAATCCTCATTACTCTCTTCCTTCATTTCCTCTCCCGCCCACCTGCCTATTGCATCACTAAGAAGTTTTTTGTGATTTATACAGTGTCATTTCCTGTAGCGCAGCTTTGATGTGGCTTTAAACTCTGAGGGAGATAAGGAGGACCGATATATCAGCTGGAATGAGAGCTCATCTGTATACTACAGCGTCGGCATAGCAACTGTCATACCACTGTATTAGTCCTCTTTGTATTCTATTATTCACTTTCTCCCTCACGTATTTCTCTCCTTCACATTTCTCAAACCACACATCTGACATATGCTGCGGGGCAGGACTGTTTACCAACCTTTTCATCCAGAGTGCCTATCATTTCTCCTTTCTGTCACTCCCTGCTGCTCACACCCAACGCTCCATGTTCTGCTGCTGACCGCTAAACTCAGTTGAAAATATTAAGACTTGCGAAAAATATAAAGTGTGGCCTGATACCATTCCTATTTTCTATCAGTTCTAATGCCCCCCTATCCATCTGGCAGGCATCCCCCCCCTTTTCCTCTACTCTATTGTGTTGTCAAACTGTGTTGTCTCTTACTTTTTCTCACCTGTGATTTCATAACTGAACACCAGTGGGGAGAAAATGCTGGCAGAGCATTAGAGCAAGAAAGTTAATTAAAAAGAAAAAAAAGGATTCAGCTGGGTAAATATCTTGCAAGTAATTATGTCAGTTGACATCAGGTCTGTATTATTTCCTATTAAAGTGTTGTCCTGGAGAGGCAGAGCCGCCCAGAAGTATAGATGGCCAGAGGCTCCAACCTGTGAAAGAGTGCAAAAAAAGATGGTGGGAAACTTAAAAAACAACGTTCCTCGATGTTAAATTGCAAAGACTTTGCAACTCACATCATCTACATTGCATAGCATTGTCAAAAGATCGGATGAACTGGAGAAGTCTAGGAGCGTGAGGGCATTGACCTTTATTGGATGCGGTCTTGGGGCTGGAACAATTGTGGTACTGACATTACTAAATGGGACTAGGAATACTTCCAGAAACCACTGTGGATTAACATCTACAGATGTGAACTAAAGCTCTATCGTGCAAAACAGAAGCCATATTTGAACACGATCCAGAAGCGATGTCATATCTGATGAGCCAAGACTCGTCTGAAACGGACTGTGGAAACATGTTCTATGGTCAGATGAGTCCAAATATGACATTATTGTTTGTAAATATGCCCCACCCTCCAGGCTGAAGAAGCAGGAGATCTTCAGTGTGTTACTAGAGTTCAATTCAACAGCCTGCCTCTGATGGTGTGGGGATGCAAAAGTGCAAATGGCCACCTTTGCATGTTTTGAAAGGAACTTTGAATGCTGATTTTAGAATGCATTAAAAAAAAAAGAAAACGATAAACAGCTTTGTATACTGTGCTGACCTTTGGCTCAAAAATTAGACGCAGAACCTGTTTTCTCTGGTTGCTTTTATTCATTGAGGAACGATGTTCACCCTATACGCCTTACATACTCCTCCCACAGCTTTCTAATCTAGCTACAGTTAATAAATAACTAGCTTAGCTCTGTAGGGGTGAACTTGTGATCTTTGACCTTTCCCCAGGCCTTGATACGAAGAATTTCCAGATTGTTGAACTGGCCTCTCTCCATCACTGACCCATCAGAAATCCGCTCAGGGCGCATGCAGCACATTACTGTGTTTAGCCATGAGGAAGTCATGAGGAAGGAAGAATTCAGTCAGATTCAAAATCCACAGTCAGATTCAATAAACTGTATGTAGAAAAAGAATACAGCAAGACACACATATTGCTGAATATTGACAGCAGATCCAAACACAGTTATTTCCACCTCACTTAATGGATCCATTCTGTCTACCTCACACAGGAAAGGTGTTGGGATATGGCTGATGTTGCTTGGACTCATCATGATATGATTTTCTTTATTGATGTCTGTCAGGTTGCATAATGGCAGGGTGTTTGACCTGTTTTAAGGAAATGGTCTAATCCTCTCCTATACAGTTCCATGTCTGCTCTTATCTGGTAAAGGTGCATAAAGCAGACAGAACGCAAAAATATAAAACACTTTAGGCGAAGTAGAATTGTCTTATTAAGTAGGATTATGGTCTTGTCCTTCCTATGTAACGTGAAATGACATAGGATTTGATGTTAGGGCAACAAATTAAATTATATCAGAGGTTTCATAATAGATATAGACTCGGATGAGCTGGATATATATACAGCTAGGAAAGTGAATGACCTATGGTTTCATCTCTTATATA
>JBBDHI010000006.1:12591501-12602530 GCA_037177115.1 Craterocephalus stercusmuscarum | reverse complement strand
TGTAGATACCCAAACCATCTCAGGCTGGCATAGGACTGAATTATTTACACAAATAAGCCTTTTATGTTGGATACTGTATCTTGTTTGTTTGTTTTTTTCTTGCTTAGTATATTGCTATTTTTCCTTGGGTTTTGTTTTGAATGCATTTCTGACTGCCACATTTAGCCTCCTTCATGGGGGAAACCCTTTCAACATTTGCTATAAACGACCAAACGGGCGGCTCTGTCTCCATTACGGAAACAGCCGTTACGAGTGACACATGGATCATATTTTTCTAAGGCCACTGTCAAAATAATAACCCCGAAATAACCTGGGTACAATAAATCAAACATCCGTTTGGCGGCCACATCTTCCACAAATCCTGCCACCTGTTTTCAGCGCTTCTTTCGTCTCTAATCCCGTCCAATAGGAATGAACGGCAGGTCTGGAGGCGGAGAAAGGAGGCAGAGAAGTTGGTGGAGAGTGAGAGACGGATTCGGAGAGATAGGGAGCTGTGTGGATGGGAGTGCTACTCGGTGTTATCACATATTCAATCAGAGACTTTAATGCTAATCTTTGGACTACTAATTGACTCCCGGGCTGCTTTCTCCCCGTTAATGCTGCTGGATACGTTTTTTGACGCGCAGCCACAGGTTGGCAATCTAATCCTGTCATCATGGATTATTCCTGCCCACCTCGTGCCGATCTTCCCTGACTGGATGGAAATGGGCACCGCCGAATTGCCGGGGATGATTGAGGGAGAAACAAACTGTTCATTTTAAGTGAGAGCGCAGACGGAGGCAACATCTGTGGTGAAGCGACGCGCAATTTTTGCGAGGCGAGGACCTGTGGAGGACTTAAGGAGACGGAGAGAAAAGATGACGGGATGGCTGTGACAACATGAAAAAGAAAAAGTGCATTGGTCGGTTTTCAGTCAGCCAGTAATTCAACACAACTAACCTGAGGGACGGGGACTGAGAGAGAAGAGGTCGGAGGTAGGTACAGGAATAGTCGGTGAGGAGGGGGCGCGTGAAGGTGTCTGGTTATATCATACTGAAAGTAGGTTATTGTTTTGGATCGATCATTGACAAGTAATCGTTGCCAACTTACGGTTATTGAGACGTTAACACACTCACACTTGTGCTAAGAAAATTGACAGATGTGAAATTATAATGTCTGAGCCTGATCTCATTTCCATGGTGTAAAGCCAGAGGATTTTCACCCTCCTCCTGGCTAACAACAATGTAACACAGATGACATTTTATGGAAGAGATTGCTGGAAGGACTGTGGGATGTGAGAGAACAAGAAGATACTGAGAAACCGAAAGAAGGAGTGCTGAGTTTGGCTGACTGGGCAGCTGACTCAAATGTGACTCAAGGAATAACATATATCCCAGTTAAAACAGCGTCTCTTCTTTCTGTCGCCCTTCTTTGTCACACATCCTTAGATGGAGTTGAGCATTTTTCCTTATCCATCATAGTCTTATCTCAAACTGTGTTTGTAATTACAACCATGATGATAAAAGTGTGTTTTGCATTATTCTGTAGCACTCCTCACAGTTTTCTGTGTTTTTCTTTGTGTTTGACTGTAGACAGGTGCGTGGCCGCAGCTCTGACCATGGAGCCTCCCCCCTCTCTGAGCTTGGCTCTGCTAGGAGGGAGCGAGGATGAAGACCAGCGCTTCCTTCTCCCCCTAGGCAGCATATCTCATCCCTCCACTGTTGGCAACCAGCCAGGATCAAACCACTCCAACCACACGGGAGGTTCAAGCCTCGACCGTCTAAATGGCAGCACCCCGTCCCCATCACCTGCCACGCCCAACTTGCCCCCAGCATCCCTCCCTAAGCTGCCCCTGTCCTCCTCTGGAGCCCAACCGCTGCCTCCTCCCATCCCCAACGCGCTCCATCCCACCAGCACCCCGCTCTCTTCATGTCTTGGTTCACAGCACAGCCTGAGCGGAGACAACTCCCCGGTCTACAACGCCCTCTTTTACTCCTCCCACTCGCCGTCCATGGAGCGGGAGAGGGACAGAGAGCGCGACCGAGAGAGAGACAGGGGCAGCAAACACAGACAGGCCAGCCCTCTGGTTCACCGTAGAGACAGTAACCCGTTCACAGAGATTGCCATGAGCTCCTGTAAATACACAGGTGGGGTCATGAAGCCCCTGAGCCGCCTGAGCGCCTCCCGCAGGAACCTCATCGAATCCGAAAGCAGCAGCGAAACCAAAGAGGGCGGCGTTTCAGCTGTTGCCGGGTTAACGGCCGCCGGCGGACACGACAGACCGCGAGACGCCCCGTCTACCTGCTCGGTGACCCCGTCCACCACTAATCAACCTCCGATTCAGAGCCCCCCAGAGATTGTGATTTCATCCAAAGAAGACTCGCCTTATCCCAGAGGAGGATATGACATCACCGACTCCACATCCAACCAAATGTCCATCTATCATCAGAACCATGCACTAGTGGAGAGCAGGCGGGCGCAGTCCGGACGGGGCAGCAGGCAGGGGGGGGTTGGAGCGGTGGGCCCCGCAGCCAGGGGCAGCACCTCCAAGGCTCCCAAACGAAAGAACCAAAACATCGGCTATAAGCTGGGGCATCGCAGGGCGCTGTTCGAGAAGAGGAAGAGGCTGAGCGACTACGCCCTCATCTTTGGAATGTTTGGCATCGTCGTCATGGTCATTGAGACGGAGCTATCATGGGGCGTGTACACGAAGGTGAGGGAACGGGCCCGCGGTAGAAGAAAAGCCCACTTTAATGTTTCTGCAAATATCTGTTTATCTGTCGTGTGCTGCTGCGGTTGTCTCCTGCGTCTGAAGTTTCTCTGCGCCGAGCCTTCCTGGTGATGACACAACAGTGTCAGCTCAGGCTTTTTTTTGTTTATTTTTTTCAAGGAAGTTACGTGACAAACTGGGAGTCTGGGAAAATGTGGCAATTTATAAGGCAGTAAAACACAAACAAGAGCTGGAGATGTCAACGTTCTCACATCACAGAGGGCGATGTGAATACGTAGTGTGGGGAAAAACATACTTTGAAAAATTCTCGCTTTGAATATGAGATGATTATCCAAGCTTCTGCAAAAGGATGGAAAATAGTAGCCATAATGGATAAAGAGAAGGCACGTGTGGATTTTCAAAGAATAGAGTATAAAATAAACATTACCAGTTCTGAACAAAAAGTCATCCAGTAAGCTTCAATTCATCGTAGATTACCAGAAAAAACAAAGTTTGCTGAATTCTTCTACAGTAATATTTTTCTCCACAAACTGTCTTTGATTCTTGCTCTGGTCATACAGGGTTGGGTTGTCGGCACAAAATGAATGTGAGATGCCACATCTGCTGCTCCGATGTCTCAGCCACCTACGCTCTAATTGGTTGGCTGCATTCATTTTATAGAAAAAAAAATGCTGCCTAATAGTGCGCACATTTAGTGTCGGTCTCACGATGTTTCCATTAACAACATGACGGTTTGAAAAATGTTTTGCTTGGCAGAAATATAGCACAGAGAAATAGAGCTTAAAGACAGCGAGCAGGTACATCTTCCCTTCTGCTGCTTTGGTTTTAACCAGATCTCCGGCTGTTTTAGTTTTGTTTTTGAATCTGCAGCCCGCATGCCCTCCAGCCTTTTGTAAGTATAATACTAAGCTGTTGAAGTGTCTCTTTGATGTGACATCCAAGTCGACAAATGTCACACTAAGCAGTCATGCCGTGGTTGTAGTTTCCCACTCGCTGGCCGAGCTGGAACCCGCTGCATTAACTTTGCCTCAGTTCTGCATTTCTGATCTACGTTTGCTCTCATTTCATCGGCAGCCGGTGAGAAGCCACGAGAAATGTTGACTTGTGCAAAGGTCACCAGCCAGATCTGAACCAGGAGCATTTGTTTTCTTGAGCCCCCAGGTCTTACAAACACACACACACACAAACACACGCCCTGTTTTGGGTTGATGTGGACGGGTCAGCGGCCATATTTACCAGTTAGCGGCATCTCGCTCTGGAGTCACTGAGCAGGACCAAATACATGTTGTTGGCGGGGGGTTGTGGACTGTAATGACCAAGCTTGACAGTTGCTGCTTCCGGGTGATGTAATGCAATGATGCAGAGGACATTGTGGGGGGGGTGGGAGGGTGAGGAGGGGGGGCAGATTATCAGTAGGAGGCCGGGATCTCATTTGTCTGTGTAATGGGCAGTGTAATAAGCTGAACTGGCCCCTGGCTGCGGCTGTGTATTTATTTTCGGTGGGTGTGTTTGTGAGTTTGAGAGCCTCCAAGCATCTTGGAGTTCACTTCTCCGATGCAAACACCCTCTTGCCCTCGTCCCGTTCTTCTTTTCACTCCGACATATCGCAGAGGGTTGGTTTTCTGTTGCTAATGAAGTGGAAACATTACTTCCACTCGTGCAGCTTGCCACAGACGGATCATGGATCATGTGACAGAGTAGGTGGGATGATGTGAGTGGACAGATTTACAGGTAGAATGTAGGATAGGTCTGCTGAGTGTCTCTTCCATCCCCGCTCATGGTTCGGTTGTGGTCTCCAGTTGATGATAATGCTTTCCCAATGTTAATGTTGCATGTTCTGTGCTTCCAGCTTTGCCTCTGTCTCCCACTCATTACTTGATGAAAATGGCTGTTTCAGAAGCAGTGTCTTTTTATTATTTAAAACGCACGGGTCTGAATTTCTCTTTCAATCCCTCCTTGTCTCTTTTTCCTCGCCTCTGTCGGCCCATTCTGCTCCTTGAAGGAGATGACCAACACTTTAATGTTCGCTTTCTCTGTCTGTCCCTTTCTTTTCTTTTTTTATTTCAACTCCATGCCTGCCTCTTTATCCGGCTTCCTTTATTCCTGTCTTTCTTTCATTATTTTTCCCCTCTCTTTCTCACTCCCTTTGCTACTCGGCTCTTGGCAGTGGGCGTCAAACTGGGGGAGTGTGATCGGAAGAGGGAAGCGGCTGGGCGAGAATGAAAGTCTGTAGAAGGAGAGAAGACGAGAAAGGCGATAATGAAAAGGCTGATTTAGTTCCTTAAGTTACCGTCAATGCAGTCCTCATCCAAAACTGGCAGGGTTGTCTGTTTAAACAAATGATTGGACCTCCATTAATTCTAACATGGTGATCAGTGTGTGTCAATTCTGCCTTTATATTGATTCATCTTGAAGTCTTAAATGAGCTTTTCTGGAGACGGACTTAATGAGGAATGGTTTGGGAATCATCCCAGAACCTCAGTATAATTTAAAAGAGCTATTTTAGAAGATTGAATGATCTCTATCTGTTCATTTGAAATGCA
The DNA here is from genome assembly GCA_037177115.1 of Craterocephalus stercusmuscarum. NCBI lineage: Eukaryota > Metazoa > Chordata > Actinopteri > Atheriniformes > Atherinidae > Craterocephalus > Craterocephalus stercusmuscarum. The sequence continues at coordinate 12,597,277 of JBBDHI010000006.1, read as the reverse complement.
GGTTTGATTTGGTCTTGGTCCAACAGACACTGGGACCCATCAGACGGCTCAAATCCTCACTTACATAATTGAAGTGGATAGAAGCCCACTGGTTGTTCTTGTGAAAAATGAATAGAGATCATAAAGATAAAAGAGAGGTCAGGGAGGGAGATGAATGGGAGGGTGGCTGAGACAATAGTGGAGAGGTTCAAGCTGTGGTATAAACACGTCTAAGGGTGGAAGCTTTGACGGATTTCTTGTATTGATTACTGATAATCACTCACCCCCTCTTGCTCTATCTACCCCCACATGCACATGCTATAAAAACTTATTCGTCAATGGTTACTAACCCCCACCCCAAGCCACCCATTGTGCTGTTCATTGACAACCATTCTTATGAGGTGGAGTGAGGTCCTGTGGCAAAATTCTGATAGTTAAAGGCAGGCTTTTATGACTTAAAAAAAAAAAAAATAAAATAAAATTAAATATATATACTTTTAACATATAAAGACATTAGCTGTAAACTAAATGCTGCTGTACTGTATACTGTAAGTTTGTATATACCAAAGCTCCTATACCTCTTTTAAGAGGTCCAGCTGCTCAATCGTGCTCCCAAAAATAGAGATGAAGAATAAGAATGGAACTAAACAGGGTAGGTTGGATCGTGTGGAGCGAGTGTGTTGCTGTGTGTGTGTGTGTGTGTGTGTGTGTGTGTGTGTGTATGTGTCTTAGAATGGATTGAGGGAGAGAGGTTAACAGTGGAGGACATCGTGTTCGTGACTGAGAGTATTGTGTGTACATCCAGTGCATGTTCAAAAACAGATTTCAAACACAGTCAGCACATTACGGAGATACGGCTGTGATTTCTCATTCATTGCTCTCATTGCTTTGCAGCCTCTGTCCTCATTCATCATCCTGTCCATTTAACTCAATTCCAAACCTAGTCCTGAGGTCTGACATCATAAGTTTGCATTACAGGTAAAACCTGTTTTCAGGTACGCTTAGCAGTGGCAGTAAACTCCAGTGTTGTGAATATCCAGTCAAACAGTTAAATTATGCAGTGGGAAATAATTTATGAATATGAAATAATTTAATTTGCCCTTCGGGTCCAATGCTTTTCACACAAAAAAAACCGAAAGATTGAAAAACAAAACAAACCCTTTATACTGCTTCCAAAAGGTGTTTTCTACATCTGTGTTTGGCTACCTCTCCTCCAGATCAGAGCGGATCTCTTATGAAGAGCCTGTTGTGGATCTATTTTTGAACAAGAGCCCCGTTTGAGAACAACTGAGGCTTTTGGTTTCTTGGGACCTTAGCATGTGGCATGTCAGCATCAGATCAGGGGATTGTCCTATAGAGGCTCATGTGGCAACATGGCTATTCTGAGGGAATGCACAGCTGTTGTTATATTCACCTGTCATACACACCCTTGATACATGTGTGATGCAGATGGAAGGGACCCCATGGCGTACTGTACTCATGTCTCTCAACATGCACCTGAATTAATTTTTCATACAAAGTTTTATGCCGGTATCTATAAATGGATTTTTAAACCTTTTTAACAGATAGCCCGTTGCTATCCTGTCCTCATTGCTAACAATGCCTTCAACAGTGCCATGGTGGGTAGAGTTCTGAGCAGCGCTAAATTAGCATATTAATAAATCCCCATTCAGTTAATGAGAGTCATATCCACTCTGTTTTACGGCCATGAGAGTATTTTTCATGGCAAAAACTTCTACATGTACAATTTGGAGAAACTGAGAAGAGTGTTTAGGGGATTAATTACTGCTGGAGTGGAACTTTAGATATTACTTAAGAGAAGGTACAGAAATAGCAGAATTCATAAGTTCCTCAATGTGGAAAAAAATGAAGATTGTTTTAACGTCATTCGAACAGTTAATGTTGTTAACATATAGTATTAACTGCAACTACTTATCAGCAGAGTCTGCTTTTAAAGAATCTAAGAGCAGCTGATGTAAAAGAAGGTTGACATCATGCCCAAATGAAAATAGGAGCTTTTTCCAAGCTGCACAAATATTGGGAATATAGATAATTATGCAACAAGCTGCATTTATAATGTTGCATCCAATACAAATATTTATATGAGAAGGAAATAATCCCATGCTTTCTTTGTTGAGACAAAACACAGAAAATTGTTTTCTGACTATTTATTTACCCACAGCAGCTTACTTTACAGAAAAATGTGTTGTTAATGTTGCTAGGCTACCTATTGCCACATGTTGGTAATTATCTTAATGAGTTATAAGGGCATGCTCCATATTGTAATTATGGGAATGCATCCATAATCATAATAATGAGGCACGTACTTGTGAGATTGTGAAAAAGGAAACTGCTTTGAAATGAGAACTTAACATGACAAAACTGATAACCAATAAAGAAATTACATTTAGCAGCAGGAAAACTAAGCACAGCCACGAACCATTTATTTAACTTTATCTACGACAAACTGTGTGCGACAGTGTATGGGTCTGAGATGAAATACACAATGTAATTTCACCATTAGAACTTGACTGATCCTGCTGCTTTGACAGGGTACATGCTGAATAGTTATTCATATTTAATGAAGTTCCAGTGTTGTGCTATGTTCATTAATGCACAAACTCTCACCCCTTCCAGACACTAATGCTGCAGATATTTAATAAACTCTGTCAAACGAGACTCCTATAAAGAGCGTAAAGCAAAAAAACAACTTCAGCTGCTGTTGGCAGCTGGCTTATTGTTTGTTTTGTTATAAAAAAAAAGGTTTTACATTCATTATTGGTGTGTTTCATTAACATAACTTTATGCAAACTCCACTTCCATTGCGGTTAATCTTCTTTTAATGGGAATTTTAGTTTTTTTTTAAAAAGCAAAGACCATAAGGCAAAATCGTACATGAGTCAAATAGCATAAGTAAAAGAAAAAAAAAGTCTGTTTTGGTTTTTTAATGTGTCCATATCTGGTAACTTAAGCCACAAGAACTGTGTCTCGTGTGATGGATGCTGCACTGTGGAAAAGCCTGATGGTCAGTCTTTATCATCACATGTGTGCTGACCACAGCTGCCCATACAACCACAGGTGGTACTCTTAGGGTGTAGTGAGAGAAAAATGTAGTTCACATGAAAACAATTGTTAGGAATTCTATAAAAATCAAGCATAATGTTCATTTTTCCTTTATTGAGTTTAAGGTGTTTCTTTTTTCCTATTTCAAGCAGAGAGACCTTTACGTCTTTGGGATCAGTGCCAAGAGCTCCATTAAACCCACATGTTTGAGTGATCCTCACGTTGTATTCATGTGTAATGTAGTGCTGTATAACTGACGATACTGTTAATGAAAAGATTCCCCGTTTGTATTATGTAAAGTTAGCTTGAAGCAAAATTACAAGTGTACAAAACATGCCTGAATAGCTGAAATGCTTTTTCCCGTTCTCCACTTTCGCCCATTCCTCCTCTATCTCCCTTTAAGGGAGTGTTTATGTCCCTCCCTCCTGGCGAGTCTCAAATATGTCTTTATTTCCCCAAGGGGGTCATTGCCATCTCAGCAGGCTTACATCTCCCTCATCCCCCCTACATTTATGTCATCACTCTCTCCGCCTACCCCTCCATCGATGACATTTCTGCAGACCTTTCTCTGCTTGACCACTTACAGAGGCTGCATGCAGCTTTTCAGATGCTCCATGAATTATGGTCAGGACCCACCAACTGCCATCATACTCTCTAAAGGAGCCATCAGCAATCTCAGCACTTCCGTGCCGCTTCTTCTCTTCTTCTCCCTCCTCCTCCTTTTCCCTCCACTCCACACTCCTTTCATCACAATCTTCTAAGGGACTGTAGATCCCTCAGGTCTTGCTACTAACAGGTACAAATATGCCCATTTATTTCAGTGTAACAAGGCTAGGCTAGCTCTGCAAGTGCGAATGTGTTGGTACACATAGGTGTGTTAGCCTTGCATCATCCCATGGTAACAAAAACATTTATGTCACATAATCTATATCTTGTCCTCTGTGTATACACACCTATGTGGTGTGTGTTTCCATGCTATTTTCTGTTCAGCTCTGTAAAAGAAGCATAAATGGATGCACCTGGTAATGTGTGTGCATTCCCATCTCTTTGTCCAGGTTTAATTGAGTGTACAGTACATCGCTGTAATAGTGTGTGCCAATGTGAAGTACAGTGTGTGTAAGTGGTGTGTGTGTGTTTATTCTGGTAAGGTGAAATCACTTCTCTGCCTACTGCCTGTTTCCCTGGAGACTGATTGCAAGAAGGCATCACTCTGACAGGAGAGAATCCCAAGGCCAAGTCATTAGAACACACACACACGCACGCACAAAGACACACACACACACATTCATATTCATTGATATTCATCATCAGAACATGTAGTGAGCGACTTATCAGTGCAAGAGTAATGTGTCGCTAATCAACATGTAGTTGCCTTTATATCTGAGTCACTGATGTGGGGACATTTGGGGAAACCCCTTTAGTTACCTGTGAGTGTGTGGTTGCGTCTGTGTGGGTAAGTGTGTGGCTGCCTTCCAACTGATCTAAAGAAGTTGGAAAAAGACCATAATCTCTGCATGCTGTCAAATGAAGCAGTGATCAATACACAATAATCACATTTAGATGTTGCTGGGGGGGGATAAGAGGATGAGGAAGAAACATGCATACAAAACAAGCACACTTTTACACATACAGAATTATAGAGCCAAGGATTCAGAAATCATTCAATTCTGTTTTTAATTTCAATTTCTGTAAAGGTAATATGCTTAAATTAAAATCGAAACAATTGTGATTATTACATTACATATAAATAACTTTAAACAAGCGTGTGTCATTTCTTTCTGTATAAGCAAATTGAATGTAAAATGAGCATTTAAAAAAGATTCAGAAATGTTATGTCCTTTCCTTGGCACACACGTTTGGAAGGTGGACTTAGATGAAGTTGAAAATTGCACTTTAAAGAATCAAAGTGTTCAATTCCTTCAGGAAATCAACTGTTTTATTATCAGCATACATTTGTGCACATCAATAATGCTGAACAAAGGGTTTTTTTTTTGCTACCATCAAGATGTGTTTTTCAGGAAAGGATCTTCATATATTATCAGAGTCATAAAAATCCAGCCACTGCAAGCATCACAATAGAATTGTTCCATAGTAACGTAGCCCAGACATCACCCACTTAAGAAATTCTCTGCAAATGAAAAATGTGACAAAGATGACCACTAAACTGAGACACTGAACTTCTCTGTAAAGCAAGAGTGGGAAAACATTTTATTTTCTAAACCACTGGATGTGTTGTAAAAGTGAAGTAAGGTGAGGTGATCCATCAGAGTGGTAAATGTGCCTGTCGCAACCTTATCTCCTGATTACTAAAAACTTCTCGCAACTTGCTAATGCACACACACACACAAATCGCCTCTCATTTATTTGTTCATTTAGAATGCAATCGTTTGGCACTATGGGATAGGTTTTCTGGCTAAGAGATAAGCCCTTGTCATTCTGCTATAATTCACCAAAAATGCCATGTAATCCTGTCACACTTATTCAATTCAATTCAGTTTGATTTAAAAAGCGCTTTTTATAAGAAGAATAGAAGCAACACAAAGTGCTTTACATAGTAAAAACAATGTTTATAAAAAGAATTAAAAACCTTCATTCAACACAATATAACAGAGATTTAAGACGGGTTTGGAGTAAATGCTTGGTTTAGATTTCCTTTGAAAGTTAATCCATCACTTGGTAGAAGATATTGAAACGAGGCAGGAGTATACTAATGCCTTTCCAACTCATTGCTACA
>JBBDHI010000006.1:12512002-12524226 GCA_037177115.1 Craterocephalus stercusmuscarum | reverse complement strand
ATGGATGGATGGATGGATGGTTGGATTCATAAATGGATGGATGGATGAATAGATGATGGATGGATGGATGAATAGATGGATGGATGGATAGATGGATGGCTCATAGAAAGAGGAGGCATAGTTTCAGCGATGCTCATGATCATTTTTAATTCTAAAACTTCAAATGACTTGACTGTGTGAGCTTCAGGTTCCTGTGCTTCACCACTGCCACCTTTAGCAGATACAGTGTTGGCTCCATGGCAATGCTGACCACCCACACTCTCCTCAGGCTGCATAAAGGGGACACCATGGCATGTGCGTGTAAGACAGTGAGCAGAGGTTAAGGTTTACCCTATTTTTCATGCTGTTCACCTAAAACGGGATATAAGGGAGAGGCGAGGTTTTTAATGATACCACTGGGGAAGCTTTGCTCTGTCGCCTGAGAGGACTTCCACTGACATAACTGACATAACTTGGCTACCTGTTACTACACTGCATATCAAATTCGCAGCTAGGGCACAATCCCATTAACATCTAAGATTCTTTACTGTTCTTTCCTCTTTTTCATTCTTCTCATCCAAGAGTCAAATTGTATTTAAGGCAGGTGTCATAAAAAATGCAGACTGAATTTGAGACATTCAGCCAATTAAAGATCAGGATGGGCTGATCACAAAACAGCAGGGCTGCCCATCTGGTTTTCTGCATCCAGGTGGGACTCTGGTATATAGTTCAAATGGAATGAGATATTTTGAGCATCTCAGCCACACTCAGTGTGTCGACCTTGGGCTGGTGTTTGTCAGTTTTCAGTCTTTTACCCCCACAGCAACATCAGAGAGAGGGGAAAAGGTTAAAAGTGTTTGGACTTCCTTGCTTCTTCGCCTCTGTGCAATATACTTTTCCACATCTCCTCTCCTTTTGACCCATACCCTACTCTTCCCAGTACCCCACAAGCACAGCAAGCTTTTTTCATTTAGTTCAATTTTTCCCACTGCTTTACGCTATCTTACCTTCCCGTAGCTTCTGCTATAACTCCCCCTGCTTATCACATTTGTGTACTATTGCCATACGCTCAGGCATATCCATAGACACACCCACACACACACACACACACATACAGGCACACATACATTCAGTAAAGCTTGAGCAAAGTTGGTAAAATGAATTGTAAATATAAAATAATAAACTGATAACACTTCAGTTCAGTTAAATTCAGATTACTATTTAGATGTATTGCCAATTCACAAAAGGTTCATTTCGAGCCACTTTAAAACTATGGTCCAATTCATGACTGTCATCCAATTGTATGGAGTTTACTTGCCATCTTACATTCTGGGGCATGCCTCAGTCCCTCCTCTAAACAACTGGGGAGCTTTCTATTAGTTGGCTCACCCACACAGCACTATCTGTCTCACTATCCCATAACCCTAACTTTCCTATTCCCTTTCTCATCACCCCCAATAAGCTGTCTTGGGTCACTGATAACTGCAAACTGAATCCCCATCCTATATGTCCTCTCCTTCAAATAGAAGACACCCCTGATAAGCCAACCGGACAACTTCAAAATACTTTCCAATACCTTTTATTAAGCCAGCAAATACATTTCTGTGGTGGGTTCTTTAAAAAAAGGGGGTAAAAAAGAGAAAACTTTTAACAACCATGATAATGACAATAAAAAAGAGGATAAGGAGGAGAGGTGCTCAGTGGACTGCAAGAAGTCCACCAACAATTACGAAAGAATCATGCAAGCCTGTCCTGAGTATGACATCAGTGGTGTAGTCCAGGGTATACGCGGGTATACGGGGTATACCCACTTATCGTTCAGTCAGCATTGGGTATACCCACTTCTAAACCCCTGTAATGGCACCATACTTTTATATATCAGCCAACCTTATTTTCCTTTTTTTCACTCAAGGATAGTAAAAGCCAAGACCCGGCCTACTCTGCCTCTAACTGGCTAGTTCTTACTGTCTTCACTGGTTAAACTGGTTCACTTTAAATGAGGCAGGAGGACAAGTGAGTCAATCAGAGGCAGATTTGCATGAATGTCCTCAAATGAACATCAACTAGCATCTCACATGATGTTTGAAATGCTACACCAGTGCTGTGAATGACAGTCAACACCCTCATTCCTTCACCAACCTCAGTTACAACTTCAGATGAAGACATCAAAAAAGTGAAGACGTATCATAAACTTTGATTCTGGCCCCTCTTAAAATGTTTTCTGTAGGTTCAATAAAAACGTAAAGACGTATCAAGAACGTCCGTTCTGGCCCCTCTGGGTTAGGGTTAGGGTCTGGACGCTTGGAAAAGACATCACAACAGCGTACAGAAAAGACGTATTAAAAACGTTCATTCTGGCCTGTCTGAAGACGTGTTCTGGACGTTCGGAAAAGACGTCTTTATAACGTTTTCTGGACCACTTCTTGCACAGCTGGAAGTAAGTGCAGCCATGATAAATAACCTACACTTATATAGAACCTTTTTAAGCTCGTCTACGTTCTGCAAAGCACTTTACATGTGCTTCCTATTTACCCATTCACATACAGTTTTTATTCAATATATCCAGTCACTGTAGCAAACAGTACTTTTTCTTCTTGATCACTCACATATGAAGGGCAATGTTAGGTTCAGTGTCTTGCCCATGGTCAGTTTATCAACAGAAAGCACTGGGATCACACTGGCTTGGACCTGGTTGGGAGACATGCATTTTGTTTCTTTTCATAATCTCATGAAGAGAAAAAAAAAAGAAATTTCCCTTATTATGTCCTTTACCATGAATCACCAGATCATCATTAAAGGGGGTGATTCTTGTCCCACTAATTGTTGAGGCCATAATTTTCAAAGCAACTCTGTTATTTTCATGCAGTTGTACTTACTAGTATTCATAGATAAATCATGGAAACAATGATGAGTGTGAGCAGCCTTTAACATTTTACACTTCCATGGCTTTTTTCCTTTTTTGATTTAAAAACCTCTGACTCTTTTTGCCACATTTAATGCAGCGGTACAGGATGTTTGCATCTTCATTTTCACAGGAAGTCCCCGCAAGTTGGTGTAGTCAAAGTTTTGTCTCCATCATGTAGGAAAAACAAGTATACACACACACACATGCACACACACAGGTGCAGGGGATTACATTAGAATTTCATATTCATTTGAAATGTGCATTGCCCTCCTCTTTCTGCCCACTTCCATCCCTCTCAAGTTATTTTGCCTGAAAAGGGAAGTTGGTTTCTATAGCAACTGTCTGTATCTGTCATGGAGAGGAGTCTCCGAACACAGACTAGAAAGGATGCTCAACGCGAGGAGTCACAAACATACACAAACATACTTGCGTGCACGCATTTGGAAAACTTTTGAGTAAACAATCAGAGCAACGTCAATCTGAGAGATTAGTGAGTCGAGAAAAACATAATTGATTCCAACAGGCAGAAGAACGAACATCACAAACTGAACATTCGTGTCTAAATGTTTTTTTTGTTTGTTTTTTTTTTTGCATTGCCATAATTTCTGACTCCCTATCAAATATTAAAATAAACAAAAAGTAATTTTCTACTTCTATGTTTCTTTAAGCTTCTGTTAATCACAGAGAATGTAGATGGTGAGTCACTGGATAAATAACATTGATTTTTAAATTGTGTTTCTCTTGGTTGACAACCATTTGATCCCATACGTATTTTCTGCGTGGACTTCACATTCGTATTCATGTACTTGCTCCATGCTGTCTCACTTGCAGAGGAATGTAGGTCAGGTGAACTAGAGACTGAAAATTGCCCATTGTGTAGATATTTTGTGCTCCCTGCCTTCCACGGCAGCATGCAAATACCCCAGACATCTCTGCTCCTAAAGACGACTGTATTTGGATAGACAGTAGCATGAATGGGCGGATAAGTGGATGAACAAACAGATGAATGGAGCTAATGAAGCATGAAATCAGGCCTGCATGGCTCGCTGCATTAAACAGGACGTACATTCACACCATTTTCATATTTTTGAACATTGCATAATGTGATGCTCAATTACAGAAGTGTACAATTTGTTTTATTTTTTTGTTTTAAAGCTCTTTTCTGTGGTTTATTTTGGTGTAGCTCTGCTGCTAGCGCATGGTGAAAACTTCTCTGTGCAAAAAAAAACTGTGTGGCATGCGGTAAGTGATTATAAAGTTTATTTACATTTTCTAAGAATCTCCCTCATGATAGCCATTCCCAACAATCTTCATGCATGATCTGTCTCCTCCTTTTGGAGCCTGCAGGGTGGACAAACATCCTAAGTGGCTGGGAAAGCCTATAAATTCCACCTTTTCTCCGGCTTTTTTCTGCCATGCTAAATTATATGAACAACTATAAATTCATGGCTGTTAATTAATCGTGATTTAATAAAATCATCATGTTAGAACTGTCCTTTCCTCCCGTCGTAATATAATGGCAACCAGTGCAAAGCGACTGCGAGCAAGGCACAGTTTTACAGCCACAGATCTCTTTCACTCCTCAAACTGCTGCTTATAAACCTCATAAATGTTCTTTCGCACACAGTGCTGACAAATTTGCAGCTTACAGACTATTTAAGGTGCACAGTCAGAATAAGTAATGCAGGAAATGGTAACAGACACATGAATGATTAATCTCAGGCTCTGACAAACTGACATGACTGATTGTTTTTACCAGGTCACCAGGCTTATAACGCTCATGGCCACTCAGCGGGAGCATCCATCACAGTGGCCCTCGTTCCCACAGAGATGCGTGCTTCTGTGTGTTTCTATGCATGCGGATCTGTGAATAGTGCAGAGAGCTGTGTTTTACTCATTGTAAGTTTAATCGTTTAGACTCTGGGTGTGAAGGGTAAAACAAATACATATGCAACACTATATATATATGCAACATAGCAAGCCAACTACTGACCTCTATAACTCCTGAGAAGCACATAACCCATCATGTTTACATGTTTATCTCCATATCTCATTGTATTTATCACCTGTTTATATCACTTGTCTGTATCCTGCAGATGGTGCAGCGTGACAACAGAGCTTTCTTTTATTGCTTCCTGTTGCATTAAAGACCCTGTTCAACAGTTTCCCATTGATTGAAATTTATAACACAAAAGAACTAAAAGTGGCGAGGTAAAAATGACGCATGAAATAATAAATCACAACACTGTCTGAAAATGATGGTTCACTTTAAGTGACATGTCATTCAAAAATATGTTCCTTTTGTTGGCTGATGTTTGATTTTAGGTGATCAACATGACCTGATTTGTCATATTTTTTGCTTAATAATGCAGGAGGTCTCCCTATTTGGTTTGTATGTTGGTGTTTTGGTGGGCTTTTACTCACATGTTAAATGTTGTCCCAACCTTTTAAGAAACAGAGTTGAATGTTTAGTGCTCGACATTTAGTCTTAATTGCTTTTAAATTCATTTGATAATAGTTTTTAATACTCTAAAAGAACACAAACAAATTCTGTGGGCAGTCAGGTTTCCGCTTATGCACAGAGCTGTGAGTAGTCACTGACTGTTATTCTCTGTTTGATGCTGTACAGGTTTTTTATTAAACTCACAAAAAGGAAAAGGTAAAAACCTTGTTTGAGAGAACTAGCAGAATTCTGTTTGATGTTACAAGTTTTATGTGGCTGCCTTGTGTACCGGTGATGCCGTATGTCCTGTGCACCCCACTAGGACACAGCTTTTTCCTGTGGACTCCAGGGGGATGCTGACAAGTGGCTCTGCTCTGCTGGAGGCTGTTACCATGGAGACGTCTGGGATCAGCCAGGCCCATGCTTGCCAATGCTAAGGTCAGTTAATTATGGACAGGCAGGGTATAAATGATGTGGGTATAAAGGACTCTGTCTTTGGGTAAACTCAGTCTGAATGGCGTGTGCAGACAAATGACTTCCTGCTTTGTGTTTTCTGTTCGCCACACAGCATGGGACCCACAAGGTGGTCCTCTCTTTTTCAGGGGGCACAGTTTAGCTATAACCTTGGTCAATTGTGCTGAATTCACGACACACCCACACCCACACAGAGTTTCATGTGCACTTGCATAACATCTGCAGAGTATCTGAATGTGGCTTTTTTCTTTTCCCCCTCCCTTTCATTCTGCAGCTCTCGTTTTACCAGGTTTAAATCTGGGAAAAGAATACAAGCTTTTCAGATCAATACTATGAGAACTCATCCACCATGTTTGAAAGAATTTTCTGCCATTTGCTATTGATCCTTTCATCCCATTTTCTTCTCTGGCTCATTCAGAGTGGATCTCTGAGGACAATAAAGCTCAGATTTTAACATCCAGCTTTGGAGTCCAAACATCACAGAGTAAAATCAAACTCATCATTACAAAGATTTCTCATATATTAAGACGTATTCAGACCCTAGTCTTCACCGCCCCCTAGAGGCAGTTTAACATTTTACATTCAGCTTTAACGACATCACAACCCTGGCTGGTTTTGATGAGCCCTCATTGTCCTGCACTGTCCATTTGCCTTTCATTCCCTGCAGGTGCGTACAGACGTCAAGTGTGTGTCTGTTCTCAGGAAGGGTTTATAAGCAGCTGCTTCTGTTGTACTCTCATCTGAGGCTCTTTGAGGGGTCATTCTCCTCTCTTTCACAGCTGCTGTCTGATGTCCCAGAGAGAATGTAGTGGGTGCTGGCATTCCGCTGCCTTTTGGCCCTGACCCAAACACGCTTCATCCTGGCACTGGGTTCACCACGACAACTCTCAGATCTCAGCACATATGCCGAAGGAGGAGCATTAAAGCGCTTTATGGTGTGCATAAAGATTGCTGATCTATTATGACATCTTTACATCTATTGCCTTGCTATTAACTGTTTTACAGATCAAAAAAAGAAAGATGCACTACATGTTTGCTGGATTATAACATTTGAGTTTTTGCTGTTCAACTGATTAAGAAAATCTTAATCATAATTATCCATAGTGTCTTTTTGTCATTTATGTTTAATTTGGAAGGAAACATCTGGCGTTTTTAAGTGTTGGGACAAGCAATTAAGTGGATGGCTTTAAACTGAATGCAGCTCGCACCACCTGGACATGCTGATAAACTATATTAAGGCATCTGAACAAAATTATTCTTAATATGAGGTGTTAACTAAAAACAGGAAGTACAGCTTCCAGTTTTTCCAACAGGACTTTGAGATGTTTGCTTTTCATATTAGGACATGACCTGGCAGTGCCAGCCACTCTGTTTATTTCCACATCTGTATGCTGGATGGTGCAGTCTGAGCTCCGAGATGAGCTCTGTAGGGTTCAAGCACAGCGTCCTTTATTGCAGCAGAATCGCGCAGCAACTCTTCACAACAGTGACCTCATGGCAGCATGAGCAGATCAGATACTGAAGTTCAAAAATTGCTCCTTCTAACAGACAGGAAAGTAACCAACTAGCTTTCTCCAGGTCCTAGATATTCAGCTCTCACCACTGCCAGGTGATGACCTTCACCGTTTATTACTGATAAACCGACCTTCCATTCATGAGCTTAACTGGAAATCAGTGGTTTAAAAGGTTACTGGAAGCTGCATTTTAAGCAATGAACTGAATCAGAAGGAATTTAAAACAAAGCCGTTAAGATCACGACTAATGAATGTGAGTTTATTCTGCATCAGTCAATAACCACACAAAATACCCGAATCTCATTTTCTGTTTACCATCATTTTATTGGTAAATTGTGTCAAAGACACACAAGAAAGATACAAGAAATGTTTCCATGACAACAATAAGTTGTCACAGAATCTCCCCCCGCCTCATTAGATTATTCTGTGTACACCTGCAGCAGAGGCAGCAGATGGTGTACGTGCCCACAAGCCCAAACAAAAGGTTTTGAGCCGCTGAAGGTCACAGAACTTCAATTATTCAGATTTCTCCCTTTATTCCCCTCATTCCTCAAAAACTATTTTCCAGCTTCACAACTCATTGTTCCACATATTCATTTTCATAGGATGTCTGCAAGCACAAATTTAAAACTATGCGCTTCGTTATCATGCAGTGGTGGACCCTCGTGTGCCGTGTTTAGGAAGCAACAGCAGAGGACGGCCTGACTTCCTTCAGTCAGACGGAGAGGGGACTGCACCGAATCTACAGAGTATACAAAGCTGACGTCATGCTTACTGACCTGGAAAGTATTGTTTCAATTTGTTACCAGAGTTCTGCTCTAACAATAAAATTCTGTTGCAAAGACATTCACACAACAATTTGCAATTTTTTTGTCATTAAAAATAATCTGTTGGCTTGAGAAGCTGGCTATTAGCTTCCTGTAAATGTGCATCTTAATGAAGGGTGCAATATAAAATAAAAACAAATCCCACAAACTCCTGCTTTTTAGCTACAAAAATTAGCTACAAAATTACTTTTATTGCACATAATTAATGTTGTAAGCTAACCTGGTATTTCATACGACATTTGAGATCCAAAAACCCTTCAAACGATCAAGGAATTAGATAACAAACGTATAAGGTTATTTCATCAGAAGAGCCCCAAGTTTATTTAGAGAACAATTAAAAGTTAAGACGCAATGCTGGGGTCTCAGCAAAAACTGGGCATTTGTCTGTGTATAATCTATAGATGGACCACATCAACGTGATTCATTCCGGTAGTCCATTTCCTCGTCCCTGTGTCACGTCTTTGGCAGTGTCACTTGATGTCAAAGTTTCCTTTCTCATCTCTGTGGCCGTGTCTGCTCAGACTAGTGCTGCTTCCTCCTGAAAGAACACCCTGGGTAAAGAAAATCAAAACTCAGTTTAGCGTTAAGATGAACAAAATGCTCTACTTGAGTCAAAGTGTTTGAACATTTGCAGGAACAATTCTCAGAAGACAAAAATCTTTGTTGATGATCATCAGAGATGGTGTGTTAAGTGACGTAACAAGGAGGTAACAAATATTTAAATTCATAATGCTATATGCGTTTTTTCGCAGACTGAATCACTTTCAAACAAGTGTGGTGTAGTGCCGAGGGTTACATCTGCACCCATAGTAACTTGGAGCTGAGCGAATAGAGAAGCCCTCGGTTACCACAGCAGCAGAGCACAGAACAGAGTGGGTGGGATGGCAAAAACATCAGTACAAACAAACCTTGACCTCAAGCGCAACCTATTCAGTATCACTAAACCAAGTATGAAAGGTATTCAATGTACTCTGAGTGAAGAAGCATTTTTGTCATCTTTATCAGACAAAGCAGATTGCCTGTTAACCTGAAACTGTTACACTTGTTAGAAATATACCTGCAAATACAAAAAGCGAGTCGTATTTGTGCTTGCGGCCGATTGTGTAGAAAAGAATCAATGATGATGAATTTCTCTCACAACCGCAAGAATCACTGTGTGCCTTAATCGACACCCTGTTCATGGAGCACATCATGAGAGGGCAACACAAAGGCAAGCGTTTAGAAAACGGTCATGGTGGCTGCTGGCGCAAACTGGCCCATTCCCACTGTCTGCAAGGTGGGCAGAAGCTGCACATCAATTAAAAACCACATTCTGTATATGCCAAGAGCCCCACTCATCAGCAGTGGTGCATGTACACATCTCAACCATATGGCTGATGCTAACATAAAAGGGTCGTTTTCAAGCCAACTAACAATGCAATTTGACAGTGATGGATAAAGTCCAGACATCTGCTTGTGCAGATTGCCAAACTTGATACTATCCTGATGGAAATTGCTGGTATAATTTATTCCCTACTACAATCTTGTTGACAATTATATACAATAAACCTTGAACTCTGACTGCCATGCTTTGCAGAAGGCAGCACGACCTCCAGTGAACAAATGGCCTCTTGGTAATAAAGGAAAGGTGGTTTTCATCCCTTCGAGGGAAGCACTTTGGTTGTATGACATTTCTCTTCATGCAGCCAAAGCAATCTGTAACTTTATTGGCCTAAACCTGTTTGTGCAATATTCAGTAAGGACTGTTGCTCAACAGTGCAGTTGCACACTCTTGCCCACAGGGGGGACTCACACCTCATCCACAGCCTTTACAACAATACCACACAGCTAACGGACAGAAACCTGACAGAACTTAGTTCTCAAACATAGACCTTTGTTTACTGATTATGAATAAGGGAACTTATTTACTGAAATGCTTAAGGGACATTAAGTTAGTTCTATATGAAGCTACGATGGATGAAGAGATCTGAAACACATACTATTTGAATACACATAAGTAGAGCAGAAAACACCATGCTACATGCGCTTTGCACAGCCTTTTTTCTACATGGATCATATCATATATACATCTAACAAACGGAGCAGTTGGTTGTCTTTTACCTTCTGTCAGGCGAGCTTTACCTCCCGTTGGCTGGCAAAGGACCGTGGAGCAGCCAACACAAAGCACTACAGTTTGAGCATGACTGAAAACTGTGGTGATCTTGTAGCAACCTGCAAAATAAAACATTTAAAAGGAATCAAATGAAATGGCCCAAATAGGAAGATTTATATTTATGAAGAGTCAGGATTTCTGCATGTTAAGGCAAGCTAGTTTTAAGTATTTTTTAATGCCATCAGAAGTACAACTGAGACAAACTTCACTGGTACAAAAAGAAAAAGATGCATTGAGCTTAATTTCTCAGTTTTATGTTCACATTTGTACCCCAAAGTTAAAACGAAGAAACCAACCATTCTTTAACAAAGAATAACCAAAATATACAATCTCTTGTCATACTCTGACTCTTTCCGCCATTAAACGTAATAGTTTGTACTACTGGCCATCTGCCATGGTACAAACTTGGAGTATCAAAGCTATTTTTCTTATAAAATTTCATCTCTATAATTGATACTTATTTGTGACCAACAGCCTCCGAAAAACAAATCTGTCGATGAGGAATTTTTTTTAATGGAAAAAAAACTAATTCATGACATTGCAACAGATTAAGGACATATTTTTCTTATACAAACATACTTTCAAGACTATTCAAGGATCTGCAGAAACCCTAGGTATGCTTGGCATGTCCTTGTAGTTGTTTTTGTAAATGAGTTTGTTCAAATCTTATTTCGCAGACAACCACAACAGTCACTGTATGCCTTATTTGACACCCCAATCACCACAGATAGAGTGAAAGGGCAACACATAAAGGCAAAATGTGGAATCCGTAGCTACTTTAACTAGATCATTTTAGTCTACAAGACTGAGAGATTAGTAAACTCACCGGGACATTTCACATCCATGAAATATGAATTGGGACTCTGTACAAGACGTTTTTTCTTGTGTCTCCTCTTTTCCTCCTCAGGGGTGGGTTGCAAGAGATCTTTAGCAAGCTGAAAGAAAAATCCAGATATCTCAGAAATAAAAACTCTTTCATTTAAAGTTATTAAAAAACACAAGAGAGAGAAGGAAAAATATCATTTAAAAAAATGCTGCTGGTAAAGAAAAAATGTATTATCACCATTATGACAACAGAGAACTTTTCAATTTGAAGAATTATGACAAAATAGAAACCAAAAGTAATGAATAGTGGTGCAATTATTAAGGCAAGCGAAGTAACCGAACAAGTTAAGGTTTATGGTTTTACACGCGTACAAAAAAACGAAACACGAGACCAGAGCGCACCTTGTTTTATGCTACTAAACAGAAAGTAAATTAATCTGTTATACCATGAAGCGAGCTTAACCATTTTGTATCCTGAAGATAGTACTTAACACATTCATATTTACAGCACAAATTCAGACTAGTTAGAAAGTAACAAGCAACCGCGTGGGATTCTTTCTTCGACACGTGTTTCGCCATATTGGCTCCTTTCGGATTTCAATATTTACACAAAATTTACAACAAACTACTGACTCCCACATGAACAAAACACACATACAAGCTGTGTTATGATTCAAAATTAGAAAAGAAAAACTATTAGACGACTTTTGACAACTCTTGTAAAGGGTTTTTCTTACTCACAGGCATGTTTGCGTTTTGATTCTCGCCGGAAAAACGACACGTTTGCCACGTACCGGAAACTGCAGCCTGAGAAGGAGGAAGAGGATTGGACTCTACACCGGAACACGAGGAAAAATAAGTTGTGTAAATAAAAAATGTCATAAAGAAAACATCCATTGTTTTGTAGATGTCGGCTTAAGTTTTAAAGGACATTTATGTTATTAGCCAAAAGCATATTTGCTAAAACATTTTTATTGTATATATAAAATATAAAATGTAAATATATGAAAAGTGTAACACACATTTGCATCTATCTATCTATCTATCTATCTATCTATCTATCTATCTATCTATCTATCTATCTATCTTCCCTTTTTTATGTACC
>JBBDHI010000006.1:12468677-12490686 GCA_037177115.1 Craterocephalus stercusmuscarum | reverse complement strand
TGTGGGATTAAGTGATTATCTTAGTTATGCACCCTTTCGATCAGTGCTGAAACTTAACGTATTAACCTAACCACGTATTTGTGTTTATTTAAGGATTTATTTCTACAAAATATGTATTTAGCTATGATTGCGATATTTAATGATTTTTGACTTATTTACTCAATATTGATTGAAACTGAATCTCATAGCTCTCAAGGTTAAAGCAGTCAGTCTGAAGGATGCTCTACCCTGTTTTGTGATTGGTTATTTCATCAGAAAATGTTGGTGTCAAGTTCACACACATTTTTTATAACAGTCCTCCGCTCTGATGGTGCATTTGGTAACAAATGGAAACTTGGGTGTTCTGACTTACTCATGGAGACAGCATTATAAGTTTATGTAAAGTCTTTCAGCTGTCATTTACTGTTGACTTTATTCATTGTGGTAAATCTTCACATTTGTATTGTTGTTTGGTGCCCTTGTATGGTTTGTCTTATAAAATGTCATCATCACTGATTTATTAAAGGGAAAGTGAAGTCCTTCCATTCCCCTGGAACCCTGAGACCAAAAACTATAACTCGTAATCCAACGTAGCCGTCCAGTACAAAAAGCAGTGATAGGTGCACTAATAGCCTTTATTTATTAGCACTTTTGTGAGCTTGTGAAACATTCAGTCAGACACATACGTAGCAACATCCAGCCCCTATCAGTGAAAATATTTCAGTGGAGTTTTGTGTACAGAGTACAATCCATGTGTTGTCTTGTATGGCAGATTATAGCTTGTGTAGTCAGTGAGCAAACTATCCAACCAAAACAGACCCACTGATTGTTCTGTTCATGCAGGAAATCAAAACAGTCTTTGATTATATATTACATATACATATATGTAATATATAATCAAAGACTGTTTTGATTTCCTGGATTACATAATCCACGGGACTAGTCATGAAATTGCATATCAAGTGTTAAAAATGAAGGTGGCAGTTATGTTGTAAAATGTAACCTTTTTTTCCACATTCCTTTATTGTTTTCTACTTTTACAGTAGTTTTGATCACTCCCCAGAAAGCATGTTATTGCCTTAACAAAATAACAAAGTTTGACATAAAATCTTGTGTTCGCATGTAACCTTGGTAACTAACAGAATTTCATTGTGTGCTTAATTTAGGGTCCAATCTCTTTTTTTCTTATTCTGGGAACTCGGGAATTTAGTCTTCCAAATTCTTAAGTTTGGCACTGAACAAATGTTTCCTACTTTTTTTGCATTTTGACAATTTGTAGCCTCACAAACCACTCTTCTGTCTTCACACATGCAGCGGAGTATTTTTTACATCTATCACTGTACCGTGACCTTGTGTAACAAAACTGATCTAAACCTTCTGTCTTTTGTGAAAAGGCATTGCAGTCTGATTTTCAGCTGTTCGAGGGAGCATTTGAGGAGCTGGTGAGCGAACTGACAGAGAAAGACCTCACAGATCCTGCACTGGCTGATGCCTCAAACAGGCTAAAAGAGGTATGTTTAAGTGTTCTCGTCATTATTCTAACTTAATTCCACTATAAATCAGGTTATTTTACATGCCACTGTTTTACCTCAGGTTATGCTATACAATGTTGCAAGAGGCAAGATGAACAGAGGACTGTCTGTGATTGGCTCCCTGCGTGAGCTTCTCCCACCCTCCCAGCTCAGTCAGGACATAGTGCATCGTGCTGTGGTGGTCGGCTGGTGCATAGAGATGGTAAGGATTGGTCATGTTAATGTTTTGTCCAGTTAAACTTGAAATATTTGCACAGTTATTCAAGTTTTCAAAGCTCAAGTGGTACAATATCAGTCTTAAAATTCACGACAAAACTAAATGAGTTGTCTATTTAATCTTAAGCTTTTAATAGCTGCTATTGACTGAAAGACTATACTTCTGTTTTGTCACACAATAAGGAGCATAATGTTTCACTGTAAATTCACCTCAGAAGCACAGTCATTCTGACTTGTTGCAACTCTTTTCAGTGGGGTTACGATTCTTGATTTAAGCGTGACTGCTGTTTTTTGCAGGTTCAGGGATTTTTCCTGGTTGCAGATGACATCATGGACGGCTCTGTGACTCGGAGGGGACAACCTTGCTGGTACAAGAAGGTGAGATTTGATGGAATAAAGAACTAAACAGTGGATTATACTGTGGAGATTTATTTATATTGTTGATGATGTACTGAAGTTTTTTGTAAAATGTCTCTGGATGATTGTTGTTTATGTTCAAAGGATGGAATTGGTCTGGATGCCATCAACGACACACTTCTCATAGAAGCATCACTCTACAGATTGCTTTGTAGACACTGCAGGGATCAGCCATACTACGTCCACCTGCTGGAGCTTTTTAATGAGGCAAGTCTTAATTCAAATGACAAACCTGGGATTTTATTTTTTTTCTCATCAAATAAAATTGATTATATTGAGTTTATTATTCCTAATTATCCCTGCAATAAAACCTCCCCCCAGAGCTTCACCTCCACAGCTAATCTGGGGACTCAAAACTGGGTCCTGCAGCCTGTCTAACCATTAGACAAGCATTTCCAAATTCCTGTTCTTGTTTTCTATGAAATCCTTGTTCTCTTTGTTCAGCTTAAGAGCTACTGGTGCAGAAGGTTTCTCTCCTTTTAGTAATTGGTGGAAATCTTCATGCCACTCTTATGACAGGTTATGTATGAGTGTGTGTTTATTGTTGATGTTACAGTCCTTCACTATGCACATGATGTAAACCATCAAACAACACACGGAGGTACATCTGACTGGTAACATCAGATGTTTTTTTTAATTTTTTTTTATTTTCTTCTAGACAATTTTCCAGACAGAACTCGGTCAAACTATGGACCTCCTGACAGCTCCACCTGGTCGTATTGATCTCAACAAATTCACCATGGAAAGGTAAAAAGATAAGTAAAGAAGAATAAAAAGAGAGTTGGAAATTACGAATGTAAAGAAGGAAAACCTGCAGTTTTAGTTGATATATATATATAATTACAAATAGAGTTTTCTTGCTAACCAGGTATAAAGCTATTGTGAAGTACAAGACAGCCTTTTATTCATTTTATTTGCCAGTGGGAGCTGCGATGTACATGGTGAGTGTTTTCTTTCAATTATTGTCAATGAGAGGATGTTTGCAAAAAAAAGCCAGAAAATGATGAGATGCTGTAATTTGACAAAATATCTCATGTCAGTCAAACCGCCCTTTTGCAGGCAGGAATCTGCAGTAAGGAGGAACACAATAATGCCAAACATATCTTACTTGAGATGGGCGAGTTCTTCCAAATACAGGTCGTCAGTGTTTTATTATTCCAGCTTTGCTAATAAACGGAATGAATCTGATTGCTGTGATTATAAGCAGCCAGTGTGCTTCACCTGCAGGATGACTACTTGGACTGCTACGGCGACCCTGCAGTGACTGGAAAAATTGGTACTGACATCCAGGACAACAAATGCAGCTGGCTGGTAGTAAAAGCTCTGGAAATCATGACTCCGAAGCAGAGAGCAGAGTTACAAGTGAGACTGCCTTTTCTATTGCAACATTCAAAGTATGTACTAAAATGATGTGGGTGCAACAGGGCTTAGTTACTGAGTTGGATTCATGCTAACCTTTGCTTGAGGATGCACCACAGTTACAGTATGATCATCAGCTCATCCATGATGTTTACACGGTTCCTCATAAGTACTTTTGTTAGTTGTCAATTCCCTCTTTTTATATCGCATTAAACCTTTTTTTAAGTACTTTACTATAACACTTGCCAGAGCCACAGTAATTTTATTTTCATGTCCCGTTTTCAGGCATGCTATGGTCGCACTGATGAAGCCAGTGTGTCAAAGGTGAAGGCGCTGTACTACACCCTGGAAATGCCGACACTTTATCACAGATATGAAGAGGAGAGCTACCAGCGACTGCAGAAACTCATTGCTTGTCATGCTGGAAACCTTCCTCACTCAGTCTTTCTCAATTTTGCCAAGAAAATCTATAAGAGGAACAAGTGAGAAATAAGGGTTAAGAAAAGGGTTCAGACTCCGTCTTCTAGAGCTTTAGTTGCAAAAATTTGATTATGAGGAGCATTAAAGACCCTTTAGTAGCTGACAATATCTGTGATGGATAATGTAATGTGTGTTTATGAGCTTTTAGAGTTTGAATAGCTGGATGAGATTGTAACCCCAAAATTTAGCAATATATTAAACAGGTGCCATGCAGACACTTAAGAGCAAGGCTGAATGAAATGTTGAAGGTAGGTAACTTCTTTCTGCACGACAGCATCTTTTTTGTTTTGTTTGCTCTGCAAAACAGTTTAATTTGTACAATGTCTGAAAATACCTTTACAGTCTACCTGTTTAAGTCGGTATCAGAAGCTTTGTTGCATGTTATCTCACTGAATCTAATTAAAAGGGGAGAAAGCAAGCACGTCTATGCTATTTTGATCAGAAAGTTTGCATATTCTATGACAGTTTTATAGTTAATTAGCATCATTTCAAAACTACTTAAAAACAAATTATTCAAATATTAGAGACAATCAAATCCACCTCTTGTCAATGGGATTTAGAAAACTTTTCTGTCATTCTAACTGATCAGTTATTTTCCTGAATAATGCTAAATTACATTAGAGAGAACAATGTGCCTCACTGGCTTCTTGCAAATTTGGAGGTGATTTGTTCAGATTTCTGGGTGTTACAATTCTTCCATTCATTTTTTTCCTGCTCCACATGCTCAAGCTCAGGATGGTTGAAAGGTGGAGCCTATCCCAGCAGATACTTGGCAAGAGGCAGGGCCCACCCTGGACAGGTTGCTAGTCCATTGCTGGGTCAACACCAACCGTTCATGTTTCCGCAAGAGACCATTCTTTTTTTTCCCTTAAGTAATTAAACACATCAACTCAATGTACAATGTAAGATAAACTCATACTTGAACTCATACCCTACTTTTACTTATTACGGTGGTTCCCAAAACCGGGGCTGGGGGCGGGACCCCTGGCAGGCAGTAAGGCTGAATTAACTTAAAAGTTTAAATGTTTTCACACTACTAGCAAAACATGGACACATTTACACAAGTTCTAATGAAAACAATTATGATTAAACATTACAGATTTCAAATACCAAAAACACAAGATAATAAAACACCATGAGGCATATCTGTCCCTGAACTTGATCACATCATAATCGTCATTGGTTAGTAATAATGATAGAACACAGAGTATGTCCAAGAATACCAGCATCTGACAGGATGGAGCCTTTTTTGGATTTTCATCCTTAGCAAAAAGAAAAAGCGTGTTTATTATTATAGAGATAAATACCAGCTGTCGTGGCAGAGATGTTTTACTAACGTTTGACTCATTTGTTTATAGACTTTTCATGGTTTATAACACACAGAGCAGAGGGACTGCTAATTCATTTTGCCTCTCACATGGTTTCAACAATAGTTGAAGTAATAATGAAGAAACAGGCAATAAACTAAAGACTGCTTCATGGCATACTTCTTTGTATGTTTCAGTGTAAGCATCGGATGCATATGGTAGTGTGATGGGGGGGCTTGACATTATTGTTGTTGATGAAAGTGGGGGCCCTGCAGAAAACATTTGGGAACCATTGACTTATATAATTTGACCCTCACAAAATAGACAGCCAACAGAATACTTGTTTAGTGTAGTTTCATTTGTATGTGCGTGATTTTACTCCAGAGTAAGGACCTTGTGCATCCGGTCATGACTGTCTATTACTATATAATAAGTCCTGCAAATGTCTTTATCAATGTCTTTATCAGCATACTTCAAGTCTTGGGTAAAAAACAAAAAGAAACAAAACATGTTGATAAAGAAATTTGATATTCATCCTCAAGTTTGGTTTCTTTTTTGCTTATCATTCAAAACACAAAAACACAGGCATTTATATTGTTTAAATGTATTAACAAAAAGGCAAGGTCAGAGACAGAAATGCCATCAAAGTGTGTGCCCAGTAGCTCCATACTTCAGTCTCCCATTTTGACTCTTTCAAGAGGCTTATATGTAACAATGTCCAAGACAGTGATACTCCAACATAAATGTAGACTGTGCTCTAACTTTGATCAGAGCATTTTGCAGTAAAGGCTCTGATCAAAAATACAAAGAAAAAATTATATGATATTATACTTCATTGTATTTTTCTAAGGCATATTGTCTCTGATCATACTGACACACAGCACAAATAAGCGGCTGTGCCCTTTTAACGAACCTGGTATATTCCGTGCCTGCCTTTGAGTAATTTAGATGAACTGGGTCTCTTATCATATTTACACATGCCACTGAGTGGATTAATTCTCGAACAAGTTGCCCATAGCTGGAAGAAACATCAGATAGCCCCCTCCCACTTTATTTTACCTGTCCAGTGATCCTTTCCCTCGCACCACTCCGCTCCACTTGAACTCCACCTTTTTTCATTTCTCATTGGTTAACAAACACGAAAACCCATCCTGGTTCGATATGAGCAACCAATGAAAACGTTTCATGGCAAATCAGCACTTTCACAACACCGCCTACTCGCAAGGAATGCTGGGAGATATAGTCTGGTAAATCAAAGATAAAAACGGCAGGAGCTTGATGGTGAACTACAATCTACATATCCTGGTTTGAAGAAACGTTCAAAGACCTCAGTTTGACAGTAAGAAGTAGAAAAGGAAAACGGGGAATATTGTTGAATAACATCTTGAAATTGGAACAAGAAGAAAGTGGCATTATGGTACGTAAAATCAAATCAGTTAACATTTTTTTCCTTTTATTTGCGATGCTGTAACTGGCTCAGCGATACACCAGATGCAAGGAAACTATTTAAGCTAACGCCAGCTAACGCTTCTTTTCGTAGCAAGGTATTCTCCATTCCGTAATCTTTACACTGAGCTAAAGGGGCGATGACACCATGAATAAAACCAGAGTGGGAGGTTTTCTCAGCCGGGAAAAGTTTTTAGTATAATGTCATGTAGCTTAGAGTTAGCAGCATTTCCCTGGCGTCTGACCAGTTAAACTCCAGTCTCTAAGCACTAGTCGGGACATTTTCACTGTTCGGAAATGAAACGCCTGCTAAGCTGTGTCATGAATGCACCCACAACACTCCGGACCATGCGGGTGGTTGTGCCTCCGCTCAAATCAAAAATCCCCTCTGTTATGCTGTGCACCTCGTCTTTTCAGGGAGACGCTGTTTGCAATGGGACGCAGAACAAGAAGCCCTTGCTGTCGGACCCTCAGCTGTTCGAAGCGCAGTTCGGTGAGCTGGTAGCAGAGCTCACAGAGAGAGACTTCAAGGATCCTGACTTGGCTGATGCTTTGGACAGGTTGAGACAAGTATGTTTGTCTTGCTTCTCACTAAGTTTCTGTGACAAATAAATCGATGTTCTCTTAATATCTTCATATTTTACTTCAGATCATGGAATACAATGTACCTGGAGGCAAGAAGAACCGGGGTCTGTCTGTGATTGGCTCTCTGCGGGAGCTTCTCCCACCGTCCCAGCTCACACAGGAGTCAGTGCAGCGGGCTTTACTGGTCGGCTGGTGCATAGAGATGGTGAGGATTTAGCGATATAGCCAGCTTGGCGATGACCGATAATCCTTTCATTGTCATTTAGTCACACCCTGGATAGATCTGGCCAGTCCAAATTCATGGTCTTTCGTTGAAAAAGTACACTCTTTTGTTAATTAGAGGTTTGAAATCTTATTAAGTTGACTTTTTTGTTTTATAATTTGTATTCATCAGCATAAAACTTAAAGGTGTGTAACTACCAAATGGTCATAGTGTACTAAGTCTTAATTGTTCCCTGTTGGATAGAATGAAGAAAAATGGGTGAAATAGTGAAAGACAGCAAGTAGGAAGTGGTTGGGATATTCTTCTATGGGCTTGGTAAGAACATTTATAAAAGTATGCAAGAGTCAGTTAAGGAATAAATGTAAGCTGAGGTTATATATTCCAGCCCATGAATTCCTTTGATTTCCTCCCTCATCACACCTAAATCATGTAAAGTTGATTCTGATTGTGTTCAGTTTGGCCCAATCCTAAATTCCTTTCATTGGTCCCACCATTTTGTCCGACTAACTGACTAACTATTTGAGGGTTGCCACCATTTCTGTTTCTTGCAGCTTCAGGCATTTTTCCTCATGGCAGATGACATAATGGATGGATCTCAGACTAGAAGAGGACAGCCTTGCTGGTACAAACAGGTGAGACGGGATATAGTCTAAAAGAAAAGAGAGAGGAAGATGCCTTTTGATAGTGCAGTAATTAATGTATTCCTATTGTTGAGGACATTTCAATGAAACCTTTGCATATATCTTTGTTTTACAAAGGATGGAATTGGTCTGGATGCCATCAATGATTCGCTTCTTGTGGAAGGATCAATCTACAGACTACTGCGGCAACACTGCAGAGATCAGCCGTACTATGTCCACTTACTGGAGCTGTTTAATGAAGTAAGTTTTGTTCCATGAACAGCAGTAATGAGGTATTTCAAATCTCTCACAACTTTGGGGTCCCGCCAGTGTAATCACAGCAAGCATGCAGCTTCTGTCATGTGTTAAATTTAAAAGATAGGTGGAAATTTTTTATTTTATATGGTTATTATCCTGTGTTTGGTTTGTTTGCTGTCCTACCAAAAGAAACCCCAAGCCGTATGTTTTTCCTTTACACAAACTTAAAACTGAAAATATTAGCCTCCTCTCCGTTCAAGCTCTTTCTGATTCTCACCAATGTCTCTGCTGGTTACGGAAAACAGGGAAGTGCCACTTGGTGGTTGGAACAGAAACCAAATAAAAACATGATTTAAGCAGAATTAACAGACATGCTGAACAAAAAAAGAGTGCTTTGCATGTTTTGTTTAGCCCACAGCTTTACACATATATACATAATAAACAAGATCAAAATTCTTTGTCTTTTCACTTGGTGTGTTACAATAATAAAGGCTGTAATGAGTTGCAGATTCTCATCAGCTCTTAACAGTTCAAGAAGAGATAAAACAATCAAACCATGTAATCTGTATCCAACAGAAAGCATGAATGAAAAAGCATAAAAGTCACTGCAGTATATACATACATGAATACACCATTTATGTTTTTGATGATGATGAAAATGATTGCCGATTGTTTATCATCAAGCTATGTTCTGCTCTAATGAACTTGGCTTTGTTGCATCTTTTTCTGTTTCAGACCACCTTCCAGACAGAGCTCGGTCAGGCTCTGGACCTCATGACGGCTCCACCTGGTCAGATTGACCTCAGCAGATTCACCATGGAAAGGTCAGAAAAAGAGGGATGTGTAAGATTAAAATGCTTTTTTTTTTAATTGTATATTACCTGAGAAGGTTTTTTCTTTTCTTGTCATCCAGATACAAAGCTATAGTAAAATACAAGACTGCTTTTTACTCCTTTTACCTCCCGGTGGCATCTGCAATGTACATGGTGAGCATGTTTATATTGGAAACTCAATAGGCATTATAGTGCAGCGAATTAGCGGCTGCGGAACTCTGCTTGTGAAAAACAGCTGACGCAGTCTGGGCGTGTGAAGTGACCTCATAGCTGCTGTTCTTTCCCTTTCTCAGGCAGGAATTGATAGTGAAGAGGAACACAATAATGCCAAGCACATCTTACTTGAGATGGGCGAGTTCTTCCAAATACAGGTCCCTACTTTTTTTTAGACTATCAAGGGTTAAAATTCTCCCACGTTTTCACACAATGTAAATGTACAGCAGACCGTCCTTGTGGTGCTAAGCATTCAGTGCACTTTGTTTGCAGGATGACTACTTGGACTGCTACGGTGACCCTGCAGTGACGGGAAAGATTGGTACTGACATCCAGGATAATAAATGCAGCTGGCTGGTAGTGAAAGCTCTGGGAATCATGACTCCTGAGCAGAAAGCAGAACTGGAAGTGAGGCTCTGTTTTCGTATCTTAGTTTAAGTATTGTACCTTTTAAAATTATTGCTCTGATATGTTATTACCTTTTTATTCACAAAGCGGATGTTATTTAACTGAAGTGGTAACAGATTCTGTTTTTCTAGTTGTATGCTTTGCCACACGAACATGAGTTATTGTGCAACTAAGCAGCACTTTTCCTGCTAACTGTCTATTTGTGTTGTTTTTTGTGTTTTTTCTAATCCAAAAATAAAAATTCACTGTAGAGTTAAGATTGACCTGTAATTGCTAATTGGTTTAATGGGGATTTAAGCATGTTTAAAGAAGAGTTGTGTTATTTTTTTATATAAACATTCTTGGAAATGCTTGTCTGCTCTTGGTTGCCCTTGTTTTCATCTTCCCGGTTTGGCTTTATTGCTACTTGCTGGTGTTGAAAGCTGATGTCATCTTCATGTCCTCCTCAGGCTTGTTACGGACGTAAGGATGAAGCCAGCGTGGAAAAGGTCAAAGCTATCTACAACACTTTGCAAATGGAAACGCTGTATCACAAATATGAAGAAGAAAGCTACCAGCGGCTGCAGAAACTGATCGCTCATCACGCCCAAAATCTTCCTCACTCAATATTCCTCAATTTTGCCAAGAAAATCTACAAGAGGAAGAAGTGAGGAGCCATACTGTTTATGAGAGAGTGTGTAATCCGTCTCAGATATTGTGCATTTCAGAGGGAATTCTGATTCTGTCTGGTTTCATTGAACATCTTGTTTTGGTAACCTTTTCATTTATGGTATGATGGACATTTTATTTTTCAAAGAGGGGAAAAATGAATACAGCAGTGTTTTTCCTTTTTAAAAATCTCTGCCTTCAATGGAGCTGTGATATTGAGAATGTCAATCTGTTTTGTTCTATGTCTGTTATTTATTAAACCAAAAACTTGATCATACTGTATGTGTGATGGAATGATTTGAACAAACTTGGATTTAATTCTAGCGTTTGCCTGATCTGATTAATTTCATGGTAGGATGATTAAACTGGAAACAATCAAGTATAGATTTATTTTTTGAATAGGCACAAAATGGGTAGTACATTCAAGTTGTTGCATCCTGGCAGAGTATGTCTATATACTGAAATTTTTTATATTGGTGCTTTAGTCTACTGGTCTGGATGTTATTGCTTTTAATAAATTATTTATGGTAAATATTCCTTGCATTCTGTCCTTTGTCAGATGGAATACGGTAATACCAATCGGCAACTACAAACAGCCACTGTCATATATGACAAATGTGTTTCATTTGTAAGGCGGTTAGTTTGAATTTAGACTTGAAAGCTGACAGTTTCTAAACTCTAAAAAATTGCCATTAAAGGTTTGTAGACAGATTTGAGAAGAATAAATGACAAGAGTAGTTTACTTTGGAGGTTGAATATGTGCAAGGGTGGAATTAATCTGCTTCTTCTAATGTAATGGTTCTGTAATAGAAGTTTGACGCTTTCCTGTGCACTTGACACTAATCTAAAGAGAGTAAGGCTAAAGATTAATTAGATGTGCTGATAAATCAAAGAAGGGGTGTGGTTTGGTCGAGCTGATGGAAGCGGAGGGTTGTTACAGTGTCCTCGCGAGAATACAGATACTGAGGCTGTGACCGCCGAGAAGATACCCATCCTCCCGTACTGAGACGTGAGAGAGCCTGAGGAGATGGAGACCTTCATCCATCTTTACACAAATCTACTCGTGAGTCCCTTTTTAATCAGATTTTTAAAAATGTTATCATGTATATATGTGCATATTGTTTTAATGCGATCCCACATTAACGAGTCGTGCTAAGAAAAATATCGTGATTTTACACGGAGGCAGCGCAGAATATTCCGATTTTGTTAATGAAATATCATGGAACATGAATTTATAAATACGTCGGAATTTTAGTAGGTATTTTTCTTCTTAATTGGAATATGTAGCATGATATCGGAGGTATAAATGGGGCTTGTGGCCTGTGTATCAAAGCGATGCGGTTGGATTTTATCCCCTCCTCCTCCTCTCCTCCACCCATCCACCTCTGTCTCCATCAGCTCTGTGGGATCAATACACGCAAGGTTCAGCACTGTGCACAGGACGGGTTATATACACACGCGGATGTGCTGGGTTTTTGTGTTTTGTTTGTTTGATTTCACGACATTCCGACAAAGGCCCGGAGTAAACAGGCAAATGAGTGAGTGACAAATATTGTGGTGCTGTGAAGGGCACTGTGGGGGGATATAGAGCATTCAAAAGGCGGACTCACTCCTGATTATTTCATGCTTCAGTTAAAATGTTATGTTATGGTCAGTTATGCCTCCAGGTTTGGAGTCTTATTTAGCTCTTTGGGTGCAGTTCTTACAACCTTGTACAAAAAATCTTGTTCGTTTATGATGATGGACTGGCACAGATGGAGACTACTGCAAACTCATGAATGTCAGTGACGCCGTGGGAACAGATGATAAGCGACAGATGAATTAGCTGAGAATTGTAGTTATATGGGGTCCTGCCTTGTGTGGTCCTGAAATTTGAATAGTTGGATTGCATCTGAAATAACAGATAAACAAGGTGTACCGTCAGATAGCTACTTTTGTAAAATTATATTAGGCTATGTCAGTATGAATTTGACTGAAGGGGGGGGGTCCCTTTAAACTGAACAGCAGACTTTCTGTGGATTCAGATATCTTTAGATGTAGAAAAACCAAAGATGTTCTTGTTATTGTTACACATAAACAAGTAATATTCACATATGCAATTCAAAATCCAGCGTTATTTTGTTTAGTTTTTTGCATTTTTGCTACTTAAATTAAAAACTGATTATTAAAGTCATTGCTGATATTTTTTTTTACCCAATCATCACACCCATAATAGTATCAGGTGTTCTCTGAAGAAATTGGGTGATATTATTAGCCTTAAAAACAAAAAAATCCCCATAGTAGCTGATTTTAAAAAATAATGGATGGTGGGTTCACTTCAAAGATGTAATATGAGAACATGTGCAGACTGTAAAGCCGGCCTTTGATGAGTTGGCTTCGCTTAAAGTCATTATTCACCGTGTGTCTCCTTTGATGTTTGCAGGATCTTGGGAGTCAAGCCAAGATATGACTGTCACGGTGCGTCATAGTTTGGATCTGTCCAGCTTTTGCAACTCTTGTTTCTATAGCAACAGGAATATCACACAATCCTGAAAAGTCCCATTCTCATAATGCAGTCCTCCTCTCAGCCTCCGAAGCCACGGCGTTTTGACGTCAGAAGGCGCACCAATACCTTAGTTGGACCAAAGTCTAATGTCCCCGGTGTTCAGAAGGAGGATAAAAACATGAACACCATCACCACGTCCTCCCCGCGGCGGGCTACCAAAGGCCCCGCCGCTCCCTCCAGAACCAGGCTGGGCGTGCAGCCTCGAGCTCCAGTAATCCAACCTAGGCTAAGCACACAAAAGCAAGGCTCCACCATCTCCAGATCAACTAAACCCAAACCTAAGAGTGCTCGTGCATCGACAGGACCCAAGAGCGCAGGAGCTGCTCCTCTGCTCCCGTCTGTTCTCCCCCTTGACCCAAACTGCAACGAGCCGAGCCTCCCGTGTCTGTGCTGCGATGGACGCTCTCCTCAGGACAGTAACAGCATGTTCAACCACAACCACAACAACAACAACACCGTCTCTATCAGACAGCAGCTGCAGCTGCCGCCTCCTCCAGCTCAGCTGTCCCAGAAACACGAGGGCGCCCGGGACAAAGAGCAGCCTCTGTCACAATCTCCGGCCCTGATGGAGGCCCCTGTTCGCCCCGCTGCCAGTCTTAAAAATGAAGAAAAGAATGGAGATGAAAGCGCTGATCTAGACAACAAGAAAAAGATAGAAGAGGAAGACGACGATGAAGAAAGCAGTGGAGATATTGATATTGATGACGAGGAGGAGGAGGCTGATCATGATGACGACGACGATGACACCCTGGTGGCCTCGTGCTGCGACGGCCCCCCGTCTTTCCTGGAGTTCTCGCTGTCGTCCTCCACCTCCTCATCCTCCACATCCATCAGCTCCTGCTCCGATCTAGAGTCTGACTGTGCCGATCAGTCCTCCTTCCTCTGCTCCTCCCACCAACAGGACAGTCTGTCAGCTGCTCTGGCCCCCAAAAACCAATTTCTTTCCCAAGTCCCTGAATGCCAGCCTCCAGCACGCTCACCTCCATCCATCCCTCTCAGTCCTCTCAACCCTTTCCTAACATCACCTTCCCCGGCTGCCCCTTGCTCCCCTGATGAAGGCTACCCCTCTGCACTAGACTCCCCTTCTCCTGACTACTTAGGAGTCAGCGGTGACTCTGAAGTCACCAAACTGGGCCTGCTTGACTTTCTAGAGTCAGTGGGGGAGTTTGGGAAAATGGAACGCTTCAGCCAGGTGATCCAAGTTGCCCGTTGGGATCTGGAGGGGGAACAGCACTGGGATGTTCTGCGGGATCGGCTAGATCACCTGGATCGCTTGGAGAAGGTGAACAGGGAAGTGAAGCTGACCTACATCGCCAGACTTCATGAGAAGGGATTCGATCTGGGAGACCTGGAGGAGCAGGACCTCTCCGATGTCATGGACGAAATGGGCAACATCGATATTCCCTGGAAGTTGTATAAAAGCCCCGATGGGACGATGGAGCAGTCTCAGGAGTTTTCGGACGCCGGGGTCGACCTCACTGCTCCATCAGACTGTGACGATCCTCTGGCTCCCCATTCTCTCACCCCGTCTCCTGTGGAGCCCCCGCCCAGACCCCCGAAACCTCCGGCCCGTCATGCCAGCGTGAGCTCCGACCTCCACACCTACATAAACATCAGCAGAGAGACCACCTGCATGGCCGTCACCACCTCGCCCACGCTGTCTACCTTCTCCCCCAACTCCTCATCCCCCACCTTCACCACTTTTCGATGCGAGAAACCCCTCCCTCCGTCTCCTCCATCCATTCCTCCTCTCCCTGCTTCTAAGCCGGCCCCTTACCTCACTCTCTATACCACTCCTTCCCCACCTCCATCTATCCCCGCCCCCGCCCCTCCCGTTCCCCCTCCTCGGAGGCGACACCTCGCCAGGAAGGAAGCTCAGCGCCTCGCCGCTCTTCAGGCCGACCAGGAAAAGACCCCCGTGTCCCTCCCGCCGCCCACCAAACGCCCTCCGCCTCTCCCTCCTCCCCCCGTCATCTCAGTTACTTCCTCCTTCTCTCCACCCGCCATACCGCCTCCACCTTCCCTACCTCCCCCTCCTTCTTTCCACGCATTGGATGTAGAGATCCGGAAGCTGCTCATGCTCGCCGGATTGACCCAAGCTGAGCTCCTCAAACTCAGCCCAGAGCTCGGCGTCTGCGTCGGGGAGCTGGAGGACGAGGAGGATGGAGATAATCCCATTTCGGCAAGATCTCTTGAGTCGAAAGAGTTCAGGCTACAAGACGGAGAGGAGGAGAATGAACCTCCCAGAGATGGAGATCGAAAAGCAGATGCAGCTGGAGAAGGCAAAGCAGAAGAGGAGAGGAAAGACACACAGAGAACCACTTCGTTTACCGAAATGGCACGAAGAAGGAAGAGGAACCCTGGTTTGACAACTGACCACTACTACAGCACCAGTTGTAGCAATACACTTGAAACTAAAGCAAAGAATATAAGCTTTGAGACTTTTTGTTATCCTCCTGAGTTACCTAATTCGCCCCCGCCTCCTCCTCCTCCTCGCCCCTTACCACCAATCCCCCCTTCCCTGCCGACCCTTAAAGTCAGCACTTTGCCCGCCAACTCTGAGCAACCGGAGCGCTTTGATTGGCTCATTGCGTTCACACCTGAATGTGAAGCCCCACCGCAGCAGCCGCCCCAGGAAAAGCAGAAATCTCCCCCCGTAACCTCAGATAAGCTCAGCTCGTCAGGCTCATCCCCAGGCTCAGCCCCGAAGATCACAACTTTTAAAGAGCTGCGTTTCCGCAACAAGAGCGCCTCCCCTCCGACGAAGGTGATCAGTGAGCCTGAACCCGACCCCACGGTTGTCACGCCCGATCCGGATATACTCTACAACTTGAAGTGGAGAAGGGAGAAGGCGGGCAGCAATGGCAACCAGTGGGAGTACACCTCACAGGCTCAGGCCTTCTTCATGCAGCCACCTCCGGCCCTCACCTCCATGGACGCCCTGAAGGAGATGCTCCAAAGAGCCGATGAAGAGGGCGGACGACTGGAGCTGTGCCCATCGCAGAAGATCGGCTGCTCGATCAGTGACAGCCACCTGCTGGCCGTGGACAGAGAGTGGAAGCAGGAAGCGGTTAAACAAGAGGAAAAGAAAAGGAAGGAAGAAGGAGAGAAGCAGAAGGTGGAGGTGAGAGGGCGGGCCGATGGAGGAAGGACTTTGGAATCGAGAACATCAGGTGAGTATGTTTTCTGATGAGGCTGCGAGTAGAAAATAATAGGTGTGTGTGCATAGAGGAAAATAAACAACTACACAAATCTGGGACAGAGAGACGATGAGGAGGAACAGATGGATAAAAAACAAGCCCGGCCTCAATCATGTACAAATAATATCCTCAGACAGTGCAAGAGATAGAAACAGGAAAGCGGGGGAGGGTGAAAATGTAGTCTCATTAATGGTAGTGATACATGGCATGAGTGCAGATAGATGGAGGAGGAACATGAGTCACAGAGATGGATGATGCATTACATGATGGATGCCCGATGATGAGGGATTCAGAGAGTGGTCTCAGAGCTCCTGCTATCCACAGCAGG
This sequence comes from Craterocephalus stercusmuscarum, assembly GCA_037177115.1. Lineage (NCBI taxonomy): Eukaryota > Metazoa > Chordata > Actinopteri > Atheriniformes > Atherinidae > Craterocephalus > Craterocephalus stercusmuscarum. The sequence goes on along the minus strand of JBBDHI010000006.1, from coordinate 12,474,089 downwards.
GATGCTGCAAGGAACATGAAGAGAAAGAGGTTGGAAACTTTCCAATCACTATGTCCTGTGCTGGTTATCAGAGTGTGATGTCATCGCAACCTTATTTAATTATTCATCCCCTCTATACTGAGGGGAGGGAGATAGATCTAGCTAAGGATTCCTCTTTTCTATTTTAGAATTAAGCTTTTTTCTTTTATATCTTCGCTTTTTTCTTTTGCCACTGTGTCACAAAATCTTCCCCTTTCCCCATCTCTGTCTTTTTTACTTGTTTTTAATCTCATCAACTGTGGGACGTTTATATGCTTCCTGCCTATTCTGCCTCCTGCCTTACCCTCCTCCTCCTCCACCCTAGAGTGGTACAGATGGCTCAGATCAAGTTACTTATCTAATGCAGTGCAGTATGCCACTCAGAAACTCAGGTTTGCACCATCGGTACATAAACAGCCAGAGAAGTGTTCAGCTTAATGCTGAATAGCTGCTGATTTTAGCAGTGAAATATTTCATGGATAAATGTGTGACTAATTGACTTTAGTTGCACTTTAACGTACTGTTAAATTCAAGTATACTGGTGAGTTAAACGCCTCGCAGTCAGCATAATGAGGTACTGTATGGAGAGCAAAAACAGGAAAAAGTATCTACACCTTTAAGGGCCCAATGGGTGGATCTTAACACATGGACCAATTGCTGGGGACCTGTGTCAAGAAAATAGGAAGTAGCATGTGTTGACTGTAGTTCAAAGATAGCTCGATCCTTTACAAGGTATGGTTCTTCTCAGACTCATTTTCTTGCCCATAAGCTAGCAGGAAAATGTAGTGGCACTTGGTGAGTCTCCACAGAGGCAGGCAGGGTGATTGAGCAGGAACAGACAGACTTCTGCTCTGTGTCCACTGACTCAGCATTACACAGTTTGCTGTGCTGGTAGAGAAGGGAGGGGGTTGATGAGGAGGAAGCGAGAGAGAGATAAAAACAAAGGCAGAGATCTGAGAGAGGCAAGGTGAGCCAAAGGTGGGGATGGTATGCACTGCTCTGACGTATAAAACATGAACTGGCTCTCACTGTGGTGTCTTATATTTAATATAGCTACTCAGTACAGGAAAATAGAAAGCGAAAGCAGATTTTCATGAAGAACAGGTAGTCCATAAGTGGCTCTTTGTAATTGGTTGTGGCATTTTAATCATGATGAGTACTTAAGTAAGAAAGGGCCAGACTGCCAGCTAAACTGACTTTTTCTGGCACGTTGAGGTTGTATCCAAAGCAGTTTTTGGAAGCCTGGTTATCACAGAAATGCCTTTATACAATCCAGCCTTTGTAAACGCAAATGTGATGATTTCAGTCGACGTGTGGAAATCGGTTAACAAATTTCAAAATGCGTTTTTTGTCTCTTATAACGGCTGGCGCTCTCAGGAATATTACCATGGAAAAAACTTTTGGAAGTCTGTCATAACCATAGTTATGTCCTCTCAGTGCCTGCTGAAACCAAAACGTATAGGCAAGATCCAACTGAGAACTCTGGAAACTGAAAACTGCCACAGGGATTTCCATTCTCCTCATACCAGCCAGTGAAGAATAAAAAAACATATTTAAGAGATATCTGACGGTAAAAATGCGACTATTAACTTAAAAATGTCATGCTGTAATGAATGAGATGTGAAACTGGAGTTTATGACAATAAACTCATAGAAATGTTCCCTGGGTCACATATCAAGTAAGAAACTTGGTTTTGTTGTGATGTGAAAACACATCTGCCTTGCCTTTCATCCGACTATCACCATAGTAACAGATTGAGTATTTCTACCGAGCGGCTGTGAGACGATTCAAATGTTTTTCTTTTCTTGCCAGTGTATCATTTCCTGTTTTTATCAAACCCCTGCTAAATGGAACCCTGTTGATGGTACTCTTCACAAATCGGTTCCATTTCCTCTCATGCAGTGTCAGTGTGTCGCTGTCAGTCTAACTGAGATGCTGTGTGCTGTTACATGATGACGATTTGTACTGGTTTACTCTCAGGAATGTACTTTTTCTCTCAAATGACACTAACATTTTCTGCGTCTCTCTTTCCTTCCCATTTCTTGCCACATTTTCACACTTTGATCTTCCTGCTCTTTCTCACCTCTCCATCCCACCTGGTTGTTTCCATTGTTTGTCCACTGGCTCCGCTTTGCTCCCTCATATCACTTTGCTTATGCGCCTGCCCCCTCCACTCCCACACCGGACAATTTTTGCCCCCTGGAACTAAGCAGTTTCCTCACCCCCGCTCTCCCTCGCCTCCCAACCCTACTTCCTGCATTCTGCCCTTCCTTCCTTTCGCCCAGGCTACTGTAACTCCCAGCCTCTTGCATATCCCAGGCCTAACAGCCATGTAGGCCAAGCGTCCTCAGACAGACGCAGCAACACGCTGTGGGCCTCTGCTGCCAGCTCAGCCAGTTTTCACAGGGATGATTCTCTGGTGGATTTCGGTGCAGACTCTCCTTGTGACTATGGGGATAACTTCAAGCAAAGCACACATTCTGCATACCGCTACAGCAGTGATTCCAAAGCTAACAAAAGGGAGTTTGTGCCTGACTCAATCAGCAATTTTGACTCTCTTTACAGCAGTGATTCAGAGAAGCAGATGGACACCCACACTAAGTGTGACACACCTGTCGGTAGTTCTACTGAGCCGGCAGCTTGCACCACACCGTATAAGAATCTAGAGGTTCTGCTGTCGTACTCGGACAGCATCAGCGCTGCAGATTCATTGTATTCAGGAAAACGCTCAGTCACAGACAGCAGCAGCACCAAGGCCAGAGCATCCAAAGAGCTCCCTCCTCTCCCCACCTATTACCTCTACCACCCTAAGAACTGTCCCCTCCATCGGGGGGCACCTCCTCGCCTCTCACCCATCGGAGCCCTTTCCCCTCCCCGGCGATCTGGTGCACCCCCCGCAGGTGCAGCAGGCTCCGGTCTCAGTTCCCCGCTTTTTCCCCGTTCGCACACCTTACCCGCTTTAGCTGCTCCCCTCTACTATCCCAACCTCTACCCGCCGATACCCCCCAGTGCGCCCCCCCTGCCCCCCAAACTCTACCAGGCTCCTCTGCAGTCACACGTGGCGAGTAAGATTTCTCTCTCTTTCCCTACATCTTACATACTCTTTCTTTGTTCGACATCTTGCTTGCATGTTTGTCTGTCGGTCTGTTTCTGTCACTCTTTACTCTGAAGAGGGTGGCTTGGCCATTTGCAGATTTGTAAGAACTTGGTTAAGATGGCTGTTTTTGATGTCAGAGGACTGATATGTCTGATCTTCACTGGCCTTTCAAATCTGCAAAGGGCCTTCAGACAAGGAGCAGCTGTTCCTGTTACATGGAGCGGGTTGTTCAAAAGATTTCATCTGTATTAAAATTGCCTAAATTTGGGAATCCTATGTTTTACTATGGAGGATCACATAATTTTATTTTGATACAGGTTGTTCAAAGCAGTTTCGGATTGGATTCCTCTGATCCAGATAAAGACTTTTAAGGATTTCCAAATCTGGATAATAAGTCTAAAAGGAATAAATATTCCAAAATGAAGAGTAACAGACTAATATTATGGGTTCACAAAGGTTTGTTTCAGGAGATAGACAACTCAAACCACACAAAAATATGGATTTGTTAATTTCTTTAAACGTCATCTAACCCATTTAAAATGAAGCTAAATTGAAAATATGTTCCCAACCTGTACAGTATGTTCTGTAAGTGCAACAAATTATTGATGTCTGGCAGAAAATTAAAAGTACGTTCAAAACTCTGCGTTCAGTGGTATCCGCATTCTGAAGCTTTATTTAAGGTTGATTTCAAGTCTGGCTTTGGTTTGCTGCAGTTTAGCAAGAGTGATTTGATCCTCTGCGAGACAAACCTGGACCTCTGTTCCTCCAGTTCCTCTCATAAGAAGCAACTTGCAGGCATCATCATCATCATCACATCTGGTCGGCAAAGGAAGATTTAACCTTCGTTTCTGAGGTGCTATGGGATTGAGGAATAATTGTGGGCTCACCATCACCAAAACTCTTTAAATCCACACAATGTCCATGATGCATCTGAGTTTATTGATGAGCCATAAAATCCTCCTGTAATGCTTCAGGATGTGGGTAATTTTTCAAAATTATTCGTAACTATGTCACTATAATCCTTATTAGTGAGACATGAAAGTTCCATTTAGACCATTTGTGTTTGTTATTAAATTATTTGGAAGATTATTGAATTATTTATTGTTTACCATTTGCTCATTTAACTGTACAAGCTCAACAGGGAGATGCTGTCTGTTTTATTTCGCTCATCTTTTTAAAGACTGAATAAACTAACTGCTAATATATCTGTATAAACACACAGAATATAGATGTATTGTTTAACCAGTTATAAGTTAGTTTTAATATATCTTGTTCCTGGAACCCACACTGAATACACCATTCTGCTGGGATCAGAATAATCCATCTATTTTTGGATCAAATGTACCTCGATTCTACCTTAAAATACCTCACCATAAACTGAAGGTTTTATCCAGATAAAATGTGGATTGAATTGTTTGATCTAATCGGATTATAGACTCCATTTTTTCCTGATAACTTTTATCTGGATCAAATCTTTTGAACAACCGGGCTCTGGTGTCTGAAGTCGCTCTCATAACTCTGTCTCTTTGTTCTCTTCAATCTGTGTCTGTCAGTCTTGTCTTTCCATGTTGTTTTAATTTTAACAGTGTTTTGAAATGATTTCATGCATTTCATGCAAAGCACAACCCATGATGGTACTAAACAGAAAAAATACTAAGTCTGACCTAAGTTTGATTTTTAAGAGTAAGCTGTAAGTAAGTTATAAGGTCCACAGCCTCCTGTCCATTGCACATATTCATGTTTGCATTCTTTTAACACGTTTATATAAATCCACTTATATAAACCTCACAGAGTACACAACACCTGCTCTTCGCAGGCGTTATATAATGTAACCTGATTGTTAAGCTGCTCCTTAAGTAGTTTGTTTTCAGCTCTTCAGTTCCTCCTCTGTTCAGCTTTGATTGTTGATAGTGTGTGGACCATTTCATATCAACTTATCTAAACTTTTTAGCTCATGCCATGGATTTTCTCTCAGAGATTCAAGAGAAATAAAATAATCGTGTAAATGGAATCCGACAACATCACAATACTCTGCTCTTAATAGTCCTCTACTGTGAAAAAAAAACTGTTTTAGTTATATATGTTTTTTTAGTTTGGGTTGAAATTTGTTCAGAGGATCCTAAAGGTACTTTGTCGATTATTAATAAAGCTGTGAGCTGGATGTTTGTAATGACAACATTTTTTACCAGAGTAGAATCCACAGTTTTCTCTAGTAAGTAATATTTTTTCTTCAATTAGATTAGGTTTTGAAGTTATTTACATATTAAAAGAATAACAACAGATGGCTGCCCTGAGGA
>JBBDHI010000006.1:12443881-12467502 GCA_037177115.1 Craterocephalus stercusmuscarum | reverse complement strand
ATGAGAATTACTTGGATTAATGTATGACCTTGTGCATTTTGTTTAGCTCCAAAATTACTTCACCGTTTTGTGGATATTTGATAGAAATTTCAACCTAATATAATGGATGGTGTGCAATTAATAAGAGTAAGTGTCACAAAAATGAATACATTCAGCTTAACACTAAAAAATATAAAACTGTTGCAGCTGGAGTCAAAATGTAAAAGTTAACAAGATTCCAGGAACTTAACAAAAGTTTTTACATGTGTACTCTTTTATTTTCAAGAAAATCCATGAAATGCAGCGGAAGCATCAGATGAGTTGACATAGAATGACCCGTGTGTGTTGCGGTCGATGTATTTGTGTGAGTCAAGCTAAATGCATGGGATGCTGTTTAGCTCTCAATCAGACAGGAAGCTGTCACCACGGATGCAGATGTGGCAAGCTGAGCAAAGCAGACCGAGACTTAACAGGATGTTCGCACACACTTTTGTCATTTTGCACCATCTGCTTCCATCTGCTTAATCTTACTAATAACTAACATTTTAGTTATCATATTTCAGTGGTGATTAATTTTGCTTCATTCATGTTGTATTTTTCCGTATTTGTGCAGTGAATAATTACTGTTGTGTTGTCGCTATCAGCTGTCCATAGCGTCTCATTCGCCGGCTCTATACAGACGTCAGACACACCCTGGATGGGCGAGGATGTGAAGCATCCAGTGAGAGGTTTCGGCCTGTCCTCTCAGTGCCTGCTGGAAAAGAAAGGTGTCCATGATTATTTGTTTGTCTCAGCACGTTTTGTTCTGCAAAGCACCTATTAAATCAGCTGCAACTCTGTCATGTTAATCTCTCTGTGGGCTCATTGTGGACTGCTTTTCTCCTCAGCCCTGGTCAGTGCAGTCAGCGTGGCAGTGGAAGCCATCTTGGCCCAGTTCAGCTCATCTCGGACTGTAGTCCAGAAGGTTAGTCACTGTCAAGATGACGGCACGATTTAGATAAAAATGTCCTTTCTTTTTGTGTTTTGTGTCATTGACTGTCGTGCTATATTAAATTTACTGTATCTTTGAAAATGTTTTCTTTCATCCATCTTATTTTGACTTTTCATATTCTGTTTGTGTCTCCTCAGTCTTTCTCAGTTAACAAGGTACATAATAACCCAGTCTCTTAGTCATAAGAATTTCTTTTGGAAACTAACTCCACACTCCCCCAAATCATCTCTCCTCACATCCTGCCAACCCTCATTGCCCAGCGTTTCCCTCAAACACCCATACATGTGTCCTACTTTCCTTGCCTCTCTCTCTTTTTTGAATCATCCTTCTTAAACCCGTCTGTCCCAATCACTACATGTTTCTCCCTCACCCTTTCCCATTTTCCCTCACCGTCTTCCTCTCCTTTCCCCTCTCCTCTCCTCAGGCCTTATCAGGAGACAGCACTATAAATCCATCTCTGGGCCGTCTAGTGCTGCAGTGCTTCTGCCCCGCCCTGCACAGCTTGCTAAATGATGGCTTGAAACCCCACCAGAGTGACCTGATTGCTGGCCGAAGGCCAAACTCTGCCTGGGGTCTGATCCAGGCCACAACAAAACCAGGTTTGGACATACTGTAAAGCAGGTTTTATAGTTTCTGTGGATTTAACTGCCTGGATGAAAATGATGAACCCTGGATGCTGTGTTTCCCACACATGAGTCTATACTTGTGGATTTTATTGTTGAAAATGCTGAGCAAAGTGAACTAACAGGATGTAGATATTGACTGTGCTTATGAGCTTTAGGCTTCACAGCAATTTGTCTTTCACCTCTCAAAGTTAATTCTCATCCTCCCCCTCTCTTTTATCCTCTTCCTTTAAACCAATTTGTCAAGGTCCTAAAACCCAGGCCTTGTTCAACCTACAAGTCCGGGTTGGCGAGCTTCCCCAACTCAGACAGAGCAAACACAGGTTCAACGCATTCCTCCTTGGCCTTCTGAAGTAAGATTGGCTTTATTATTCTTTAGTCTCTACTAGGAGATTAAAATGAGTTCAAACTGCTTGTTTAAAGTTGATATGCTTAAAATATTTTGCTCAGATCCTCTTTGAATTTTCCACTTTATTTATTCTAGCACCAAGCTTCTTGATTCCTGGTTATCTCACCTTCAGTCTTGCAGTGGTAAGTTCCCAGTGCTCCCAGCTCTTGCTGCACTTAAAAGCAACTATGTAAAATAGTGTAACTGTGTTTTTTTTTTTTTTTTATCTCAGATGTCTTGGAGACCTATTATCATCCCACCTCTTTTATGCGTCTGTCGCTGACCGCCTGCCAGCCTGTGTTTGAAGAACTGCTCCTCGTGTTGCAACCTCTCAGCCTGCTCACCTTCAACCTCGACCTGCTCTTCCAGCACCACCATTTAGAGCCAGACAGTCACAGGCCGGAGATCCCAAGCCCACCCTTTCAGGAGGCTGGGTTCCAGCAGTCATTGAAGGGAACATCCAAAATCACAGATAGCAAATACACGGAGAGCCTCACAGAAGTAGATTTTGGAAGTCCAGAACATCCAGTAGCTAAAGATACAAAGTCTTTACCTTTTGCCGACCTAAAGAGAGGAGGGTCAGGGCCATCTGTAAATACAGATGTTGCTCCCGTAAAACCTTCTATATCTCTGGGCCAAACAAGTCCTCAGCTGTTGTGGGTGCAGGAAAAAGAAATTGGGAATTTACCTCCTCCGAATGTTGAAGAGGATGGCTTTGCTCAGCAAGCAGGACAGGTAGTCACACACGCTCTATTCTCCAGTGTTTTTATTCCATTGTGACTGTACAATTATGCAAAGTTTACTTTTCTCTCTTATTGTAGGTGATCCAACAGGGGTGGGGGGCCGTGATGCGCTGGGGAGGGCGCCTGAGCCAGAACCTAGCTGACCTGAGTCTGTCTGCGGTGAAGAAGGACGAGAAGAAGACTGATCTGCCAGATCTCCAGGCCCAAGCTGGAAGTGATTACACTACTGTCAACAGCGGCACTCAGGTTCCCTACGGTCTGGGCCGACTCTTTGGAGCCTCAAAAAGCCCCAGCAGCCCAACTGGGCACACGCAGGCAACCAGGTCAGCCACTGACTGAAAAGTCCAGGACGTAGTATATGCCCGACCCCATGCAGCAACACTTACTCTTACATTAAAAACTAACAATAATCCCATTATTTCTTAGATTAAAAAGACTATTTCCTCTTTTTATCAGAAATATGTATTTTGGTAATTTAATTTATATTGTTTTATTTATTCAGTAGTAGCCTCCTTTCCCCATAAGAGCAGATACCTGTTTGTTTAGATTAGAGGTTGTGCTGTTATTGAGATGTGCTTGAATCTTTAATTATTTTAAATGACCTGTTTGAACCACTTGAGCTGCTCTAGCTTCTGACACTGTCTGCATATGATTCCCCCCCCACCCCCCCTTAGACGTCCCTCTCAGTGGTTAGCTCCTGGCGTTACTGCTCTGACTCGAATGGTGAGCAGCAACTCTGCCCCGATGCTACGAAGGACTCCTGAGCCCCAGGGAGGAAGAGAGCTAGAGTCAGAGAAAGATGGCGACACGCAGGAGATTCAGGACAAACCCAGACCACTCAGGTACAACAGGCAAGAAGTAATGAAAAAAATGTCAAAGACAAGTAATGAGTGGGATTGGAAGACCTGTTTATTGTTTTATTATCTGGAAGAATGGTAGGATTTTACATTTTTACTGACTCTAGGAATGACTCAGATTTGTCTCAAAAATTTAGACATTTAAAACTTTAAATAACGACACAGACCACATCAGCGTAAACCAGAAGATGGTGCTGTTATCACAGGTCTCTGCTTCACTTCCATCCACATGCTGTATTTTTTGAATGCATCCTGAAATCCACCTTCCCTCTAAAATGTACCGTGTAATCTTAACTTGACATTTAGATGAATGTTCTAATGTAGCCATACATCATAGGAGCATAACACTGCAGAAAGGTTCAGAAAGGTCCAGTGTGAGACTGGATGATTAAGCAAAAAGCCACAAAGAAATAGGCGGTCACCGCTAACAGCTCCCATCATCATTTTTGTCTTTGATGACTTCAACTGGTGATTCACCAGTCTGACTTATCTTGATTGTGACTCATCCTGATGTTTTTGCTTGTGATCGTTGTGTATGTTGAACACTGCGGCTGATTTTCCTCCTCAGGTCCGTACGAACGCTGTGCGAGCACACTGGAACCGGTTCAGAGCTCAGCTTCTGCAAAGGCGAAGAACTGGTGGTGTTGGCTGGCGTCGACCAAGACTGGATTCGCTGTCGTCAGGGAGACAAAGAGGGGCTTGTACCTATTGGCTACACCTCCCTTATCATGTGACGTTGGCACTTATAACTGCTGCTCCAAATAAATACAAGAATAAAGAATAAATAAATATGAAATCTATATTTTAGGCGATTATTGAGAGGTTATGGTGAGGTTGCACTACTCTGAAAGGGATATTTCACGCATGGCTTGATTATAGTTTAAATCGATTGCACCATCTGCTCCGCTTTACTTTCATCAGGAGCAAACTGCAGCCTTCTCCCGTGATGAACATATGGGAGTTTTTCCCCATCGCCATTCATCCGGTTTGGTAGCATTCAGCTAATGGATTTTAGCAGCAAGAATCCAGCAGATGGTGTGAAATAATGACTTCACTCAGACTTAGACCATTTCACATGAGAAGCCTTTAGATCTTTGTTTGAAGTATCCCTTAAGATGTCTTTTCCTCAGTTTTTGCCCTCCCTGTCAGCCACTGATCTCAAATTGATCACAGGGGAAACATTTCTTTGCCGCTTTGACCTCTTTGAGATCAGCGGCCGCGTTTTAGGGAGGCGAGTCGACGGCCCCGCCTGCATCCGTGCTAACTTCTCTGTCAGTCAGCTCCAGAGAGCCGCGGCTCGCGGGTCGTCAAGATGGGGAGACATAGAGTACTGCGCCGCAGCTCCTGTCGCATACTGCGTATTGATGTAGTGAATCGTAGCTGTGTAGATCTGTGTTCTATTTGACCTTTCACACTTATTGGCCTCTCATCTTTCTCGCCTGGTTTGTGTGTGTTTCTGCTACTATATTTGACTGTAAAAAATATATATTTAAAAACTATATGTATAGGTAAACAAATTAAGATTGATGCTAGCATAATAGATAGAAAGATAGATGAACAAGAGAAAGAAGATAGTGATACACAGGCAGGGCGGAAGACTGTGGCTTCATTGCAGGAGTGATTGATCAGAGATAAATGGGTTAATCCATCTCTTCATGTGCAGTTTGCCTCACACATTAAGTGGTTGTTATACATGCAAAATGATGTGTTTATTTTAAGTATGAAATCCAGTATCTTCCCTTTTGGCGTGCTTTGTGTTGCCACGGTCTTGACATAATCTTCATATTATTATAATTCTTATTATAATACATAACTCATACCTTTTTGCCTGTATGCATTTGAATGTGCCACGAATGCTTTGAATGAATGGAAAAACAAATATATCTCCACAGGTGATAGAAAAAACAGCAATCTGTAGTTAATCTAATAGCAACAACCTCACAAAACTATCCTCAGCTCTTGTTCAACACTATCTGAACTGATATGAATGCAGTGAAAAAAATCCCCCATCTTCACCTCGTACCTCAGCTTCTTCAATCATAATCATTGATATTAATGATAGTGGTAGTGGTCGAAGTGGTACATTGGTTCTGATGTTGCTCATATGAAATGTGTTGCTTTGTGTCATATATTTATTAGTTAATCTAGATTCTGTATCGATGACTATGCATATGCTTTAATGTTCAGCTGTTTTGTTTGTTTAGTCAAGACATGAGTTTGACATCTGAGGCATTAAAGTATAGCTTAGATTAAAGAGGTTACAATGTAAAAATACATGGAAGGGACTCTGTTTGATCCAACAGGAATGTTTCTTTGTTGTCAATAAATCAGGGAAAGCTCAGTTCTTCAAAATTGCCTCGTATTTTTGCGTTGGTGCCGTGTAGCATGGGATCACTGGCACTTTGGCGACAGTCCAGTAGCAGTCAGTTAAACCAGTTCTCATGACATGTAATTTATGATCACGGTAAAATGCCATCAAATTGATAGTATTAAGAAAAATGTTGATATTCAGATAGAATATTAATTGACACATGAAGTATTTTTTAAAATGATGTGACTGGAAGTTGTGGATTTACTGGATGTAATATTTATTAAGCTCAAGGCGTCTGAAAGGGACAGCTCTCTCTCTGTCAGGTCCTGTAAGGGAGAGTGTGCACATGTATGTGAGTGTGTATGTTGCAGTGAAAGTAGAGATGAGTGTAAACACTTTCAGCTTTTACACCGTGTGTGTCAATAAGCTCTGAACCTCCCGCTCCTCTCCTTTCTCTCTCTCTGGTGTCACGTAGCCTGTAGTCATTCCTGTGTCCCACTGTTGCTTATAGTTGGGTGCCCCTCTAGTGTCAGTCACTGTCCGAATCCTGCATGTGCTTGTTTGTAAATACACCAAATAAAAATGAGCTGTATAAACCAAATCTTGCTGTTTGAGTTGTATTTTTTTGGTCGTATGTAGAAAATCTCTGAGTTTGAATGTTAAGGAATATGGAGAAACTCAATTAACATTCAAGTTTACAAATACAGTTTTGAAAAAAAGAGAATATTATTACCCTGTAAGTACAAAAAAGTGTTAAAGCTAAAAATAATTCGCTTTTCAAAGCAATCTGCTCATTTCAAATGTCCTGCCAACACCATGGTTCAAAAAAGTGGATTCAGGGCCTTGTTTACTACAGTTTTTAACCTGTGAAGGTTTGCCCCCTGAGGAGTTTTTTTTCCTTGATATGATATAGGATTTCGGCCCCTGAACGGTTTTAGCCTCGGTTCATGAATTATTCGTTTCATGATGCACCAAATAGTTTGGCAGAACTGTAGGCAGGTAGATCAGATCCTCTCAGACCCCTGAGAGCCTGGAACCATGCTGGTGTATACAGTAGTTTGTCTTAAAATAATGAGTGAAACCAAAATACTTGAAGAGTTAGTATTTATTTTCAACTTCATGCTTTCTGGACAAAATATGTTTCCAGATTCTCCAAACATGTTAACACTATTTTGCACCTAAGAATATGACTGTTGTGCACAGGCAGTCAGCACCATTGCCTTGCAGCAAGAAGTGGAGTTTGCATACAGAAAGATGCATCACACATGGATGTGTGGGTGCTCTCTGATTACACCGGCTTCCTCCCACAGTCCAAAGACATTGGACTGTTAATTGGTTACTCTAAATTCTCCCTAGGTGTGAGCACGAGCGTGAGTGGTTTCTTCTCTCTGTGTTGGCTACGGAATCGACTGGCAATCTATCCAGGCCAGGGTGGACCCTGCCTGGTAACTGCTGGCATACAGTAGGCTCCAGCCCCCTCCTGCAACCCTGCATTGAAATAGGCGAGTAGAGAAAACGGATGGAAAATCCACTGCAATTTTACTCCTTTACGTTTTGGGATTATTGACTTTCCTGGTCTTGTTTTGACCCTGACACAACTTTCTTTTTAAATATATAGCTAGCAATGCATTCAGAATGAGCATCTTTTAATGAGCATCTTGGTAAATCAAAATCTTTGTTCATTTTCTAAATCAATTACACTCATTTTCTTCTTTTTCAATTCATATAGAGTTGGATATTTTTCATTTTATTTTTAAAAAAAAGATCCCTTGCATGTGTTATGGGAACATATTAAGCTAACAACCTATTCATCTTTCAAGCATCCAAATACTTAACTGCATGCTCCATCTTTTTTAAGCTCCTGGGGAATCCTTCAGATTTCGTCTTTTTCTCAGATCAAACATTCCAGGCAGGCAGTCGGACATTCAGGCCGGCATGGGCAGGATATTTCTCCAGAGTGAGCTCCAGCCCTCCCCCATCTTGTAATCGTACTCCTTTGATCCCACCTTCCACCATTGTGGGTCATTATGGAGGACGGCGTGAAACATGCAATCTAACACCACTAGATAGCACTGTAAGCTCAAGCTAATTGACATCGTTGCAGAGCTCCACTCAAAATACACACAGCAGCATGCAGGAGGGCTTGTTGTTTCACGTGAAGGATTTCCACAGTTCAGTTCTAGTAGACATAAAATGCTTTTATTATTATTATGGATATAGAGGCAAAAAGTTTGAGCGGACATTCTATGGCATTGAGTTATTATCACTGTTTTTTGATGTTTTGTTTTTCAGATGCACACCATCAGAGGCAACAGGCAAAGGTTACATATCATGCAAACTAGATAAATAACTCTGTATGTGTACCTTTGCTATAAAGTTAATCATCCACTGGCAATAATGTAGTGCTCTTAGTTTAAAAAAGGAAAGAAGAGAAAATATACATACAGTATGTAAACAGTCAAAGAAATTGCACTTTCTTGGCTTGTTATTAAAAGCCGCACTACTGAAAGAGAGCAGGAATTTAACACTAAAAAAAACTAATTCACTGTCACTGATTGTCTGACCAAAAACAACCGTACACTCAGCTAAAAAATAAAGAGACGAAATATGTTACCTACAAAAAATCATATACAATCATAGTCACTTGTAAAGAGAAATGTCTGATATATTGGTCAGCTGAATCATTTTTTTTTAAAACACCTCAGTTAAATGAAAGTTGAATAACTAGCTTTAATGGATAATCCAGATAGTACTGTCATGTATAATAATAGTTTTACACTCTACTGCTGATGGAAGAAAAACAAGTCTCTCTATGTACTGTACATTCACATGAAACTGAAAGCTTACTTCCACTAAGTGGATTCGCCTGATGCTCTTAAGATGATAACAATCTACTATTCATTTTTACAGAAAAATGACCTCCAACCCTCATATATTCACAACAAAAAAAACACAAAAAAATAAAACAAAAAAGAAACAGAGGTTCTTATATAGTCCTTATCAGAGGAGATATTGCTTTTGAAGACTGCATGAGTTCGCTTAGGTACGCACACAAGACAACATGGCACTTCTACAGAGCATTCGGGGTAAATCGGTTCGTTTCCATTCCCTTTCCTCTCTGCTCTCGCCCTCCGAGGACATTCTGATTGTCAATACTCTGAAGAAAAGAGTGAAACATTCTCAAAGGCAGTCTGTAGTAAACAAAACCGTGTCCCCTCCCTCGGAAGCAATACTGACAAAAGGTAACAATAAACATTCCTAAAATGAATATATTCTGTCCATTTCTATAGCAGGCAGCACTCAAGCTGTCCCTTTTTGTTTTTTCTTCTTTTTTCAAAAAAATAACCTCTTTCTTAAAACCTCATTAGAAATTCTCTTGCAGCGATGCCAAAATTCCTATTGCTAAGCCCACCCCCTCCCCTGCCTGTTCACTGGTATATGGCAGACACGGTCTTGTTAAAGTGAAGCAAAACCCCAACACTGTCTCAACAGTTTTTAAACTGGCTCACTTCTCCTCATGCCATCTCCCAAAGGTGCAATGTGACTTTGAAAGCTTAACAAGTAAAATGAGGGTTCATTTTTGACCTACTTAGGGCCCAGGCTACATTCGTGTTCCCCTGGGCTGCTTGCGAGCTCTTCGTCTCTTGGAAACTACAGAGCTGAAATGCCGAGTACCAAATATGTCCACTTTCAACCTCCCGTGCAACATCTGTCTTTCCTGATTTGCTTAAGGTGCCGAAGTAAGAGCAATCAAAGTGTATGTGTGTGTTTTTTATAGTGTGTCCACTCAGCATACATACAGTCTTTAGTGTGCTTGTTCATCCAGCACTAGTGCAAATTCGTTTCAGCTGGTCTGTTTCTTTCTTTCTTTCATCCACGACAGTCTATCGCTGTTTCTCTCATCTCTCGCCGCTTGGACAAAAGATGTGTTGCCATGGTTTCATGCTTGGTGTGATGCCCTTCAAAGCGCAAGGTCAACATACTCATCTCTCCGTGCGCAAGAAGTCTTTCTTGCATTTCTTTTCAGCCGATATAATTTTCCAACTCGCCTCGCTTTTTCTTGCACGTTCTCCGGGGCGCTACTACTGCCGATAGCAGTGCTGTGACATCAGTTGTTATCCGTCTGTCCAGTGGTGGGGCTGGTCCCTTTCTCAGAGTGGTTCCGCCTACATGAAGAGTGTAAATCAGCAAAAAACCGTGCACACGCTTGTGGATTTCCCCCGTTTCGGTAGCTGATGCTCCCACTTACCTCTCTCTGTGTTAGCTTATGAATGCTGCAGGGTCAAAAGTAAATCATTCAGCCGTTTCCTCCTCTGTTCTCTGCTGCAGGCCTCTCCTTCCCCTCGTTTTATTTCCTCTCCCTCCTCCTCTTGACTGTTCTGGGTTTTGGTGGGCTGGAGTGAACAAGCACACACATCTAATCGCAAAAGCAGATTTTTTTTTTTCTTTTCTTTCCCTTTTTCAAACCTTGCATTGTTTAAAGATTTGCTTTTTTTATGTGGGTGGTGTTAAGTTTGTTAACTTACACAGGGACTGGCAGTGAGCGAGCTGGAGGTGTCCTGACTTTGGTGGTGAGGGTCACTGCTGATTACCATCACCTCCACCCCCACGGACTGATCTAAGGGTCAAGTATTCTGGATGTTAGCAGAGAAAAGAGGCGCAGGCAGCACATTATGTCTTTCACAGACACATCTAATTATGTGTTCTTATTTCCCCTTGATTTTTATCTGCAGTCTGTCTGAGAGTCATTGATGGAAAGTGTGTGGTTTCACTGCTAATGGGGAAAGTTGATGCCTGCTGGGTTCTTGGACACCAGCAGTGGATGACAGAAAAGGGGAAACATTTCTGCAGGCTGCATTCTGTGGTTGGAAAACCACTTAGTTTAAGCTGCTGACTATGATATGGTGGGACAAGCCAAACATGAGCACACTAGACGCACATACATGCACACATTCAGTAATAGATACAACACCGGACACACACACACAAACAAACATAAAAAAAAAAACACCCACACAGATGTAGAGTAAAAAATCAAAACGAGTAGCGTTCAACCACATATGCACAAACACCTACAGAAACAAAAACTAACACACACACTTGCTTCATGGACCTGACTTGATGTGGCTGTCGTCCCCATTGGCTCCATCACAGGACAGACTTTGCGAATCGCCTTCCTCGCCTTCCTCTCCCTCCTCCCTCTCCTCGTCTCTCTCCCTCTCTCTTTCTATCCTCATTCGGATCTGTCGGTCTCTCACGAGCTCCCAGTTCCTCACGAGGAACACGTGGTGTTTTACCACAAAGCTCCTGGCCCAGCACACAGGGAAAGACATCAGTCGCTGGTGTTGACACGAGAGCAAGTTGCAGTGCATCAAGTTCATTTAGAAACACAGGGATCCGTACCTCTCACTGCTGGTCAGAGGCTCCATGTCGAGGTGTGGGAATAAGCTGGTAATGTCACTGGAGCTCTCCTCCTGCATGGTCAAATGCACACATAGAGATGCGTGGGAATTTATAGGGCGAATTATTAAAGCTGCATTAGAATAAAATGACTTTAAGCTGCAAAACTCACCGCTGCCTGCTGGGAGGATGCGGTCCTCTCTTTCATGCGACCTGAGGGAATCAGATAAACAGTATGAGGCACTAAAAGAAGTCAAACATAACAGTAACACATCTAATAATGGTAACTCACAGTAACGCCGCTTCCTCTTTAGAGGGACAGCAGGCTGCCGGTAAAGCTATAGTCAAATACCATGAGAATTACTTCAAAGTACATTTAATCCAATTTGAAAATCAACACATTCTTATGCCTCCGACTTGCTGATTTTGGGTTTCTGAGCCCAACTGTACCTGGTTGTGCTGCCACAGCCACATCACGTCATAGGGCAGCTGGAAATTAATTCTCTTTAGTCTCAAGTACTTTCCTGGAGAAGATAAAGGGAGTTGGAATCAATAGCGGCAATAACAAACCATTAGCAGTGTTATGATGTTCTCCTATACGCACCAACATGTATAGGAGCGGGTAAAAGGCTGTACTCGTGCTCCCCCGGGGTGTACTCCGTACTCTCGCTGCAGTTTTTCTGGGCCTGGGAGGGGGGACTACAAAAGACAAAAGAAAATAAATAAACGAATAAAATCATTGACAAAAAAAAAAAAAAAAACATGTTACAGAAATCTGTTTAGAGGTTTCGTTCGACTCACTCTGTGGTTTTGTAATCGTCAGAGTAAAGCCCTGCCTTCAGAAACTTCTTCCATGGAGGGCCGTCAGCTCTCTCTTCTCTTTGGATGGTTAGAGGCTGGAAGGGGGCCTGGTCAACGTCTGACTGATAATCAGGGAGGGGGTCACACTCGGCTTTATCCGGGGTGAGACTAAAAGGAAAGCACAAAAAGAGAGGTAGAATGATAGAGAGGAAATAGAGAAAGAGAGAGACTGCACTGGTTTAGCACACAGTGCTGAAAACAATGGGTTAATACAAAAGAAGTGAGTGGTTGTATTGAATCTTCAAGTCAACCAGCTCTGGTCTTTACCTCTGATGACAAGGAGAGTCACCGTGTTTCCTCTTCCGTCCTCTCTTCCTCTTTCCCTGCAACTCCAAATCTGTCACCTGCTGTGTCATGTCGCCTCCTCCTCCTCCTCTCCCGGGAGCTGTTTCTTCTCGTCTCCCTCCCACTTCTCTCCCATCTCTGTTGTAGCTGCGCGCTGACAGGAGCTCAGGTGATGACATGGACGGAGTTGCAGATGAGCGAGTGGGAGAGGACGGGGGCAGCGGGTGCTTCCTGGGTCGCCCCGGCCCTCTTTTGCTTTTTACTGCCACGTTGTCTGGAGTTGGCACACTTTTCTGCTGCTGCCCACGGCTCCTGGAGTCACCTTGTAAACCTGCAGTCGCTGAAAAAGAAAGCAGGAGGGAGGTGGTGAGGCAGACAGAGAGGAGAGGGGGAGGGGGGGGGGGAGGAAATGAGACAGATGTGGATCAGTGATTGAGCCAGCAGGAGGTGTGAGGTGAGGGCAGTCTAGCCTGAGTCATGCGGATGGACCGCAGATTAGGTGAGTCACAACATTTCCTCTGACCAGATCACTTCTGGGAAATGCATTAAAAAAGTGATTTATGAGCTGAATGCGCGCGCACAAACACGCCGTGAAATAAAAAATGAACACACACAGAGTGAAGCGTGCATAGCTTTTTAACTGAGCGTGCACTCATTCAAAGTGCAACACAATCTGGGAATGCAGAGCAGGCGAAGTAAAACATAAAATGTCTCTTTAATGCTTTAATTCTGCACACACTTTGGCAAAAACGCAACAAAAATAATCAACTTCTTTTTGGGAAACATTTTCCCTCGTAAACTCTCGCTGCCCCTCTTCTGACCTCCTTCCTGTTCCTCCATCATACCCTGCTGAGGTCATCCATCTTTTTGTTCCATTTTCCACAGCTCCTGACAAGACTGACCACTCTTCCCTTATTGGATTTTTCCAAGTTAAACAGGCCCTGTTGGCCAGCAGTGAGGAATAGGCCGAGCTTTAAATAGCCAACGTGGTGGTTAACTAATGACTGTGTTCACTGGACGGCCTTGGGCTGCGACAATGTGCGGTTCAGTGCACACCGGGAAGATTTCAAAGATTTTCTGGCAGATTCCCCTCATGATGCTGCCTTCCAGCAAGAACACTTCTTACAGAATTCTTCCAGGAGTGGCTGCAGAGTGTCTGCCACTACTCTCGCATAGCAGAGCGAGGCTGAAACGGGCTATAAAAAGAAGGGAGTCTGATTTCTTCTCATACACCCTCCAGGCTTTGATGTGTAGCTAAACAACACCTGGGAAAAAGCGGCGCTGTCACTTTAATGGGAATACTAACTGTGCCAAAGTTTCATCTCCACATCGAGCAAATAAAGAAAATCTGTCAAACTGTGCAAGTGAAAAGGAGGCTCTCAGCATAAACCTATTATCTCAGCTAGCTGTCATGATTTGCTCGCTTTTGTCATATTTTAGTGGTGTTAAAGTATCTGTTTTATCTAGATTACTGTCAGTATTCAATATATATTCACGGTTTCTGCAAAAGAAGCAAATCCCAGCACACAGATGTGCATCCATGCACCTCAGACAGCGATGCTTTCTGGAGCATTCGCCGGAAAAACACCATCAAGCCAAAATATTCTTTTTCCTAAATCCTTCTGAGCCACAGACCTGCCAGCTGTCCACATGCTTACTGATCACATCATTCATGCTTCCTCACCTGCCTCCCTCCGCTCCGTCCACGCAGGTTCATCTGTCCTCCATGACCTCTCTGCACTTCCTGGATTCCTTCCGCCCAGTGCGCTCCTCAGACCCCTCCCCCCCGCGACCGCGGCAGCAGAAGTGAATAAGTTGGTATGCGATGGAGGCGGGGGTGTCTCGTACAGGTGAGGCTCATGAACGTCCTCGCCGTCGTCATCCTCCCCATCTGAGACCGTCAGTCTCCCCACCAGCCGGTCGCCGGAGAAGCCTCTCCAGCTGGGGTTCGAGTTCCCAAACCCCGGGCTACCGAGGCTTCCGAATTTTGTCAAGCTCTGGCCCAAGCCCCCCCAGCCTCCTCCGAACGACGAAAGGTGAGAGGAGCCCAGCCCCAGCGAGGTGAGCGACGTATGTTTGTACCTCTCTGCTGAGGATGAGGAGGAGGAAGAGGCTGTGGCTGAGAAGGGAACGCTTCCATTCTGACGCAACCAGGGCGACTCTTTAGACAGCAGGTTCCCTGATCCTCTTGCAGCTTTCCTTCCTCCTTCTACTTGCCCCAAAATGAACCCGGACCGTCCTTTTGAAGCAGCCAGCATCTCCGGTTCCTCCTCATCCTCGTGTAACTCCTCCTCATCGTCATCGCGCTCGCAGTGCCTGTGACGATGTTTATGTTTGTGTTTATGCTCGCTCCTCCCGCAGCCACAAGAGAGGCTGGACGTGAACCCCGAGCCTCCTCCTCCTCCTGCACTGCCTCCCCCTAGATCTCCCTCCACCTCGCCCCCTAAAGCTCCCTCCCTTAGCAGCCTACTCCTCCGCCGGTGGAATCTGGCTGGGTTGAGGAAGAAGTGGGCGTGATGCGGTTGATGCGGGGCGTACTGGTGAGGGGGTGGGAGCGGGTACGAGGCGGGGAGGTGGTGGTAGAGCGTCGGGGGCACTTGGGGATAGCTGCTGTAAAACCCCATGTTTTCGATCGTCTCCTGGAACTTTGACGGGCAGCCGCACTGCCTGCGGTCTGGCTTCCTGGTGCAGTGGCAGGGGTAGAAAGGCTGCGGGGTGAAGGAGGGGCTGGCGGAGAAGGACGAAGGGTGAGGCGAATAGAAGCCGTTCAGGTTGATCCTGAATATGTTGGAGCGGGGGGAATGAGAGGAGGAATGGTGCCGCCGTCCGCCGGCAGCGCCCCCGTCGAAGCCCTGAGCCGCTCCTATCCTCGCCCAGCTCCTCCGGCTGATGTGGATCTCGCTGAACTGAGCGATCAAGTGATCCAGCTCTGCCAGGAACTCTGGATCCTGCATGTGCAGCTGCTGGTGCTTCTTCTTATGTTTGTTCTTCTGCCTCTTCAGCGCATTGTGCCCGAAGCAGGGGTAATAGTCGGCGTGAGTGCACTTGTTGTGTCCCGGGCAGGGGCAAGGACACAAGCAGGTACAGGGAGAGGAACAGTCGTAATCCCTACGCCTGTGCCGGTGTCTGTCTCTGTGCCGCTCCCCGGTGCTTGAACTACTCAGCGGGTTCGAGTGTCTGGGCATGTGAGAGAGCGGGGATGAGACCGGGGAGGGTCGGTCCGCGAGGGAAGATAGCCTCTGACCCCCCAGAATCATCCCCGATCCCTGGCCCAACCGAAGCATCCCCCGGGCTCCCCTCATCTCCCCGCGCTCAGAGACACTGTTGTTGTCCGTCCCAATGCCGCTGTCGCTGGGCAGAGTCTCATCGCTGTGCGACTCACTCCTGGGGGAGGGGGTGGCTTCTTTCAGGTGGCCCGGAGAGCCAGGTATGTGATGCAGGGGAGGGGTGGCGCAGGAGAGCTTACATGAAGACTGGTGGAAAGGGAAGTGATTCCTTCCCTGGCATGGGCAACTCTTCTTCACAAAGGGAGAGAGGGATGAGGATGAGGGAGGACGCGGGGATGTGCAGGAGGAGGAAGGGGAAGGGAGGGAGAAAGGGTGAGAAAAAAGGAGGGAAGGGGTGGGATCCGTGAGGCTGCCTTCGCTGTAAGGGCTCTGGGCTCCGCTGGAGTGGGTGAGAGACGGGGAGGGAAAGGGGTGGGAGGGAGGATGCTGCGGTTGGCCGGATGCAAAGAGAGACGTTTCCGAGGCACTGCTGAAGAGAGACGGCTGAGCGGAGCTCTGAGAGATGGAGTTTAGGTTAGCCGTCTGCGATTTGGGCTTGCGTCCTCGTCTCTTGCCCATATAGATGGTCCCTCTCTTGCTCACATTGATCTGAGGGCCCAGCTTGCTCCCAAATGAGGAGGAAAGCGCTGAAAGTGTGTGTACAGTTGTAGCGTCGATCGATTTACACATTCTTAGAGAGGCTTCACCGTCCGCTGCCTCGCCTAACTTTCCCTCCTTTACTACATAACTAGACAAGATAGCTTTATGAAGTCTCCTTTTCTTCCTCTTCTTCATCTCGTTAATCAGTCTCCGTATCTTTAGCTGCCGACTCCCCTTTTCAGGGGGATGAAAATCTTTACTCCTCTCCCCGGGATCGGCGTGATTCAGCGCGGCTCCACTTCGGTCCTCCTGAAGGTGTCGTTTGGGAGGACGTCCGCGCTTCTTGGGGTTGGATTTGGACTGAGCGGCACACAGTGGGACCGGACTTGGCTCCAGCACAGGGGCTTTCTGAACTCCGTCGCACCCCAGAGGAGGCGCCTCTGTCGGGATATCCTTTGGTGAAAGTCGAGGCGAAGGCTCATCGACGCTAGAGCTGTGAGATTTTGGTCGACCCCTTTTTCGGACAGCATTTACAGGGAATCTGGAAGCAGAGGGGCTTGGATCTGATGTAGGCTGATCCTGCTTTGGGGTCGGGGGTTTGACTGCAGAGGACAGAGGGGAGGAGCTGCTGAACAAGGAGCCAGACGGCGCTGGGTTTAACTCGTCGCTGTGCTGAACGGGGGCTTTGGCGGGAAGGGGCGTCTTCGTGATCTGGGGGAAACTTTGAAAAGAATTATGCAGGGAATCGGAGGGGGATTCCTGATTTTCCAACCTCTGAGCACGGTGCACCAGCTTGGTCCAGCTGGGCCTTCTGGCTTTGCGTTTCTTAAGCGGTCGGCTGTCCTGCTCAAGAGGTGAGGAAGGGGGAGAAATGGGAGCGTGGCCAGTAGGCATGGGCGCGGGGGGAGGAGCAGAAGAAATGGAGTGGGCTGGAGGCACAGTTGGATGTCTTGAGATGTCTTGATCTTTTGATTTAGTGGCATCACCTGTTGCTGCTGGCTCGGCTTGTTTAGCTGGCCTGCAACCGTCATCCGTCTTGTCTTTCTCGTCTAATCTGCTAGGATTCACCGCTTTACAGCTTTTATCTAGTTTGCTATTGCCGGCTATTTCACTGCATTTTGAATTATTTTCTTCCATTTTCTGTCTGTCTGGACTGAGCTTTTCTTTCTTTTTCTCAGTCTGTAGTTCATCCCTCCTCGGATCATCCGCTCTGCGTTTTTCATCCTTTTCTCTACCGTGTCTCGTTTTTCCATCCTTCCCCTTCTCCTTTTTCTTCTTCTTGACTTCCTCATTTCTGCCCTCGCTCTTTGCTCTCTCAGCATCCGGTCTGTCTCGCTTTGATTTTCTATCTCGCCGTTTCTCCTTCTTAGCTTTCCTCTCTTTCTCTCTCTTTTTCTCCGGTGAGGGCTGCAGGGACGGATCTTGGCCTTGCAACTGGGGACTGGAGAGATCCGACGAGGAGGAGGACTGTTGTTTAGGGGTAAGTGGGTGATAATAGGGAGAGTCCACGGAGCTGGAGGAGCACGGAAGCCTTGCTGTGGAGTCCATAGTAGAAGCACAGGAGAGGCTGCTTTGTTTTCCAGCTTTGTTTTTCGATGAGCTTGAAGAGGCGAGGATGTTTGCAGAGTTCCTCCCGTTGGATAGTCCCTTCTGTTTGGCCGTCTGAACCAAACCATTATGTTTCTTGGAGCTCTTCCCGTCATTCCTGGTTTCCAGTGCGGAGGCTGTCTGCATGCACGGGCTGGATGGAGTGGCTGAAGCTGCCGGGTCTACAGCGGGCGAGCAGGGTTTGGGTCCTGCAGAGACAGGCTGCCCATTGACACTTGGAAGCTTGTCTCTCTTCACTTTTTCTGATGAGCCGTTTGGACTCTCCTCCACCTTATCGGCCAGCTTGACAGGAACCTGGGGAGTGCAAACATGCGATCTCTGTCACACAATACAAAGGCTTTAACGTCCATTAGTTTACTGTAGAGAGCAGCGAAATAGGAAAGGAAAGAGATAGTGACTAAAACGCTTTCTGTTATTGTCTGTCCATTAAAAGTGCACGAGGATAAAATGACTCAATCAGGCAGAGAAAAAAACAAGGGCATAGTGAGAAGAAGGAGAGAGTAAGGTGATGGAGACAGGAATGGGGTTGACACAGAAAGGAGAAACACAAAGGCAGAGAAACAGAGTAGGGAGTGGGACAGGGACAGAGGGGGAGTGAAAGATAAATGAGAGCAGGTAGAGAAAAGAGGGGTTATAAAAATAGAAGAGAGGGACGGATATAGAGAGCCAAGCAGAGACGGAAAGAGAGTGGCTATTGGTCGTTATAAATTGCCACTAATACCAACGAGAAGCATCGACATTTCATACTTGATCTGTGATTTTGGTATGTTGCTGCTTAAGTGGCATTTTAGCAGCTAAAGCTATAAGCTCCCCCCCCCCCCTTGGGTGATTAGTAGAAGAACTGATGGACCAATGTTTGTAATAACTCCAAGTGGTTGCTGTGCCGTCGTCCTATTTATAGGTCTGTTAATTCTAATGTGCTGCTTAGGTTTCAGGATTGAGACAATAGCTCATTTCACAAGAGAGCACAAAGGTGGACGACTTGGCATCGTTTCTGCTCGTCTGTAAGCCTGGAGGTCAACTGTTGTCGCTAAGAACTGATTAAGCCCTTCAGTAGGTGCATCTTTCTTTCCTTTTTCTCTATTTCTGCCTAAACTAGGAGCAGATTAGGAAGGAGGCTGTGGGTGTGAGGTGAATTACCCTCGTCCTTAACCTACCTGTTTGACAGTCTTGGCCCCTTGGCTGGTTATGGCAGGGACCGAGGCCGGGGTGGAATCTGTAGTAAATGTCGATGACAACGACAGCGTCTGTGCTGACGGGGATGATAATGATGATGTAAGTGGCGGCGAAGCAGTTGCAGTTTTTTTGGATGTGGTCTGGACAGAATCCAGGCCTGAGCATTGCTCTCTGTTTGCTTCGTCTGCGGCGGAGCTGCTTTTACTCTGCTGGCCCGCTCCTCCTTCTCCATCCCCCCGCAGCAGTCCCCCCCTGCCTTGTCTCTGATAGGTCCTGATGGTGGGCTTGCAAACGTAACTCTCCAAAATCTTGGGCGGTTTTTTGGTGCGCTTGGCTTCCAGTCCGATGCGGACTCGTACGTTTCCCTCAGGGCAGCTCGTCTCCCTGCCGGAGATCGGAAGCTCTTGCTGCCCTATGCTTCCACAACGCCCCTCGATGAGCAACTCCAGTACAGTCCCCTTGTCTCCTTCCCTCTTTTTCCCGGCTCCTCTCTTCTCCTCCTCTTTTTTCCCCACCCCGCCATTCTCCACCTCCCCCCTCCTCCTCTTCTCTGGCACTTGGTCCCGCTCAGAGTCTTCAGTTGCAGAAGTGGGATCCAGCGTGGAGGCAGCGGTTGGAGGGGTTCCCCCCTTCACTCTCTGGTCCATCAGAGACGTCAGGGGGGAGAAGCAGGGTGCTGCCGGGGTCCCAGTACAACACTTCTAAATCGGCTTTGTCGGGGCTGGCAGGGCAAAAGGTGGAGAGCAGAATGCAGGTGTAGATCAGAAAAGTTACAAAAATAGATCCTTCGATGGTCCAAGTGTGGCTGTGTGCTTTAATCCAGCAACAGAGGGTCTCTGCCTCGTCCTTTAGGCTTTAGCTGAGTGAATCTAAAGCAGAAAGAGAGGCAAAGAGAAGACAGAGAGGCCGTGATTAGTCATTTCAGTGAGCTCAGATGCTGAATCGCAACAGTAAAGGAATTAAAGGGAAAGTCCCCTCGCTGCAGGCAGCTGTATCGAGGTGCTAAAGTCTGTGTCCACAGAGATGATCTCATCATACGGAAAACCCAGGAGGCCAATCATCGCCGCAGATTTCCAGAATGTCGGCACTAACTGGAATACTTACTCACATTCCCCCCAAAAACGGCAAGTTTGCTTAAAAATCAACAAATAATGATCTGAAAGCACTTCCCCTGATGTTCTAATCCTTCCTGCACCTCTCTCCAATTCAATACATCAATCAATCAGCTCCTGACTAATTCAAACACTTGATCCAGTCTCCTCCCCTCCTCTCCCCAGTGTCTTTGCGCCTTCTGTTCTCAGCTACTCCCACAAGCACTTCTCCTCCCACCCTTCCCAATGGTGTACTTTCTTTTCTCTCCGAAAACTCCCCTTTTCATGTTTGTCTGTAAGCTTTTTCATGCATTCTTTATTAGTCCCATCCTCGCTCTTCCCCCTCTCTGCAGACC
Source organism: Craterocephalus stercusmuscarum (assembly GCA_037177115.1). NCBI lineage: Eukaryota > Metazoa > Chordata > Actinopteri > Atheriniformes > Atherinidae > Craterocephalus > Craterocephalus stercusmuscarum. The sequence goes on along the minus strand of JBBDHI010000006.1, from coordinate 12,446,967 downwards.
ACACAGTAAAATAGTCAACTCGCACAGTGTGTCGATGTTAATAAGAACCACATTTCCTCCTCCGAGTTGTTCGTTTCCTCCTCGCCAGCCTAAAATCTCTCCATTCACAGTGCAACCGTTCCCCTCCTCCCCTTCAGTAGTGGTAACACAAATCTGTAGGAAAGGGTAAAACTTATTTTTGGAAAGGAGCGCAAATTCCTCCTCCTCCCATTGCTTCCTCTAAGTCAAGTAAGCTTTTCATTGACCCCATTGTAAATGGATTTTTAATGTGACATTACAGCAGAGAAACACACCCTAAAATAACATTCTCCTCACCAGGAGAAACTTTCCCTCTCACTCGCACTGTGCCCAGACCGGTTACCGAACGCAGCATCTTCTGTCATGCTTCCTTCATTATTGGCTGTCTCTCATTAAGGGACATACTGGCCCATTTTCTAATAAAACACACCCTGCCTCTCTCATAAGAGCCTCATCTGTCTCTCAACGCGCCAAACTGCCCCCTTAAACTTACAAGAGCATCTTAGATCATGTTTTCATTTCAGAGCTCAGTGGGCTATCTCCGCTGCCTCTTGGTCCCTCCACACCCAAACCCTTTTTTCCCTGAATCACACGGAGCACGAATCAACATCTGTTCCCATAACCGCTCTTATGTAACAGTATTGGAAAACGTTTTCAAGGCCAATCCAACTTACAATAAAATTAAAATGAGCAAGGAGGTGGACAGTGGTTGTCGTAAATAACTGCAGCCGCTTTTCCCTGGAAGTCTGGCTCGAATGAAGGGAGAAATCCCCCAGTCTTGTGGGTTACAGTGTCAGCATGTCCACAGTCAAAGGAGCAGATTTCAAACTCTAAAGGGCAAGCCCATCCAGCATCAGTCAAGAAGCAATACCTCTCCTGCATAACTCCAAATTGTTCTAACATTAGACGAGAAGCTATTTCCAGTGACATGATGATGGGTGGACTTGCCACTGTAGTTAGTCAGTATGGCTCTTCTGAAGCGCTGAGGCAACATTAAATCATGATAATGGCCCCTCCATATTTCCAGCCCACCAACACATCCTGTGACGGTGTTATCATCTATAACTAACACTATTGTCATCTGCCTGACAACAGCATGAATACTGTTGGAAACTGGGCCCCATGATGGCATCTCTGAAGCCTCGCGCAGGCAGAGCCGCCACACACACTTCACCTTTTCAGGGAACTTTCTCACGTGAGTCTCTCCTCCTCACACACACTTCGCTCTAGTTAGTGTATTAGAAGTGGAAAGCTCGAACATTTTGTACCCAGGTCGCAGCTACGTAGGCTTCTGGTGTTGCTACTGTAGATACAGTACAGAAGACACCGGGGGTGTTACCGCACCGGAGCAACCTTTCACTGGTTAACTGAAGACGTCAACAGGAGCTTCCTTCTCCATAATGACTTTGCGCACCACCTGAAAAGCACCATCTGTCTGGTGCTGTCGCACTTACAAATGAAACACATACGCACGTGTTGTTGTTGTCGTCACTCCTAATCTGCGAAATAAAAATCAAACGTGTCCTAAAACATGCAAAGACGCGAAGTGAAACTCAACATAGAAGTCAGGGGGCTACGTAGCATCAAAAATGCGCCTTCAGCTGCTGGTGTTTGTGATGTGGATTAATCGCGAGCCACCCTTTCCCCCCTTCTTCTATCTGTCCTCTGCCAGTCCCCCTGCTGGTGTCAGCAACACTGAAACAAGAAATATCACCATGCAAGGAGAACAGACGGGGAAACATGCTCAGCAACAAGGGGTAAAATTAGCGCAAAGCGGATGCACAAAAATCTCTCCAACCTGCCGTGCTTTGGGCTCGCTCATGATGACAGGCCTGCACACATTGATACAGACTGCCATGACAATCTGTAATAAGGCTACGTAGGCTACTTACCCGAGAGCGCGTCCCAAAGCCAACTGCGTTTCGGCAGGAGGTGAAGGTGTTGCTGTCCTGCCCCCTTAAACACCAACAGCAATCCGCCGCTTTTGGTGCATTAAATGTTGCTTTGATTACATAACTAAGTCCAGCGGAGGTTAAAACGCCACCAAAAACCGAGTTTCGGTCCCAACTGAGCGCAGAGCCTACTGTGCAACAACATTAGCGCGGGTGTTTTCATAATCATACAGTCGACAGCTCTCCGTCGGCGCGTCTCCGCAGCTAGGTGGCGGACTGGTTACACTCACTGGATCTTATTTTGTCCACTTCTCTCGGGGAAAGTTACATCGCTCCCGCCAGTTCTAATGGTTCACCTCGCTCTCCTATGCGTGCCAGCTGTTAGGAGGACGGAAGGAAAGCTGCAGTTTTGCGTATGTGCGTGCAAAGGCTGACAGTGCAGAGGGGTTGGTTGGTGGATGTGCGGGAATGCAATTGCGTGGCCATTTTCATGTGGCCAGAGGAGGAGATAAAACGACGAATACAGCACAGGATCTCACTGCGGTTCATAATAGGCGATCGGGGAGGGCTGTTTAGGTGCTTAATAAAATGGCGACGACTTGGCTAAAGTAGGCTGCTGGTAGGATTTTGGGGAGCAGCTCAGAAGTTGTAGTGCGTCATTGGAGATGGGTTTTAGCTCGCACTAGAGGGAGAAGCAGATTGGCCATAAACACTTATTGAAAAGTTAAAGCGAGAAAAACGAACAAAAGAAAAACACTTACAATATGCTTTAGCATAAACATTAACATTAAAACAACATCTGAAATTGAGTTTTAACCCAGTTTATATGAAAGTTGTTATTACAATTTTGAGGTAGCCACCATAATGGCATTTCTATAAAATGTAATTAAGTGCCTAACTGTGACACCATGTCACACAGGAACAATTTTGGGCCTCCACTGATAGGGATTAATAAAATGAATCATTTGAGATGAAAAACATATTTTCCCTTTTTTTAAAAAAAGAAAAGAAGGAAAGTTGCAGAAGTTGGAAGCAGACATAGAATAGCTTAATTAAATATGCCAGAATCTATGGGAGGATAAAACACACACACGCACACACATATCTATCTATCTATCTATCTATCTATCTATCTATCTATCTATCTATCTATCTATCTATCTATCTATCTATCTA
>JBBDHI010000006.1:12415415-12427763 GCA_037177115.1 Craterocephalus stercusmuscarum | reverse complement strand
CAAAACTGATGAACATTTTTTGTTTTTGAACTTTTTATTTCATTTCCAACGTTTGATTTTAAGGTGTAAAGCACTTTTAGATGCTTCGTGTGTGAAAGGTGCTATACAAATAAAGTTTGATTTGATTTGAGATGTAGCGATCTGGAGAGTCAGTATCACATCATAAGTTAAATTTATCCATTAATGTAAGAGGAAAATGTAGTTAAATACATTAAATATAATAAAGAATCCATATTAAAGGTCCTAGCTGTAAAATGAGTCCTGCCAGCCAGCAGGTACTCGCAGCACTGTGATTACTTACAACAGATAAGAGAAGCTTATAAATAGTTTTATGTAAAAACTTTAAGTGTACTCTAACTAAACTAAAAGTAATCATCTTCAAACTTGAATATCCTCAGATGCTCTGACAAAGCATATTGCACATTATCTGGCTATGCTGCTGTAACTTAACCTTTTAAGCCCATTTAAATGGTTTGCTCACTCACTCGGCCTCCATCACCGCAGTACTTACCTGTACTTGGACGGGGAAAAAAAGAACTTGTTTGGATAGTTAGTATTCACTTCTGTCTCTTTTTAAATAAAGAGAATGTTGAAAATACACTGGCTATCTGTGATGAGCAGCGACAATGCGAGCAAAATGAACTGCTGTAACAGATGGACTGAGGCGCTGCAACTTTGATATGAAGTAGTGCAGATGGGCCTGCAGAGGAAAATTGGCCTGTTTGGCTCCTTAAATAACAGACTAGTTGACTTGTAAGCTGTTTTACATTGACTCATGAATAAAATATTATTTTTTAAAATAAACTCATGGGACCATAAAATTCTTATGTCTGTGCTCACCAAATTGCTTTAAAATACACATTTCATATTGGGAGATGAAATGATCTTGTTGTCTTTAATTTTTCTAGCCTGGCTGTCACAGCAAATTGACTTCCAGAGACATTTGGCTCAGTGGCGTGAAATGTTTCTGTTATTTGCTGAGCACAGCAAGATTTGAACTGAAAATAAAACTAGCAACATTTTAATTTACCAGCTCTACTTGTGCCTCGCTTTGTGCCAGCTTTCCTTTCTGACTTCCTGTGCCAATATTCTTATTAGGAATATGCAGCTGCATGGTTTGGTCATCGCTCAGAACTAATGAAGTGAATGTGTACACTAGTAAGCTGTGGTTGAGTTTAAAATCAAGTTCGTGTTTAGCATTACAACAAATTTAATTAGCTTAATTGACATTAAATAAGTGTCAGATCGGAAAGGGTTTGAACTATCTTAGAGTCGATTTTAGCGAAATTTGTAAATGAGCAGCATATTTATATTAAACAATATAATATTCATTTTATAGCTTATAACAGGGTGCATTTTATCATTAGACGCACCCTGATCACAGAACAGGGAACTCGAGGATGAAAGTAATTTTTTTTTCTTTACAGGTCTTAAACGATGTTCATGCAGGGCGATACATTCATGGTGTGGCAGTCCACTGGTACCTGGACAACCTTGTCCCTGCTGAGATAAGTTTGGGAGCCACCCATCATCTCTACCCAGAGTATTACCTGTTTGGCACTGAGGCCTGTGCTGGCTGGAACCCAGTAGACAGAGGGGTGAAGCTGGGGAGCTGGAGCAGGGCCGAACAGTATGCCCATGATATTATAGAGGTGAGATCATCCCACCCTGCTGCATGTATGCGGGTTATGCTTGTCGAGTCAGATCTGCCATAACAGATGTAAGTTGAACAAGCTGCGAGCTGTCCCCCAGAAAGGTGAGTCACCTCTCTTCATGCTGCAGTGCAGGTTGCAAGTTACACTCTGCTGCACACACTCCACAGAAACTGCCTACAAGCCAGCAAAGCAAGCTGGAACGGGTGTTTTGTTTCTTCTGTCTTCACTCTCACTCAAGGGAAATTGGACTCCTTCCATTCAATCCATTTTGCATGGGCTCTTTCAGACTCTAGACATATACAGAGTCAGGAGGAAATTGATCATGTAGAAATGCTGTCCGTCTGCATTTTAACTAGACGCAGGGCCCCATTTAAACTGATTCAGTTGATTAAGGGCATGCTGAACTTTCTGGTGTTTTTTTTCTGTTTTAGGACTTAAATCACTATGTAGTGGGCTGGACTGACTGGAACCTTGCACTGGACCAAAGTGGTGGGCCAAACTGGGTTAAAAACTATGTGGACAGTCCTGTTATAGTGGATGCAAAGCGTGATGTTTTCTACAAGCAGCCATCTTTTTATAGCATGGCTCACTTCAGGTAAACCTGTCTTACATAATCTTTGTTCACACTAAATGATAACTGATGTTAATCTGATTCATTTTTACAGGTGGCAGTCTTATGAGACCCTCATGTATAACTCTTTTTTTTTTATTTTTTTTGTACACACAGCAAGTTCTTGTGGGAGGGATCACAGAGGGTGGGGGTGTCTGCCAGTGAGGAGACGAAGCTGGAGTTCTCTGCCTTCGTCAGACCGGATGACTCGGTGGTGCTCATCATACTTAACAGGTATTACCATTGGATCTGTTTGAATACACGTAATTAACCAGTAAAAATAAAACTACTACGTGCGTGTTTCTGCAGGTCACCATCGGAGATCCAGTTCGAGGTCTGGGATCCTGCCGTGGGGTACATGTCCTGCACTGCTCCGGCTCATTCACTGCTCACACTTGCTTGGAACACACACTGAGCTTGAACACAAATTTGCATACTGGCAGCTGGTGCTGATTTCCTGGCATTTTAAATGCTTGTGACCTTTGGTTTAAGTACGACACATTGTACATCCGCTATAAGCTATATTTCAGAGGCCAAAATTTTGGCTGAGGAGTGACACACTCGACACTCCACCCCCCGCAGTCAGCCTAGATCGAGGCTTAGACTAAATTACCCTTGAATGACATTAATACCATGAGCAAACAGTAAATAGCCTGAGGTTCACGCTACCACACACAGCAAGGCAGTAACAGACTGAATTGGACTAAGCGGTACAGAAAATGAATGAAAATGTCTGTTGTATGCAGATCAGCCATGTTTTTAACTGTCAGAACTTATGATGTGCAACAGCCAGCTGGGTGGTTAATGACCAAAGAAAAGTCTTTTAACGTCCTCTATCACATGTCCATTCCACAAGTTTTAGAGGTTAATTTTAAAAACCTTTCAGCTTTTTTTCACCATTAACGACTTTGATTTAGTAATGGTTAAAGTGCTAATGGTGCGTTTGAATACCAGTGGAAAATTGGAATTACCGGCTTCTTTAAGTGAACTGTGTAAATGCTAATGAGACATTGATTTTAATCACAAAGCAAAAAAGCAAGAGATTAGTTTTAGTTTTCCAATCGTGAGGTGCAGTGATTAAAACATGATTCGATTAGCCAATGAGTTGAGATTTTCAAACCTTAAGAGCCTCAAGTGTCAAGCTTTTTCTTATAGAGTTGCAACTCATTTCAGACATCATCTTTCTTTAAGCACACATTTCTTTCAGTATTACACCATCTAAATTAAGTTTTATTAAAAAAAACTTTAACTTTGGTGTTTTTCAACAGTCTTTTATGATTTCATTAATACAAAAACCTCAATGGTATTCAGGAATGGAAAAAATGTGATCAGTCTAAATCAAACATGTAGATAGCTAAAAGTAAATAACAGATACCAGATTAGCCTACTGAATCACCGGTGCCTTAACTCTCAGCTTTAAGTATCCTCACGTTTAAATGTCACTGGAGAAATTATTGAAATGTACAGAATTTGTGAATGCCTTCCGCTTTTTGCTATTTAATTTTATTGTAAATAAAGCACATATTGTTCAAAATGTTCTGTATCAACTTTGAGTGCAGAGGAAATAAAATGCCACATAAATGGGCTGTCACCAATTGAAGTTAAACAGTTTTTTTTGTCAATTTATTAATACATCATAGACCTTTTTTAATATATATAATATACAGTTTACCATGTATTTCACATTTGCATCTCAATTCTCAATGGTTGTTGTCTTTGCAAACTGTAAGTTGTTGGACTAAAATTATTTACATCAAAAGAAGTGATAAAAATGCAAAACAAAAGACAATCATAAACAAGAACAGAATGACAGAAGGATGCCATTTTTTATAATATATACATGAAGGGGTGTGTGAAATCTAAAGCATCAGATGCGGGGGACGAGCTCTGATTTAATTTGATTCCCTTGCTGGCATGTTTATAGTTACAGAGTCTTGGAAGGTACAACAAATCCCTTCATCTGAAGTCACAGCTTCTGCTTGTCGCCTTTTAGTATGATTCTTAGAAAATACTTTTAGTTTTTATTAAAGCACACTACAGAGTGCTGACCCCAAAAAGGGAACTCCTTTACAGTCCAATAAAACACTGCCAGGTTTGTAAACAAGGTCAATCAACATCCTCATGGCACAATCCACCACAGAAAAATGATGATAAGCCGTATTTTTCTCTTTGGGGCCTATGGATGTTCATGTTGTGTCATGTATGTAAATGTAAAGGGTGAATGTTTTCACAATTTTTTCCATGTGCCTTATGGGGCTCAGTTGCAGGATTTAGCTCATCCTTGAGTAAAGACGTCATAGTATACAATATAAAGTCTCGCATTTCCCCAATCATAGTGTATTGCAGCAGGACGTTTAAAGAAAGACGTAGATGGGTTTGCTTAAGAGGTGGAAGTATAGAAGATGGGCAGGATGAGCATCAATCTATGTGTATTAGGCAGAAAAAAACCCATGGATTAAGTAAACCAAAGTGGATTGTTAAGACCTCTGTATAGTACATGGTTGAGGAGGAAGAAGGCATTAAAATAAAAATACGGAAAGTCAAATTGAGATGATTATGACTGCAACAGAGATGAACAGAGGGAAGTGAGAAGCGTTTTGCTGGATGTGGGCGAGTAGAACTGAGGGATGACACAGGTGGGTGTCTCAGAAGGACCATCTCTCCTGCGTGCGAGGGTCGACAGAGAGGGAGGGGGACTCTGATGGGGTCTGGCTGCTGCTGTCTTCTCCGTTCAAACTCATCCTACACACTGGACACGTGTCATGCTGCATGGCCGACAACAAAAAAGCACACATTAGCTTGCTGCAGTATCTGGGGGGAGTTTAAGCTGCAGATTTCTTATGTTGGTTCCAGTTTACAAAATGATCAGACTTTTTTCAGTTTGGGTGCACTAATGACATGTAAAAACTCAACATTTACATGGAAGGTCAAGAGAAACATCCAAAGGGACCCATATGTTGCTGAGTGATTTAATGTTAAGTATACGTAAGGATTCTGTCTATGTAAACCACAGTGGACTGTCACTTTTGCATGAGACATTTATGAGTCTGACAGGAGATGTGACAGACATCTTGTCAAATTAAAAGTGCTGCAAGGATTTTTGTTCATTTTATATTTGGTACTTTTGGGTTTGACTGGGAGAATTGTAAGTCACTACAGAGCAGCTACAAGATACATTGTTCAGCCAACACACCTACAGACATTCCTTGCTTGAAAAAGACGTAAACAAATGACTGATGCAGTAGTGACATGGTTTAATATCATTGTCCAGCTGAACTGCTACCAAATTTTGCTCCCGAGTAATTAAACACACTTCAAAACAGTAACCTTAAATTCCCATGGAAATAGAAATGTGGAAAATTTTTCCAAACTACTTGACAGCTCAAGAAGTACAAAAGAGTTTATAAAAAAGTCTTCTACCCATTCATTTCTAATATTGCTTTAGAAATATCTTAAATCTCAAATACAGCAGCACATTTAACTACACTATTGTGAAGGATTTCACGTAATGTATAGTTAGTAGATAGTAAGAACAGCTTTCACTCTTACTGTACTAGATAACCACTTGTGTTTAACAGACTTTTACACCTGAATAATAATTTACAAGCATTTTGAATACATCACACACACAAAATTTTCATATTATGCATCGACAAAATCATATTCTATAGTTTTCTTTTTGCTGACTCACCATTTCCAGCCACGGTACTATACAGTCTGAGTGAAAGAAGTGGTTACAGGGTAGCTGTCTGACTGGTTCTCCCACTGTGAAGTCCTCTTTGCACACTGGACATTCCATACAGCAGTCTACAGGAGTGAAGATGGAAATGTGTTTTAATCTTTTACTATAATAAATCCTTGAAAAAAACACAGCAGAATGCCTTAAATTTGGTACATGGCCCCGTTTTCTTGAAAAGCCAAAACTGTGTTTGTTTAATTAAATGTCTGATCCAAAAACTGAGAGGATGGCACAGATACAACCTCAGTAATGGATTTTAAGACATAAAAGGAGTTTTATAAAAGCTAGGTTACACAACCAGTAACACAGTCACAGCAGAAAGGTAAAATAGGACAGCATGCACAGAGGAAGAAGTGGAGAAGAACCATGGGTGAGGATGATTAAAGAGATGAGCAAACCAAGTCATTTATGGAACAAGCTGTTGATACTGTCAAGGTTAATGGGCATTTTCGCCTGAACTGACAGTTTCAAATGGATTTTTACAGCACACAGCAGCAGCATACATTTTCAAACTGTTGCTTGGGTTCCTACTTGTCTTCTTTAAATTGTCTTCAATTTATTTCTGACCTGTGCTTCTTCATGTTTATTTTTATTGTACAGCCATTTGGTCATTCTCTTGGTTTTTAAACTGCTCTATAAAGACAGTATGGTATATGCAGCTTTCAAAATATGCCTTAAACCCTATAACCATTTGCCATTTTGTTCTTAAAGAAAACAAAAAGAAATTGGCCATGGCTACAGTTTTTAGATTAAGGGTATGAGAGGAAACTAGTAAGACTTACCTGCTTGTTCCTGAGAAATGTTTACAGTTGGAAGAGAAGAGATCTTCTCTTTCTCTGCTGGAGGAGGCCCTGTGTTCTCCAACTGTCCTAGTAACTACACAGACACACACATACATGCATCAATCTAAGAACGAAGAAATGGGGGGAAAAAAGGGACACAGGCCTGGTGAGAAGTTGAGTTTACCTGTGTTATCACAGCATCTAAACCCCCCTGTCCCCATGCATAATCCCCTGGGTTAGAGTGCAGCATCCCTGTCCTGGAAGACACAGAAAGATGAAGTTGATGCATAATTATATACAAGTAGCATCAACACCCATGTTACTGCAACATCCTTTTACCATGATAGGGGAGGCGAGCCAGGGACTCCAGAGTTGGCAAAGAGACCAGCGAGAAACTGTTGTACAATTCTGACAAATAGAAAACACACAATCGTTAGTGTTGTAATCAAAACCTAACAGCTCAAATAAAGCGGCCAATCATTTTTCTACATCCTTCAAACAGCATTGTTGCCTCCTGGAAGCATTTCAAAAGCTGTGCATATCTGCACAAGTCCCACCAAGTCAAGCAAAATCAATAGCTCTATTTCTGCAATATTTAATAATTACATTACTCCTGCTGTTACATTACCCCTACAAAACTCCTGCTCATAATTTCAAAAGTTGGCCCTCTCAGATGTTGCCCTCTCTAAAAACATAATTTGTAGTTTCATATCACATCCTACGTTTCCTAACTGCTGGACCATAGATACACAGACGTCCATAGATATAGTACACAATTAAAAGAAAGCTAAATTCTGGCCTTATGTCATCATGGGCTAATTTGGGATCAGATAGGCCAAACATGACTGCATTTAAAAATGATTTAGACTGTGCTTGTTTATGTTTATATCATAAACAGACCAAATACAACATTTTAGCAAAGACCAAACAGCTTCTTGAAAGTTTCTAAGACACAACAGAGCAGCTGGTGTGAACAACCATAGAATGGAATTATCATGATCAACTCCAGTATCCACAGCTGCACCAGAGCATGCTGTAACAGAGTGAAACAAGCAGTAAGAGCATAAACAGCTTTTTATCATTATAAAAGAGAGGATCCATCAAGCTGACTTACCCTTCCACAGCAGGTGAGCGATCTGGCCTACTGCTGCCTCTGGACCGATATCTCCTCTGCGTGCTCAGACGTGGTGGACGCCCCAGCCCCCATGGTTCTCCGGCTCCTAGTAGCCCCCCCATAGTTCCTCCTAGACCTGCTGGGACAGATCCCCCGATCGGTCCACCTCCCAACCCTCCCAGTTCACCAAATCCCCCCAGGCGTCCACCAGGGAGCCGAGGTTCCGAGTTGGGGGTGTCGCTGTCTGTTGTGAATGGCCGCTCCAGTAACAAGAGGTGCCATAGCTACAGGGATGTTAGAAATGGCAGAGAGGAGAAAACAAAAATGATTGAACAACAAACAAGCATGGAACAGGGGTCAAAGAAAAGTGGGACAAAAAGAAAACAAGGGATGACTATCAGACTTCTTTTTGCTATATTGCTTCCTCTGCTCCAAAAACACAATTCAGACCAGATGCATTCATACCTCTGCAAACTGTGTGGCTGTGTCATCCATCCCGTTTGCGCCACCCTCTAGGAGACTGAGGGAAATGGCACACAAGAGGACAAAAGACACATTATTAGAAATATGAACGGAACCCTTCACATATGTTCAAGGTTAGTGCTAGTTTTAAACAAGACTGCGTTATGCGTATTATGACTAGGTCGTAAGCTGTGTTGTTCTTGATCCAAACACTAAAAGGCTTTAACACAACATGCTGTCTAGAGATGCGAAATAGAACGTTGAACGTCTCTTACCTGGAGTCTTCTGTTACTTCCTCTATGAAACCTGAATCACATCTTGGACAGGTGTATTCCTAGAAAGACAAAGACATGGGGATTCAAACAGGTTGCAGAAAATACTGACATTTCTACGCAGATGATCATTGTGTCAGTAAATGTCGCTGTATTTGTGTTTATTTTCAATTAACTTAATACAAACTGTTGAGATTATTGTAGAACTACTTGAGAGGAATATTTCTACAAATAAATATTACAAGAAAATTCAGATTAAAATTAGAATTGCAAGGCTTATGTTTTACTTTTCTTTTTTTTAAGGATTTTTGAGGACTAGTGGCTTTTATTTGACAGTAGTTTAACAGGAAAGAGAGTCAAAGATAGTGAGGGATGCAGCCAAGGATCTCAGGCTGGGACTCAAACCTGATGAGCTATACCCTCTGTAGGGTGGCTGATCAACCAGTTGAGCTACATGTGCAGCTTAAGTTATATTTACTAATAAGTATGACACCACATTCATGACCATATTGTGATTTTCTACCACCTGAAAATTGTCACTAGCACCTACAAGTTCATCATGAAGACAATAAACTTATTTTCCAGTCTGAATTTATAAACGAAAGAGCATCATATGTATCAGAGCCATATGTAGGCTAGTGTTTTATGAATGTGACCAAGGAGGTAGAGCTGGTCTGCCAGCCACACCTAAAGCGCTGAGTGACAGAATGAGGAACACACAGTTGCCAGCCTGTGCAGCAAGATCATATGTTGCCTTCTCCTTGAAAGTAAGGGCCTCTCAGTCAAAAAAAATGGATTTAATTTGAATCATTTAATACAGAGAGAAAGTTGGGAGAGATACTCTCTATATCTGTGTCATAAGATGTTAGTAAAAAGAAAAGACGAGCCACAAAAATACCAGTTTTTAATATCAAATTTAACAGGAGTGTGTTTTTGAAAACAACACATATTACTGACATGCTGAAACTCATATGACAAGTTAACAAGTTTGGGGATCCGAAACCGATTCAATGCTCAGAATTGGTTAAGAAACTCCACAGTAAGCAAAAACAAGCTGTAATACTTATTTTCTCAGTTAATTTTCCCCATGACATAAATAGATGCATGACTGAAAGATGGTCCTTGTGATAGACTGAGGTAGTGTAATGAAACAATATTGGATGTTGCAGTCATTCAGCTCAGAGAAGACATTTCATAGGACTGAGTGTTCATGAGACAAGCAAACTAATTTAGAATGAGTGTCAGGGCATGCCATAAAATAAAGATCCAAATGACTGGGGCAGTAATTATCAGGCTGTTTTCTTGAGAGTTAATTATAAAACAAATACCTCAAATCATCTGATCTCTTTTAATATATTAAACACTATAAATGTAAGATTAGCCATGTTAGCCTTGCAGCCAATGTTTCTGCTGCAAACATTACTAATTGTGTCCTTCAAGTTGTTGGAATGTCTTTTTCCTTTGGGTTAAAAACAACATGAACCTACAGCTGAACTTTTGTGTTTCAAAGAAAATCCCTAATGGGAATCTCATCAAAATGCAGTCGGTTGCACCTGGAGGTGTAAATTGGTGGCACAACAGAAGGAAGGGACACAAATGCTGGAAGGCAACATGATTAAATGTGACATTTCTGCTAGTTTCATCCAGGCTTTTTACACATGGAAGCAACTTTAAAGATGAAACAAATTTATGGTAGTCAGCCAAAATCTATGACAGGCTATACGACAGAAATAATTCGGTTGATGAACTAACGAACTCTGTGACTGATAGTCCAAAGATTTCATCTAAACTGTTTAAATTTAATTTATTAAGACAGAAGTGTCTTTTTTATTGTGGTGTGATGATACCAAAGTAATCAAAGTAAAAGATATTATCTCATAAAAGACTGGAAAACAGCTAAACCAAACATGACATAGTGTGACAATGGGTTAAAAACTTCTCATTGATGTCAAAAACTCGTGGGATTAATTTTCTCATGACCGGCTAAATAAATAAATCTGCTCAGTGTAAAACTAAGGAATTACAGCTCTACAAACTACATCTTCCACAGTAATAGAAGGCTTGGATACAGATCATTCAATTAGATAAACATGACAAGCTTGCTGACAACGTAATTTATAGCAAAATTATGTGCATTTACAATATGATACTGATGCTTCCTCGAGTAAGTCCTGTCAAGATGTCGGTCATGTTTGTGTCTAGATAATCACTTCTCCTCATCTTGATTTCAAAACTGAAACTAAACACGTTGTGTGTAAATATGTTACCGAAGATTCCCCTACTCGTCTCAACAATGGCATGTTTTAACAGAAACAAAAACTGAAAACACAAAACGGCCGACTATCGGTCAACTGCTGCTATTTGTGAGACTTTTGATAAAATGGTTGAAACACACATCTTTCTCAGTTGTTTTTCATTTTGTGTAAAGAAAAGAAAGCCCAAAGTGTCAAGAGAAAACCTCGAAAAAAAGCTTTGACATTTTCGTGTTACACCTGGAGACCTAGCAAAACTTGTCAGTTTCAGTGTTCTAATACCTATTTGCAACGAAAACATTTGCCTGAGTTCATCTGGTGAGTTAACGACAACAAACGCTGCTAACTGCTAACAAGCTAGCTAAGGTTTAGCTGTAGCAAGCAGGCTAAAGAGAGCGATATTTTCCGGAAGGCAGACTTGTCAGCTTCCTGTACTGCCCAAGATATTATGATTAATGAACTACCATTATCTCACTTACCGGGAGTTTGGGGTTTACTTCTCCCTTACAACAGTGACAGAAAAACCGATGCGGGGGAACAGCCGCAGCCTCCGCCATCTTCCCCAGAGCAGCACAAACACTGACGTAGGTCCTCCACAAACCGAAGGCAGCTGTCCGCCTCCAGACCGACATGCACTGCGGCGTTGCTAACAAATCCCAGCGAGAAAACCAAAGAGCGGAAGTGTGTCCGTATGTTGACATCGAAGATCCGCATGTGTTAACTTTTTCTGTGTGGCATGCATCGAGGAAAGACTTGCGTCAGTCCTGAAACCAATCTGTCAGACAGGTTTGTACAAAAAGCTGATAATTGCGGGATAAATTGAGAATAATTATGTTAAACAATCGCCTTGGTAGCTCATGCTCATCGTTGAGTGTCAGTAGAATTAAGCTAATTCACGTGAGTGTGGCGTGTTTATGCCAACATGACATCTGGCTAGAATGTCAGATAATGTTTTGTCATAATTATCATGTTGAAATGTGGTCGACGCGCTGAACTATATGTGGGTATTTATTTTATTATATTGTAGAGCACTTCAGTGCAGTTTTGGAAAGGTTGGATGATAAAACAAGAAACGAGCAACACAGTAGTTGAGATGATGGCAGAAAAACATTTTTTGATTATAATCTTTGCAAAAATGGTTATTTATCTTTATCAGACGATTATCCAGTATTACATCTTGCTTTCCAGTGTGAAGCATATTGGTGGTATTATCGTAGTTTGGACCCTTTTTATTGTATCCATGCCATGGTAGCTTGCCATCCTTGACAAAAAATTGTTTGATTTCTGAAAAATTTTAACGTAAATGTATGCAATCCAAATAATCAAAATCTTAATTTAAGGTAAGTTATAATAAGTTATAAGTAAGTAGTTACTGTGAGTCCTTCCCGGGCCCTGTGTAATTGCTGTGTGCACTTGGCATGAACATAAAGTTTGTTTTTTTGGTATAGTGAACTTAATACAT
>JBBDHI010000006.1:12403531-12414211 GCA_037177115.1 Craterocephalus stercusmuscarum | reverse complement strand
AGTGAACTTAATACATTCTTACCACATAACTATTGACTTGCTCTGTAAAACTTAGGTTTGCCAGTTCTAGCATTATGTCTGTGATTTTAATTTAAGTGATTTATAATCTCTTATCTGCAAAGATCAGCCATTAACCATGTTTTTAATGATCCTTATGTTGGGGTTGGTGCACATTGTGGCTGATTTAAAGTCTCATCTGTGTGTTCCTGTTTGTGTGTTTGTGGAGATGACAACCCAGGAGGTTCGCTTGTGTGGTCTTCTACTTCGGGAGCATTTTGGGGAGGTGGTGGAGAAAGTGGGAACACAGCTGCTCAGAAATGGAGCCCAAAATTTAAGAAGCATCGTTCATGAAACTGGTCTCTCAGTTGATCTGGTAGGTCTGCCAAGTTTCATTGTTTGTCTTTTTCTTCATGTTTTAATCAACTCAAGCTCTTGGTTTGTTTTTGTTTTGTATTTTTAATTTATTTGCTCCTCCCCACCCCCCCACAGTTAAGCAGAAACCACACACACAACAACATTCACATAGAAAATGGTCTACATTGTTTATTTTTGTTTTGCAAAAGTGGAAACAATGTGTTTCCTATTATTCTTATTTCCTTTTATATATTCAGGTTCTGAGGTTTTTTTAATCGTAAAAGTAGTACAGCATAAAATATTAAATAATAGGCCCCAACACCAAACTCTTCATCTGTTTTAATGCAGGTAAAGAAGTCGCTGTGCGTGCTTGTGCAGCATGGGGCTTGTGTGTTCACCTCGGGTCGGAAAGGACCCGGGAGCCCGACAGAGTACCAGGCCTGCTGTCATCGGATCCTGAGAATCCTGCGTTACCCACGTTATATCTACACCGCCAAAACCCTGTACGGTGACACAGGCGAACTAATCATAGAGGAGTTGCTGCAGAGAGGCTACATGACAATGAGCAGCACAGTTAAGACAGTCGCAGACCGTCTCACACAAAACATGGAAGGTCAGTTTCCATTTTTACAAGAAATGTGGATATTACACATGGTTTTCTGAAATTATGTTTCAAAGTCTGACTTAGGATTTGCCTGCTAATATAGCCACTCCATTATGTGTGGATAGAAGAATTTATAGGAGAAACAACTATAAAACATTTTGATAATAGTCGAGCAATTCAACAGTTCCCAAAGCAATATAATTTAATTTAAGATACATGTCAACACATACATCACTAGTTTCCCAATTAATGTGTGGTAATTGTGCTGAAAAAGAGCTGTGATTGTGATACTTTCGGGGGTTATGTGGAATTTCAAATAATAAAATAAGTAATGTAACAGCAAGTTTCTGTTTTATTATCGTAGAGGGCCAGAGCATGGATTACGGTGAAGTGTCCTCTGCCTTTTCTAAACTGGTGGAGACCCATTTTCTTCAGCGCTGCCCTCCGATGGGCGGAGCAGGAACCACAGAAAGCCCAGCTGCCAATGCTGCGTCTGCTCCTCCTGCAGCCAGCATCACCCTTCCCAAACCAGAGAGCTTCCCTGACTGCTACAAGGTGCCGCAAGTGACACTTGCTGGACGAGGCAAACGCCAGCTTGCCAGCGAGGATGGAGAGGAGCAAAGGAATGCAAAAAGAGCTAGAATGGATTCAGCGGTTAGCCAATATTGTATTTACTTTGAACACGTTTGATACACAACGTTCTACTTTCCTTTCATTTAACAAATCCGTTCTAAATAATTTATCCTGGTTTCTCTCTGTACTCATCTGTTTATCATGTCATATTTCGCTCAGACGCATGGAGACGAGGGGATCTACTGGCAGGTGAATTTTGAGCGGTTCCACCTGTACTTCAGAGACCAGGCAATCATCAGCGCTGTGGCTAACAAGCTGGATCAGGTTGGGTTTATTTAATTTATTTTAACAAGGTATGTGGTCTAGAAACAGAAGAGGGGGAGACGCTCTTTGTTATTTTGGGAGAAAATGTTGCTGTCGGAGCAGAAATAACAGTTCACCTTCATTTCTTCTCTAGTTTCTTTCCTAGATCAAACAAATAAAAATATTTGTTCTTTATTATTTTAATGATTCACAATCTTTTTGGAACAACGCAGACTAGCAGTGAAATAGTGAGGACCATGTTGAGGATGAGTGAAGTGACGACTTCACCCACAGCTACTTGCACAAAACCCCTCTCAGCCAATGAGATCTTCAGGTCCCTTCCAGCCAGTTACAACATTCCCAGACAGATCTTGGACCAGTACCTCACTCTGCTGGTGGATGATCCGGTACGTCTCTCATGAGACACACATCATACTGTCTGATTCCACTCTTCTCAAATTGCTTAAATAATCTTCCTGCTCTCATTTGTTAGATGGAGTTTGTGGGGAAGGCTGGCGAAAGTGGAGGAGGGATGTTCGCTGTCAGTATCCTTTTGCTTATTTTTCAACATTTAATTCTGTGAGTGACCCACTTGTTTAACTCGCGAATCCCAAAGTAGAGCTGCTTTCCTGAACCCAGCACTCAGATCTACACAGAGCATTAGCCAACCTGGCACGAGCCACCCTCGAGTCTGTAGTACAGGAGAGGTAAGCCAGTGTGTTTTAGCTGTGTGTACGCGCTCCTGCTTCATCATCAGGAACTCATTGTTGATTCATCCACATCTAACCTGTCGTCAGATTTGGCTCCAGATCTGCTCGAATCTTCCGGCTGTTGCTCCGGAAACATCATTTGGAGCAGAAGCAGGTGGAGGATTTCGCCATGATTCCAGCAAAAGAGGCGAAAGATATGCTGTACACTTTGCTTTCACAGAACTTAGTCCAGCTGCAGGTATGCACAGTGTTTTTAAAATCACGCCATGGTTTTTGGATGTACTGAAATCACTCTAATCACTATCAGACGCAGCTTAAACGCACAATAGATTAAGACATTAGAGACAGTTTTCCTGTTTACCCTCACAAGCTCTGGTCTTGAAAGGGGTTATGAGAGCAACAAACTGTTGTAAACCATCACAACTATTAATTTCTAATAGTTTTTTTTGTATGGGTTGTTTTGTGAGCAGCAACACATGTAGAATTTAATGATGGGCCCATTTGGTATCTTTAAAAAAAAGAGAATTAAGTTATTTAAGTCTTTCAATTTTTAAGTGAACAGCTACAGTCTTCAATGTCCCCGAATGACTATTATATATCCTCCAGGAAATCCCAAAGACACCAGACTACGCTCCCTCTCGCACTTTCTACCTATATACTGTCAACCAACTCTCCACTGCAAGAATGTTGCTACAGAACTGTTACAAGGTAAATCATTAAACACTCGAATGTTCAGAGATTTCTGAACTTTCTGAATCTATTAGCTTTCCATCATGTTTTTGCCTTCAGCAGAATATTGTCTCTGTATGCTTTTCCTCTCTAGACGGTAGCCAACCTCATAGATCGACGCCTTTTTGAGAGCAAAGAGAGCAAGTGGGTGTCGTGATGATATTGCATTGTGAACACCATGTTATCGAGGAATCGGCTGATTGGTTTTGTTTGGTTTACAGACGCCTTCTGGAGAAATCCCAGCGCATTGAAGCCATTCTGGCATCTCTGCAGGCTAGCGGTGCTGAGCCCGAGCAGCTGACTGAGGTGGAGGAGATGATCACTGCTCCTGAGAAGCAACAGCTGGATAGCTTGAGGCTTCATGTTAACAAGTAGGAAGACTAACTGAAAACGTTATGTCAGCAGTTTCTTCATGTACCCGTTTTAATCACTTTTTGCTTTTCTCCTCCAGGTTAGATTCAGCAGAGAACCAAGTAGATGAAACCATTTTTCTTCTGGAGTCCTACGTTAGCTCCACTGCAACATCTGCAAGTTGAGTCAGACCTGAGAGCATCGTAGTTTTCTTGTTTACCTTTTTTTTTCCATTTCATAGTTGCTGTCATATTGAACCGTTTTAAAGTTTGTAACTGAGACTTTTCATAGATTGGGGTAAAATTTCAATAGATTTAGTTTTTCTTGTTTTAGCATCAGCAATAAACGAACAGAACATGAGTAATTTTTAACTTCTTTAATTCCATTAAAGAAAAAACAAAACAAATCCTGTTGGGCCAAGTGATTGTTTGAGATATAAAACCGAGGAAAAGTCTGCAAGTTAAATAGAAGAACTGTGGTTTAATACACTTTGTGTTTCCTTAAAGTTAAAAAAAATATTTACATAAGTACCCCTGACCCAGGAAATAGTGGGTAGTGCATTTCTGTTGGACCCTAATGATGCTTTCTTTGGCCCTAAAGGTCTCTGTTGAATCTGTTTCTTAAGCTCCATCCCTGACCCCCCTTCTGTGCCTGGTGGGAGGCTAACTCGACTCATTAGGCGGTTTCTGTGGCAAATGACTGCTCTCATTGGAGCAAAATATGGGTTCAGTCCTCATGGTTTTCATCCTCTCCTCTTCGTTTGCGTGTGAAGAATCCAAACTGACAAAAAAAAAACAAAACAACTTTAATCACTATCCAGACCTTAACACATTTAATATTTGAGTCAGAAGTTGAATTTCATACAATACCTTCCACAATATGAAAATAATGAGCGCCAGTAGCAGCAAACCTCCTATGATGCTACCAGTCAGAATCCAGAGTGAGATGGGAATAGCTCTACCCTTCAGCACCTCCAGCGCAGTCTAGAGAAAATAGAAACGCAGGGAAAAATGAGAACTAATTATAATCGTCCTAACTGTGCAGCAAAGTGTATTTCTGTAGTCTTACCTCCCCCCCGACGGTTCCTGTGCCCAGTGTGATGAGGTTAGTTTCATGAGCTGCCACGGTGAAGGTACCCATTATCCTCACTGACTTATACTTGGCCTACAGACATGGACAGAAGGGTGATGTCTGATGTTTAACTCATTTAACAAATATCTAATCATCCGCATGCTGCTCTTAAACTTACTTTTCTGAAGAAATCATCATGAACTCTGCGGCTGATTCGAATAATGGCATCTTGTCCGAGATGCTTGATCTGACACACGACCTCTGTGCACCAGGACCTGCTGCAGTTCTGCTCATGTAGACATAGACACAAGTAATATGAGCATCTATGTAAGTCCTTTGTAGGGATAATTTTCTGTAGTAAAGAGGCCTCACCAGTATTTCATCATGCATCATGTCCTCAGGATGAAGGGGGCGGACATCTCTCTGTTTGGCCTTTAGCTGGGCTGCGTCGCTCAGTACACTGCAGTTCACTCCAGTCGCCTGTGGGCCAATTTAAAAATGTCATATATCTATAAGCAATTAAAATATAAGTGCACATAAGGCCTACTCACGTTGTTTGAGGAAACCTCTATGACGGTCATGAAGACTTTGTCTTCGGCAGCCACCGAGGGCAGATAGACCCGCAGCTCCAGATTATTCACAGAGTAACAGCCGAGGTTCTGCAGCTAGAAACACAAACAGCGTTAATTCTTCCCTCTTGTCCTTAAGAGTGACCACCCTTTAATGTTTCTTTTGGAACTGCGCAGTCTTAAACCTGTTATTGTAAATGTACAATTCTTATAAAAAGTTTAATATAAGTTTCATATTATCTGGTATAACCACCTAATTATTCTTTCAACAAAGTCTGAACCCTCTTTAATGAGCTATCTTGTAATTTCTTTAAGTAGTCTTCAGGGTTATTCCTGGATGCATGAAAGACATTGAACTGCTCATTTTTGGTAGTTTTCTGCTTTTACATTTTTGTTAAAATAATTTATCATTGCTGCAGTATTGTTTAGATCTACTTACCATGGAGGAGTCATCACTCCATATGATCCGTTTCACTCATTTTTAGTCCAATTTATGTGTAATTTCACATACCTCCATCTTTTTACCCCATTTCCCTTCCTGAAGAATCACATCCCAAAAGTCGTCCTTACACAGATATTATTTCAGAAATTAAATTGATCCATTGAAAAGCCAGAACCATCTTTCAGTTCTTGTCTAGGTCAGGTCTGTTTCCCAGGGTCTTTACAGATAATTACAGATACTGTTGATATTTTGTAGAAATATGAAAAATGTTCATGTAAAATTTAGTTTAGTTCCTGGTGTTTTCATTCTTCACTAATCTGCCACTTCCAGTTTCTTCAGTTTTCTAGGACTCACAGGACTGACACATCCCTCAAGTGAAGTGTCTTATCAAACCTTCTCACAGGCTATAGCTCAAAACCACTTAAAAAGCCTGGCTCTGTGGGTGTAAAATAGAAAAGAAAAGTTTTTGGCTCCAGATTTTTTTTGCACAGTTCTGTATTTTTACCCTGATGTGTGTGTAGAATTCTGGTCCGATTGCTTCTGACGCTGTCCGTGTGGGGTGAACCTCATAACGGTTCAGATTAGAGTAACTGCACAGAAAAACAAGGGGAAAAGAGCAGCTTCTGAATAACTGTAGATAATGTTTTTTTTTCTTCAAATAAAGCAAATGCTGTCAACACACACCTGCTAACAAATAGGTCTGGCTCATATTGTACAAAACTCTGCAGCTGAACACTGTTGTCCCCCAAAGTGTCTTCTCTCTCCACACTATCACTGCAAGACAAAGAGGACGGTTATATAAACCAAGTGTACTGGAGAATCCATGTTTATTCTCCAGCATCTAAAACTGCGCGATATAGCCACGAGCCAACAACCTGGTGGCACTGAGCTTCATTTCCACTTGTCTGCGCAGAGACATACAGCTGAACTCAAACTCCAACATAAAGTTAACCTGCAAACAGAGCGGAGAACAGCCTGCTGAAGTGACACATTTCACCTGGAGGGACAGAGCTGTGGGCGGGCTGAGTCGAGGGAGTGGTGGGGCTGTTTTTACACTGTGAGCGTACCTTTGACTGAGAGCGAAACACTGGGTAACTAACATTGCATGAGTGGTTGTTCGAGCCTAGCGCTGTACACTCGATCTTAAAGTGGGCTTCTCCCTACGGTGACAGAAAGGAAAAAATAATTAGGATAAATAACAATTGTTAGATACAAGGGATGCTACAAGTGTTTGCGGAGAGCGCAAAGTGTGGTTTACCCTGATGCTAAGGCTGGAGAAGTGGAGATTGCGTGAATAGTTCAGCATCAGGCTGGTGTTGTAGGCGTTTTCCAGTCTGTTCTGAAGCTGCACTTCCACCGCCAGACGCCTACGAGGGCTGCGAATCACATAAGGCTTCTGTCTGTGGAGAAAGCACAGACTCACTCAGACCTAACGACTGAGTAGATGTTTTATTTCATGGCTTCAGAGATGAAAGCAGATTAAGAAATATCTCAAATTTGCACCTTGTCCCTGAAATGTCCATGTAAGCCTGCAGCACCAGGTCTGTTGTGCACACGTCATCCTCGCCGCAGTCTTTAAAGAACGGTATCTGGACAGGTGTACATGGAGGAAAAGGCACGCTGTGATGTGGAGAAGGGGATCCAAACCAAAACGACTAAGTCTTGTGCTACTCACCGATTTCTTCACAGAGGTCGGCCACCCTTCGTCCAGAACGGGGCCGGATTCTGTGTTGTTGATCTTAAACCGCAGTGAGAAACTGATTGGCCGGATGTAATCTGCTGTGTCCTGCATTAAAAATAAAACAATAGTTTCACTCTCTTTTTTCTCAGGTGTGTGAACGAAAGATGTAGTAACACTCACATAGACGTGGAAGGGCAGTTTGTAACATAGAGTTTCCCCGGTGTGGACACGGATGGACACCTGGGTCTGTCGGTGGGAGCTCTCGTCAAACAAAGCCCGTGCTGACAACTTTCTGTCATCCAACATGGCGGATACCCACAGATCTTAGGAGGAAACAGACAATGGAGACTGATGGTGCGGGATGATTATAAGAATACACTATGTCGGCCTGTTAAAAAGCTGGAGCAGATATGCTGGATACATACATAATTACATAATTCTCAATTAGAAAGTAATCTTTAAATTTCAACTGGGCCTTACTGGTTGATGAAAAATCGAGTTTTACCGAAAGAGTTGCTGCTTGGTCCAGGAGAGCGTGAGACAGCTGTGAAGCAGGCCGTGGCGTTCAGACAGGCAGATTCTCTGCCTCCTCTCTTACAAGTCTTCTGAATTACATTGATGGAGTGCGGCTGGAAAGATAGACTCACATTGATCTGGACGATGCTTCGAGAACTAGGAGAGAGTTGATGGAAAACATTATTTACCTCTGCAGTTTGGTATGAAGGAGTTGCTATTTGATGGCTTGTAAATATTTTGCTTCAGTTATCAAGTACTGTACAAGTCATTTTTCTTCATATTCTCTCCATTTAATTTCCATGGGGCAGGTATTTCTTATCAAAGTTATCATAAGCAATAGCTCTCTACACTTTCTGTAGGCTTTTGAAAGTGTTGCTTTGGATATTTGCTGCTTTTTTACTCATTTTCTGTCCAGTCTACCAACCATTACAGAGGAATTTCTTTTTTTTTTCTGTTTTTTTGTGAGCCATCTGTTAATCCATTGGATGCTCCATCATGGTGTGGGGCTGCATTTCAACCAGCGGTGTCGGGGAGCTTGCCAAAACTGATATTGTTCTATGTCCCCGATTTCGACCTTCTGTGCAGGGCTATTTGGAAACAACCTGATTGGTAACAGCTTATTTTTTCAGCATGACCATGTTCGCAAACTGACAATACATTAAATAGATACATTGGACTGAAAAAAATACATGATGGGACACTATCAGTCATTCATTGGATTTTCCAGAGCCCAGATAGAGGGTTGAGGAAGAAAGGTAGTCACACCAAACACTGATTTTCAAGTTTTTACAATGTTTTTAGGCTGTATTTATACTTCTAGTTTACATTACAGTTTCCTTGACAATATACAAAGAAATAAGGGGTGTATAGTGTGGTAAATGTGGATACTAGTTGTGTAAAGAGCACTTCATCTGCTTCCGTCTCTGCCTTTGCCCACCTGAGCAGCACAGCACTACCCTGCGCTCCCACTGCCAAGTCTATCAGATCATCTCCATCCAAATCCAGCTGAGCGCTTACGCTGCGGCCAAAATACTGCAGGGAAGGGGCAAGTGATGACCCTGATATACGCTGTGAGAATGAGAGAGCCAAATATTAGTTTGACTGGATTCTGAGGAGCATTATTGAGTTTGCAGGAGTAGATAAATGGCATTACCTGTTTATAATTGTGGATGAGGTAAATATTATCCCCGTGGTAGATATAAATAGCCCCTTTGTGTTCATCCTCCAGCGGGGCTCCCACCACCAGATCAGTGAAGCCGTCGTGGTTCAGATCTGGAGCTGCCGCCAGTGCGTAACCGAACCGGGCATCCTGGGACTTCTCCTCTGACTTTAGGGTACCATTATATATAAACACTTGCTCCTGGGAAACAAAGCAAGGATGCAAAATGGATGAGTTGAAAGTAATAGGATATACACAACAAGGTATGTTTCTTTAAGTTTTGACTTGTTCCACTGATATCTTACCCCACTAAGGGTATAGATGTAGACTTTACCAGCCTCCTTGTTTCCTGAGCCGAGGTACATTGGAGCTGCGATCAAAAGGACATCAGTGATGCCATCCTGATCGATATCCAGACCACACACTTCACTACCAAAATAGGATCCGATCTAAAGACAGAAGAAAGTTATTTAATCTTACTACCACCAGGTGGAGCCATTGCTGTGGCATCTGAATGAGGCCATAGCAGTTTTCTGTCACAACAAACTGGCTAAATAGAGGAGGGGAAGTCAATAAAAGAGCTTTACCTGTTCTCCATTTAATGCTTGTACAATGTCCACATCACCATCATTGCTGAGTTCAAACAGAATGACTTTTCCTTTGTGCTTAAATCTTGGAGCGCCAGCAACGTACAGCCGCCTCCAGTCACCAATGACCACAGATGATACTGTGTAACCTGAAAATAAACGTAAGATACACTTTAGCTCATACTGAAAAAAAGTAATTGTTGAATGGCTTCATCCAATACTACAAATGAAATGTACTTAAATTACTGCTGATGGTCTTTCTGAGTTATGTAAAACGCTTTACATTTACTGTTTGTGCAGCTGAGACTGCAAGTTAGTTCACCCAGGAAAACATGACGAACAGATTTGCACATTACTACAGTGTTTGCTACTGAACTGGAGGAAGAACAGCAGTGCGCTCACAAGTTCTGTTTTCACAATTTAGGAGCAAAATAATAAAATAACAGACAACTAACAGACATAAGTAAATGAGGTAACTAATTAATAGTGGTCTTTTTAGAAAATACTTTGGTTCAATAACTGTGTGGAGGGGTGGGGGGTGCATCAAGTGTGGAGTTTACACGATGTCTCTCTGTGCTAGCAGGAGCTTTCTCTGGGTACTCTGGCTTCCTCCAACAGGTCGCAGACATGCTTATTAGGCCAAATGGTGATTCTCTCTAGGAGTCAGTGTGAGCATGAGTGGTTGTTTGTCTCTGTGTGTTGTAACCTGTCTCTTGCTTTATAACCGTTGGGATTAGCTCCATTCCCCCAGGAACCATGCATTAAAAAAAGCAGGTATAGAAAATGGGTGAATGTTTTGTTCATGCTTGCTGCAGAAATATACACAAAAAAGCCTTTTCTGTGAACAACACTGTGTAATACATAATAATAATAATGATAATAATAATAATAATAATAATAATAATAATAATAATAATAAACTTTATTTATATAGCACTTTTCATAAATAAAATGCAACACAAAGTGCTTAACAAAAACAATAAAAGCAACAAAACCCTGTTACACCCACCCCCACACATAAACCCACGCAC